>OY740802.1:11082751-11400251 GCA_963514005.1 Raja brachyura
GCAGCGGTAGAGTTGCTGCCTTGCAGGGCTTACATCACCAGAGACCCGGATTCAATCCGGACTACGGGTGCTATCTGTAGAGAGTTTGTACGTTCTCCCTGTGATCGTATGGGTTCTCTCTGAGATCTTCGGTTTCCTCCCACACTCCTAATACATAAAGTACATGTAGGTTAATTGGCTTGGTATAAATGTAAATTGTCCCTTGTGTGTGTAGGATAGTGTTAATGTGCAGGGATCGCTGATTGATGGGGACTCAGTGGGCCGAAGGGCCTGTTTCTGCGCTGTATCTCTAAACTAAACTAAATTTGTAAACTATACCAGGCCTTAACATAAAATTAATATGCATTATTTCTTAAACACGTGTACGCATCATCTACAATACTGCTATTTTCTATCTTTTCATGATTTAAAATATATAAACTCTCAATGTGCCCCCATCATAGTCACTCTTGTAAATAGCTGTGGCAAGTCTGATCACCCCCGTTAATCCTATGCTGTGAGATGAATAACTCACTCTAAACAATATTTAGATTAGCGGCTAGACCAACAATGTATGGGGTATACACAAAAAGCTGGAGAAACTCAGCGGGTGCAGCAGCATCTAAGGAGTGAAGGAGATAGGCGACGTTTCGGGTCGAGACCCTTCTTCAGAGGGTCTGAAGAAGGGTCTCGACCCGAAACGTCGCCTATCTCCTTCACTCCTTAGATGCTGCTGCACCCGCTGAGTTTCTCCAGCTTTTTGTGTACCCTCGATTCTCCAGCATCTGCAGTTCCTTCTTTAACACAACAATGTATGGGGTATATCTGCCTTTGTTCCTGGGGAAATTAATTGAACTGTCATTAGCCTCTAACTTTAAAACAGATGCCAACTTTAAAAGAAAAATAATTTCTATGATTTACTGGACAGTGTCATGTCTAAATAAGGTTGTGCATTTTATTTGATAGATGGAGTAAAATATAACAATAATAATCATAATAATAGATGTCTCTTCCTATCACCGTCAAAATCTCTCGTTTCCCTCTCCCCTGACTCTCAATCTGAAGAAGGGTCTCGACCCTAAGCATCAACTATTCCTTTTCTCCAAGGATGCTGTCTTATCCGCTCAGTTACTCTGGCTTTTTGTGTCTATCTTTAGATATAGATGTAATGTATTTCTGAAGAAGGGTCTCGACCCGAAACGTCACCCATTCCTTCTCTCCAGAGATGCTGCCTGTCCCGCTGAGTTACTCCCGCTTTTTGTGCCTATCCAGCATCTGCAGATCCTCCTTACACATAATGTATTTACAAAGCAGGTTTCCTATTTCTGATGATATTCCTATACTCAAAAGATTTTTATCGGCGTACAATTAAAAAAAAAATATTCAATGGTTTTTTGACGGTTAGTTTCTCCATTTATTCCTTTCCTAGAATCTTCCCTATTAGCATTTTAAGATACTGGAGATGAGTGGGAAATGTAAAGGGCAGCAGAGTGGTGCTTTAAGGCAGCATATTGTTGCTAGTAAAGCCATTTGCAGCAGCATCTTGCAGCAAGTACATACCACGACAGAGTTTTTCTGGCACCAAATATTTTATTTCTAAGTGGCTCGCAGAATCAGACCCTTTCTGCATGATTCATCTCGTTAACTCTGCGACTGTTGATAAACTCTTTGTCATGCACTATTTATAGAAATGTATGTCAGCTAGGCTGTGTTTTCTTTTCTGCTCTCCGCCTTGTACTTCCACCCACTCAATGTTTCCGACCTGGGCTTAGACAGCTCAAACGATTTGCTCCAAAATCTGGAGAAGAGTCCCGACCTCAAACGTCACCTGTCCATGTTCTCCAGAGATGCTGCCTGACCTGCTAAGTTACTCCAGCGCTTTGTGTCCTTTTGTGAAAACCAATGCCTGCTGTTCCTTGCATCTACATACAAAGGATTAGTAAGATTGAACGAGAACTTACCAGTTCGAAGGTTGATCTTTATTTTATGAGGAGTCGAAGTGAGGGATTTCGTGAAGAGCCCGACGGCGCGCATGCTCGACATACTTCAAAGTAGCGGCGTGGAATCACAGAACCAACAATAGAAATGACTTCGCATAGTATGATTGAATTGACTAAGATTACCAGATGAAGGTGATTGAGGGTTGGGCGAGGAGGGCACGAAATCCCTCACTTCGACTCCTCATAAAATAAAGATCAACCTTCGAACTGGTAAGTTCTCGTTCAATCTTACTATTTCATTTCGGAGTCATGTGAGTGACTTTGTGAAGACTTCAAAGCTTCTGTGATTACACGCCCTGGACCACGTCCATGCTGACACACCACTACCAGGGATGGATGGGAGGAACAAACTTGCTCAACAGTCCATACTGCAAAACAAGAGCATATTTATTAATAACAAATCAAACCCCTCATACGGGGACATCTCCACGTTCTTGACCTGCATTCAGCACGGCTTCTGCGAACTGTAGAGGAGCAGCAACAGGCTTGTTATAAAAACGCTGGAACACAGCTTCATTAGCCCATCCTGCGGTGGCGAGAATTTGGTCCATGGGCACCTCCATGACCCTCGCCGCTGACGTCAATGCAGCCCTGGTGGAATGAGACTTGAACACATTAGTGTCGATACCTGACTTACCCAAGACGACTCAAAGCCACCTGGATATCGTCTGGACTGTCACTCGATGATGAGGTCTCTTATGTGCGACAAGCAGGTATCTCTCCATTCCTCTGATGCGTGCCGTCACGTTGACATAGTGGCGGATATGCGAGGCTAAACATAGCCTAGCATCTGCGGGGTATGCCGGGAACTTCAGCTGCAGCCCTGTGCACCCAGGTCTATGCTGCTTTAGTAGCTCGTCAATGAAAAAGACTACTTCTGTGGGGGTAGACGTCATTCTGTCGACACAAAGTTTGTGTAGTGTCTGTACCATCTGAGCTGAAGTCAGCGCTAGTAACATCACCAGCTTCATGGTGAGTTGGTCCAGTTGGAGCCCTTCCATGGGTGACCACGTCCTGAGCAGGGTTAATACGTCCCTGACATCCCAGGTGATATTATAGCGTGGTGTAGGCGGATTCATATTGAATATACCCCGCATGAGTCTGGACACTAGCCTGTTGGATCCTACCTCCAAACTGAGGTAGAATGATAGCGCACTTCTGGCGCTGTTGATGGCACTGTAACTTAAGTGTTCATCATGGTGCAACCCCGCGAGGAATTCCAGGACGTCGGTTATTGTCACGTCATCGTACGTGATGCGAGAGCGGCTGCAGTAGGCTTCCCACTTCTTAATATGCGAGCGGTATCTTCGCCTTGTAGACTCTTGACACGACGCCCCGATGGTATCCATGGTCCGAGCCGAGAGGCCGTATTGGACTAACGGCCTGTTCAGAACCTGCAAGCCAACAAATTTAAATAGCCATGGCAGGGATGCGGCTCCCCTGAGACAGGGTGAGTAACCAATTGTGGGCAACCCTTCAAAAGGACCCAAGGTTCGTTGAGCATGTCAAAGACCACCGGATACCAAGGCTGTGTGGGCCAGTCGGGTATAATAAGGATGCCCTTGGCAGCATCTGCCTGAATCTTTTGCAATACCCGACTGATGAGGCAAAACGGGGGGAAGGCATAGAAAAACCACTTCCCCCAGTCCAGCGAGAATGCATCTAGCGCTATAGCCCCAGGATCTGGTTCCCATGAAACGTAGGTTGGTACCTGATGGTTCAACTGTGACGCAAAGAGGTCAATGTCCAGTTTACCAAATTTGGCTGTGACTTTAGAAAAGATCTCAGGATGCAACATCCATTCAACATTGTCATTAAATTTGCGTGACCTGGTGTCCGCCACAGTATTAAGCTCACCTGGCAAATAGGTAGCTGAAATCCAAATGTCTCTTTGAACACACCAGAGCCAAATTGAGTTTGCCAATTTGTCACACGAAACTGACCTGGTACCACCCATATGGTTTAAATATGCTACTGCTGTGGTGTTGTCTATTTGGAGACGGACATGTGCTCCAACAAGCTCGGAACAATACGCACGAAGTCCGTGGAATGCTGCCAGCAACTCCAAATAGTTAATCCCTTGAGTTAACAACATCGTTGATTCAAGGGTGTCCCATCTGCCACCACAACTAGAGCAATTATTCGTGGCTCCCCAACCATTGGAGCTTGCATCAGTTTGCAAATATACCACCGGATTAGCCTCCCTAATAGGCTTGAATGAGCTGCTAATGTGACACACCCACCATTGCAACTCATTTATCGCTTCGGGCGGCAGCTGCATGAACCGATCATAATGACCAGCGTTCTGTTTTAACGCAGCAATTTTAGCTCTTTGCAAATTCTGATAATGCAAAGGTCCATATCGCGCTGCTGGAAACAAAGCTACCAGCTTCCCAATTATTGTAGCTAAGTGCCGAATCGATGGTATATTGGTGCGGATTAAATCTTGACACCCCTGGGTAACCTCCTCAATCTTGTTAATTGGAATGGTAACCCTCATGCTTATAGAGTTCACCGTGAACCCTAGGTAATTAATCACCTGGGCAGGGTAGAACTTTGATTTCTCTGGATGGACAATAAACCCCAATTGTTGAAATATATTGACAGCAGCTGCAACACCCTGTTCAGCCAATTCCAGGGTGTGGCCCACAATTAAGATATCATCTAAATAGGCCATAACTATATGGTGTCGTTGTCTCAAATAAGCCATAATTGGCTTCACTAATTTAGTGAACAATCTAGGGGCTGTGGTGAGCCCATTAGGCAAAGCCTTGTACTGCCAGAGTTGCCCCATCCAGATGAATTTCAAAAACCTTCTGTCACATTTCTGGACGGATACGGAATAATATGCGTCTTTTAAATCGATGCATGCCATAAAGCAACCATGAGAAATCAATGATTTGGCTGTTTCAAACGTATCCATTTTAAAATGAGTATATGTTACAAAAGTATTCAAACGGGTTAGATCAATAATGACACGACAACCTCCATCCTTTTTAGGTCTGGTGAATATGTTCGAAACAAATTCAACTGGCTCATGCACCACTCTCTCAATCACTCCTTTGTGCTCAAGACTTAACAGTTCCTTATAGCCGGCTGCCTGTTCTGCAGCAGATAATTTAAACGTTCGAGCGGGCATGTGCTGCGATGGAGGAATGTCGCCATTAATAAACTCAATTTTATGCCCCTGAATATTCTGCAACACATACTCGTCACCAGTAAAATTACCCCATGCACCCAAAAACCACCGAAGGCGACCACCAACATGTGAAGTTAAACAGAGAGAAAAGAGAGAACCAGACACCCTCACCTCCGTGGTTACCGGCGGTCCTTGACACACGTGTGCGGACGTGGAGGTGCTGGGTTGGCTTGAGGGCGCGGCGTCTTCGTTTTCCACCAGGGTCTCTGCCGACCCTGTCCTAAAAAAGACCCCTGGTGCTGGGTCTGATGTTGCTGTCGTTGTGGAGCTTGAGGGTGGGTCCTCGTCGAGGTACTAGCAGACCCTCGTGATCGAATGTATGGAGACTTTGAGCCTGACGGTGTGGGGGCACTCTGAGGGCACATGATCCCCACCGTTTTGGCTTGCTCGTCAAGCTCCTTGACTCTCTTCGAGAGGTCCTCCCCAAAGAGCTGACGGGGCGGGGGCGGCGGCGGTGGTTTGCACAATCCTGCAAACTTTGGATTGAGCGCTGGGCGGATGCTGGTTTTGCGAAACCCGTTAATTTCGTGCTGGGTCGCGCACAGGAGGGCCAGGGCATCTTCCTGGTCCAAATTCAATTCGTCCCCGTCCACCGACCGCACAAATGCGGTAATACCGGCCGTGAGGAGCTTCAGGATCCGCTGCGGTTTTACCTCCTGTTGACGGATAGCCGCACTGATGTTGCCCCATATCGGCGTATTGACCACAGGCACGTTGAGGGAGTTGCAATTGGATGGAGCCTTGTGACGGCTCATTGCCTGAATGAGGACTTCTTCCTGTAGTTGCTGGTTGTTAAGAAAGTCCACAGTGGCTGCCAGCTTCGTGTTTAAAGGAAGTCCAGATGAATGTGGGGCCGCAAATTTGGTCGCCACATCCAGAAGATCCTCCGCTGGTACTTCCACCGGAGGTGGTATGGAATCCACCAAAACCTCCTCCTCCTGCTGCTCCAGGCTGATGGTAGAGGCTGGTGACGACGCCCTGTGCCTGTGGCTGCCCTGCTGTTGTTGGCTTTGAAGCAGGAGCTCCAGCAGCCGCTCCATACGGTCAATACGCCCTTCACCCTGAACACTCAGGTGGTCGGAGTCCTCCGGCTCTGAAAAGAAAACCGGGCTCCTATCATCGGCCCGCACCTCATCGAGGCCCTGCCGGTGCCGGTAGTTGTCGCTAACAGCCGCCGAGGCGAAACTGCGCGATTCCCGCGCGGGCGTGTTCAACCGCCTCCGTTTAGCGGGAGCTGACGCCGCTGCCACTAAGGGCACTTGCAGCGTGGTGTCGGCACCAGCCGAAGCATGGCTACCTGAAGCCCGCGCAGGCTTGCCGGCTGCCCACATCGTGGACCTTGCCGACGCATGGTCTCGCCCACCCATCCATGGGGGGCTCGGCGACCGTGACGAGACCCGACTCAACCGACCCGTCCCGGCGTCGAGAGTCGGGGTGTGCCGGCTGGACCTCACAGCCGCCCCGGGTCTCGCCCTGGAACCTGACCGCTCCTCCGTGTCAGGCAATGCCTTAGCCCTGGCAGGGTTAGGCTTCTGGGCTCCTGCCCTGCCCCTTCTCGGGGGGCTGAGTGGAACGGGCCGTGCAGCCGCACGCCCCCTGCTCGAGGTCGCCAGCGAGCCCGCTGACGACCTGACTGCCATGGCAGGGTCCCCCTGCTCTGGCGGCACACCACACTCCTCCTCGTCGAACTCCTCCGAGCTGTGGTGTGCTGGCGGATCTGGACCTGTAAACACAGGGCTTACCCACATCTCCGCCTGAGTCCCGGCCTGCACTGCAGGTACTGCCGATGGTAAAGGCCCCGGAACTGTTGACCGGCGAACTCGTCCTGACGTCCTCCGGCCCTTCGAACTCCCATCCATGTCCTTGCTGCAAGACATAACGAACAACAAGGACCACCAACTAAAGGTGGAATACTCACCTCCGTGGCCCCTTATGAAGGGCTGGCGAGGAGCGCGCTCCACCGCCAGCCGTCGCAGCAACGCGTTACGATGATATGTCGAGCATGCGCGCCGGCGGGCTCTTCACGAAGTCACTCACATGACTCCGAAATGAAATTATTTGTCAGTGTATATATATTTCAAGACTCTTGTCTCCTCTCTCTTGTAATTGCTCTTCCCTCCAAATGGCTTCCCACATTCCACAAATTATCCCAACTCTGAGAAGCGAATCTTTAAAATCTTGTAATTTATCTGGTAATAATCTTAGCTCCATTAGGAAATCAGCAGAGAATTCTCCTGCCTTATAGCTCATGGTCTGTCTACATAACGATTCCTTCATCTCCTGCAGGCTACAGGGAGGTCCCCTTGTATTGCCCCATCAGGGAGATTGCACCTTCCTTATATTTGAGCTCTATCCATATTGCCTCAGTGGATTTGTAGGAATTAACTGCAGATGCTGGTTTAAACCAAAGATAGACACAAATGTACCACAGGATTATGAGTGGCAAAGAACTGGCATTGAAATGGGCCTCTCGAACCCACCCAGCCTACATTGAGCATTGATCACCAGTTCACACTGGTTAAGGGCCTGTCCCACTTTCACGACATAATTTACCACCTTTTTTACTCGTGGACATTTTTCATAATGCTAGAAAAACGTCCCAACCTACTTGATGCCACGAGTACCTATGACGGGCACCACGGCCTGCTACGACCTACCTAGGACCTCCTACGACCTCCTACGACCTCGTGACAACCATGCTGCGAGTTTGAGTCAAGGGCAAACTTGGCAGAGGTCGTGAATTAGGTCGTTAAAATGGTAAAGGCCCTTTATTCCACTTTAGCAACCACTCCATACACACTGTGGGCAATTTACAGAGGCCAGGTAACCTACAAACACTCACGTCTTTGGGATGTGGGATAAAACTGGCGTGAAACCATATGGTCACAGGTAGAACATGCAAACTCCATACAGCCAGGTTTAAGGTGAAGGAGCAAAGATTTAATAGGAATCTGAGTGGTAACGTCTTTTCACACAAAGGGTGGTGGATGAATGGACCAAGCTGCCAGAGGAGGTAGTTGAGGCAGGGACTATCCCAACATTTAAGAAGCAGTTAGACAGGTACATGGATAGAGGACAGGTTTGGAGGGATAGGGCCAAACGTGAGCAGGTGGGACTAGTGCAGCTGGGACATGTTGGCCGGTGTGGGCAAGTTGGGGTGAAGGGCCTGTTTCCACACTGTATCACTCTATGACTCTATGCAAACACCCGACGTCAGGATCGAACCTGGGCCACAGGGGCTGTGAGTCAGCAGCTCTACCAGCTGCGCCACTGTACCGCCCTGCAGTTGAATAAACAGAACAGCAATTCCCCACACGTAAAGCTCCTCCTCATTCAGTGCATAACCTTAGATGCAGCAGAGCTCTCAAGCAGTGTATTCTGAACGCAGCAAACCAGGGAGATAATCGCTGCAGGTCACAAATACGCATATACTGAGCACATTTGCAAAGAGGTGACTAAAGGGTTTAATAGCCAATAAACATTTAATAAAAAACTATTTATTTGAGGTAATGGAAAGGAACTGTTCTACTTCATGGTCTGATAATCAGCGGTAACAACCTTACGGAATTCTGTCTACTTCAAAACAACGGGACCATCCTCTGTGGTCACCCAGATGAATCAGTAATATCGAACCAAGAAGCCATCACTAATATTAGTTAATAACCCTTTTGTAACTTACCTATTCTTTGTGTTCAGTTTCTCAACCACCATTACTTGCAAATTAGCTTCTCTAAAAATTTTAACACAATAAAGATATATTTTTCCTAATCCACTTTATATGTGCCCTTTCCGACTTACATTAGATAGATTCTTCCGAAGGCGTAGTAACGAATATATTAGTTCTCCTTTGCTGTCACTTCAGTCTGATTTATTGGTGAAATATTCTAACACCTAAAATATAAAGCACGACGTGTATCAAATCAGTTATTATTAATAGCCTGTTTACATCATATTTGGTTTGAAATTACCACCTATTCTCAGCCCCTTGTCTGACTTGTAACACACGGTGTATTTCTGCTGCTAGTGATCAGAGACCAGGGATCTATTTTAATAGATTATTTTGTTTCGAATTGAAAGTGCAAACACATATGGGAGATAAAAAAAAGTTAAATGATTCCAGCCTCATCACATAATGTATTGCGTGATTGTGCAGAGCAGACAACAGCTGATCTCGGGCTCTTTCTGAAGGGGGCAAGGGAAAATAAATTAAGTGCAAAAAGGAAAATGAGAAAACTGCAGATTATCCAAAGTCATCATTCATCATCTGATCATAAAATGGCACCTAATAAATGAGAAATGCAAAAATATCATCAGCCTCATACTTAGAGAGTCAAGTGCATTTCCTTGAATAATTGTGGTGCACGACACCATTGCATAATGTCCGTAAAAGTATTACGATAAAATATTAACTTGAAAAATAATTACTTATCTATGGATCTTGAGTAATGAACAGCATGAAAATAAAATCTGCAACTGAGTAAACAATGAGTGTATAGTTTAGTTTAGTTTAGAGGTACAGCACAGAAGCAGGCCCTTCGGCCCACCGAGTTTGCACCGACCAGCGATCCCCGCACATTAACACTTTCCTACACACACTAGGGACAATTTACAATTTTCCTTCCACACTCCAAACACATGCATGTTTGTAGGTAAAAATTGTAAATTGTCCCTAGTTTGCAGAGTGTGCTAGTGTAACGGGGATCATTGGTCGGTGCGGACTCGATGGGCCGTAGGGCCTGTTTCCAAGCTGTATCTCTGAACTAAACTAAACTAAGTGTGAATAAATTGATCCATCACTGCAGTATATAATCTGCGCAAGCGATTGAAGATTTTGAAGGTTTGAAGAAAACGCTGTCCGACACGCATTAGGAACAATTTACAATTATACACAGCCAAGTAACCTGCAAACCTGTACGTCTTTGGAGTGTGGAAGGAAACCAGATATCCTGGAGAAAACCCACACGGTCACAGGTTGAATGCACAAACTCTGTACAGGCAGGTACCCATCGTCAGGATCGAACCTGGGTCTCCGGCGCCTTAAGGCAGCAACTCTACCGCTGTGTCACAGTGCCGCACTGACATTGAGTGAAATTTCGGTGCAAGTTCAGCGCAAATTCAAAACAAGCAGTTTCTGTGAAAATTTGGAGAATCACATAAAAGTCATCTTAAAGAAAAAAACCCCACATAATTTAAGTATATTTGTTGATGTGGAATGGAAAACATGACGGTATTTTGCAGCCATGAATTCCAATTAATAAGGCCATTAAAATAAAAATTATCATTAAAATAGAAGGGCAATTTCACACATTGGATTGATTACCATGGCAACTGATTGAAGAAATGCACTGTCATGCTAGGCCAGTCTAAATTTGGAGCAATTGATACTTCGGTGTTTTTCTTATCAATCCTTAATCATTAAATTATTTATGTAACCTGATAAATAACACCTAACTCCTCATCCAGGCATTTATAAAGGCCTGGCAATAGATATCCATCAGGGTTTCTGTCCAAGATCCACCATTATTTAGGGCTTGCATTTTTAACTTGAAACTTATTCCTGGCCTGCTGGGTTATTTAAGACCAAATGGTTTTCAGCGATCGAGGTATTAGGAGGATTTCTTGGTCTAACTAATTAATTCAAGTGCTGAGCAGGTTTCGCAATTACCGACACATTCTAGTGCACAGTGGAGACAGCTGGGCTAGATACTACTGGTCTTAAGGGAGCATGGAAAGAAATATAAGTTACGTCGAGAATCAAATCATGCAGAATGCCCCAAAGCAGATTGCCCGGTTGGACTTCACACCAGCAAAATGAAAAGCTTCTCCATGGTTTGGCACCCCCAGGCAACACGGAGAAAACCAAGCTACAACCCGCAACGCCCTTCCTGTCTGAATATACAGAACACAGCCTTATAATGTACACAGTAGTTCTTCTTTGTTGATTCATTTATACAAATGACAATGGATTATAATCTTGACCACATTATCTTAAGCCATTTGAGTGCCCCAGACAAATCCCAGGTTGGAAGGCCCAATCCATTCATGGATTGCAACCAAAGGAAGTCTCTTTGACCGCTGCCAACAGCATCGCTTTTGAAAGAGTAGCTAGAACTTTTTTAGTGTAGTTTATTTTAGAGATACAGAGGGGAAACAGGCCCTTCGGCCCACTGGGTCCACACTGACCTGCAATCCCCGTACATTAATACTATCCTACACACACTAGGGACAATTTACATATATACCAAACCAATTAACCGCCAAACCTGTACGTCTTTGGAGTGCGGGAGGAAACCGAAGATCTCGGAGAAAACCCACACGGGTCACGGGAACAATGTATAAACTTCATACGGACAACGCCCATGGTCAGGATCGAACCTGGGTGTCTGGCACTGAAAGCGCTGTAAGGCAACAACTCTACCGTTGCAACACCGTGCCGCCCCTTCACAGAACTAGAACTAGTGTAGTAGAATAAAGAGTAGAACCAGACAGTTCAAATAACCCGCTATTTTCCCATGGCCACACAATTCTTTACCTTATCAAATTTACCGCTTTCTTTTAAAAGTTAACACTACCTGCTCTGAACACTTGATATCATGTGCAATAAAATGCAAAAAGAAACTCTAATAGGTACAGCAGGCAGTGAAGAAAGCGAATGGCATATTGGCCTTTATAACAAGACGTGTTGAGTATAAGAGCAAAGAGGTTCTTCTGCAGTTGTATAAGGCCCTAGTGAGACCACACCTGGAGTATTGTGTGCAGTTTTGGTCCCCTAATTTGAGGAAGGACATTCTTGCTATTGAGGGAGTGCAGCGTAGGTTTCCAAGGTTAATTCCCGGGATGGCGGAACTGTCATATACTGAGAGAATGGAGCGGCTGGGCTTGTATACTCTGGAGTTTAGAAGGATGGGAGGGGATCTTATTGAAACATATAAGATTGTTCAGGGTTTGGACATGCTAGAGGCAGGAAACATGTTCCCGATGTTGGGGGAGTGCACAGTTTAAGAATAAGGGGTAAGCCATTTAGAATGGAGACGAGGAAACACTTTTTCTCAGAGAGAGTTGTGAGTCTGTGGAATTCTCTGCCTCAGAGGGCGGTGGAGACAGGTTCTCTGGATACTTTCAAGAGAGAGCTAGATAGGGCTCTTAAAAATAGTGGAGTCAGGGGATATGGGGAGAAGGCAGGAATGGGGTACTGATTGGGGATGATGAGCCATGATCACATTGAATGGCGGTGCTGGCTCAAAGGGCCGAATGGCCTACTCCTGCACCTATTGTCTATTGTCTGTTGTTTTGCAGATGTTGCAGTTATTGTGGACCATCTTTCTCAAGCTGATCAATAGTTAGTTTAGTTTAGTTCATCAATACAGTTGCACTCCAATGCATTCCTTTTCCTGAAGTAATTGACTGGAAAACTAGAAAAAACATCCCAAAATGACCAATTCCAACTGTGTTAAAGTGGTTGTTTTCCCTGACCTTTAGTTTGTCCTACAACACGGTGGTGCAGAGGTAGAGTTGCTGCCTTTCAGCGGCGGAGACCGTGATTCAGTCTTGACCGCGGGTGCTGCCTGGTCAAGACAGTGTGTGTACGTTAACCCCATGACCTGCCTGGGTTTTCTCAGAGATATTTGGTTTCCTCCCACATTCCTAAGAAGTACAGGTTTGTTGGTCAATTGGCTTGATATAAATGTAAATCGTCATTATTGCATGTAGGATAGTGTTAGTGTGCGGGGATTGCTGGTCGGTGCGGGCTCGGTGGGACAAAGGGCCTGTTTCTGCACTGTATTTCTAAATGAAACTAAACTAAACTCAATTAAACTAGGCTCTTATGCAGTGGTATTAAAATAGCTCCATCGTGGCTGGAGATGTCTGTTGGCTTTGACTGGGGGAGCCCGTGGACTGTGGCTGTGGAGCAAGTCCCCCGAGTGGCTCTTTACTTGGAAGACCCAGCTGGGGACTGCATCGTTTCACACGAGCAGAGGCCGTCTGAGTTATCAGGCCAGCAGGCAACGGAAAGGGCACTGGTGGGGTGGTGGTGGTGAGAGGATGAATGTAAGCTTTCTGACAGAGGACAGAAGGTTTATGCTCCATGAAGTCTCTGCCGCTGCCCCAGGGCCAGCGCCTACGCAAACTAATAAACCGTCAGAGATGACTGAACAGATGTGAGACCCAGCAAGCCTGTAATCTGCAGCCATTACAGCAGCAGTTTGAGTTTGCTGGCAGCACTCAGACATTGTGGCTGCTGCTTTGTGTTGTCATGGAAGTTATGATCTCCAGCCACAAGCTGCTGCATCACGGTTACATCCACAATTGTGCACACACTTAATGCACAGTAGCACTGGGGCGGAGTTGCTGCCTTTCACCGCCATAAAACCGGGTTCGACCCTGATGGTACATTATGATTAAAACAAAAAATGCTGGAGGGACTCAGGTAATGAGCTTTCTTGCATCTTACGTACGACGTTGAACTAGGGCGGCACAGTGGGCAACGGTAGAATTGCTGCATTACAGCCTCAGAGACCTGGGTTAGATCCTGACTAAGGGTGCTGTCTGTTTGGAGTTTGCACTTTCTCCCGTGACCTGCGTGGGTTTTCTCCAGGATCTCTGGTTTCCTCCCACACTCCAAAATGTACTGGTTTGGAGGCTAATTGTCTAGATATAATTGTAAATTATCCTTGGTGTGTAGGAAGGTGTAAGTGTGTGGGGATCGTTGGTTGGCATGGACTTGGTGTGCAGAATAGCCTGTTTGCATGCTGTGTCTCTCTAAACTAAACAGTCCATATCCAATGAGTTACTTTGAAATGATCACTGATGCGTATATAAATACCAATAAATATCTGATATGTATAGACTTGAAATATCATATTACTATTTAAATTTTTATTGAACAATTTAATAATTTAACTGGACATTATATTATGATTAAAGCAAACAAGTGCAAATTCTGCAGCTGGATACAAATAATTTATTGTTGTAAATTCAACAATTATTAGTGCATTTGAAGCAAAAAATGGACCACTTTCCCCATATAAAGATTAAAAAAATGATATGATTATTTATTGAATATGATTGATTATCCTATCAGGAATTTATAAAATGTATTATATTTTATAGAATAATAATTTAAATTTATGCTGTCAGAACATTTTTGTACTGTTATTAATATTATTTTTGTAGTTCTACTAATGAAAATTAAATGATTAATATGATCTCTGCTTTTGTGTGATGAATTACTTTTATTTGGCCTGTTGGCACTGGCATGGCACATCCCCATGGCTGATTTCAATTAAAATACTAACAGAAAGTGCTTTTACAAAAATTGAAGAAAGATTATTTCCACTGTAGTATAAACAGAAGGAATTTAACTTTAATTTGTTTATGTCACATAGTTTACGAGAATTAATTTATTCTGCTTTTTATGAGAGTTTCAATAGGGTTGCACCGGTAGAGCTGCTACCTTACAGCGCCAGAGACCCGGGTTCGATCCCGACTGCGGGTGCTGTCTGTACGGAGTTTGTACGTTCTCCCTGTGACCTGTGTGGGTTTTCTCCAGGTGCTCCGGTTTCCTCCCACACTCCAAAGACGTACGGGTTTGTCGGTTAATAGGTTTGGTATAAATGTAAAATTGTCCTGAGTGTGTGTAGTAGGATAGTGTTAATGTGTGGGGATCGCTGGTCAGTGTAGACTCGGTGGGCCAAAGAGCCTGTTTCAAAGGTTTCAAAGGTTGCAAAGGTCATTTATTGTCATGTGTACCAATTAAGGTACAGTGATATGTGAATTACCATACAGCCATACTAAAAAGCAACAAGGCACACAACTACATAAAAGTTAACATAAACATCCACCACAGTGGATTCCCCACATTCCTCACTGTGATGAAAAGCAATAAAAGTCTAATCTTCTTTCCTCATTTTTCTCCCGAGGTCGGGTGAGTCGAACCATCCGGCGGGGCGATTGAAGCTCCCGCAGTCGGCGGTCCAACCTCTGCGTCGGGGCGATCGAAGCTCCCGCATTGGGGCGGTCCAAGCTACGGTCCAAGGTCTGGCTTGGAGTTCCCGAAGTCGGTTTCTGACCAGAGACCGTGAGCTATGTGATGTTAATGTCCGCAGTCATCAGCGGTGGAGCTCAGAGGTTGATCCCTGGCAAAGGGATCGTGGGATCCGCGATGTTAAAGTCCCGTAAGCTCCGCGCTGTATCTCTGAACTAAACTAAACCAAAGTAGCATTGTTTACAAATACACAGGACTAGATGTTAAAAGTCCAAAGTGCCAATTATCAATTTACTCCCGATGGTGATGAGAGCCTTCTGCACATCAATGCTCCTCCGATGTTGAGAAAGGCTAGGCAGACACGTCATTGGGGTTATCAAGTGGGCACCTACTTTCATCGACGTTTCGCCGATTGAACCCACGACGTCTCCAGTAGGCTCAGCGGTGCATTGTGGCGTCCCAGAACCACCTCTCCCTGCATCTGTCCAATCGGTTATTTTGGAGACCAAATGGGGTCTTTCCTCTTCAGCCAGAGCCACTGGCTACTCCGCTCTGCCACCCGTGATGTTTCTTTGATGGCCTGGCGTAGGGCTTGTCCGCTGATCCCCAGGTCCTTCATCAGTCTTAAGGTAAATGTTGCCACGAATCCTCGACATCCAACTTCTACTGGGCAGATCTTAGCTCTCCAGCCCCGCTGTTCTGAATGAACTAAATGAATCCCAAAAAGGGCTAAACCACACTCCTATTTGAAATGCTATGGGAGTGAAAGCAGTAGCTTTGTACTCCTTTAAATTCCATTGCTAGTTGTTCAAAGAGTTATACATTTATACATCGGCAAATTAACTTCCAACGGTAACAATCTATTTTTTAAAAATAAATATTAGTTCCCTTGAATTATAATAATTCACTGCACAAGCGTTAATGTTAATTATATGGAAATCAATCAAGTTTCTAATTCTCTTCAAATGAAAGAATAACCTTTAATCCGGTGTCATATTTCTGTTAATTATTACAGAAGTTTTGGCTGACAATACGGCTGACATTCTGCACTAATCAGAAGAATCGTTTCTGCAAAATGTTTCTTTTTGTAGTTTGGATGTAAAATTATTAATCCAGTGAGGTGAAGTGAAAATTAAAGTCAATCAAACAACTCCACAAAGTCACAACACAATCTCGCAATAGGACGATTCATAATTAAAGAAAGAACTACATGCAACGCACCATGTTTGACAATGGGAAAAATCCCAATAGATAATGGCCATGGAGGCCAAGTCACTGGGTATTTTTAAAACGGAGATTGGCAGCCTTACTTGATTAGTAAGGGTGACAAAGGTTACAGGAGATGGCAGGAGAATGGGGTTGAGTTGGAAAGATAGATCAACCATCATTGAATGACGGAGCGGACTTGATGGGCTGAGTAGCCTATTCTGCACCTATGATTTATGAACTTATGAAGTTCCAGGGATGAAAAAAACACAGATGACAATTTTGCTCCCAAAATCTATAATTTTATAGTGGCCAACAAAATCTTTTAACGGTATTGGCTGAGGTTTAAACATTGTCTAGACACTGATATAACTCGCTGTTTACCTTTAAAGCAATGGTGTGGAACTGTTTCTAATTCACCCAAAAGAGGAGACTAGCTAATGCCTCGTCTGCAACTAGGTATCACAAAGAGATTACAATCCTATCATTACTACAGTAGAGTGCAGCCAGGATGTTTTTCTTGGCAGGACAAATCAAAATAGGACGTACATGGTATGCTGTGGAACAGAGGGATCTAGGAATAACTGTGCATAGTTCCCTGAAGGTGGAATTGCATGTAGATAGGGTGGTAAAGAAAGCTTTTGGTGTGCTGGCCTTTATAAATCAGAGCATTGAATATAGGAGTAGGGAAGTAATGTTAAAATTGTACAAGGCATTGGTGAGACCAATTCTGGAGTATGGTGTACAATAGTAAGATTAAACGAGAACTTACCTGTTCGAAGTTTGATCTTTATTTTGTGAGGAGTTACGATGAGGGATTACGTGAAGAAGCCCGCCTGGCGCTTGATCGGCATACTTCAAAGCAGCGGCATGAAAAACACAGAACCAATAGCCGGAGTAAGATAGTAAGGCTCAACATAGACTAGAACTACCAGATGATAATTTATATTATGAGGGTTGGGAGCGGACGGCACGTAATCCCTCATCGTAACTCCTCATAAAATAAAGATCAAACTTCGAACAGTTAAGTTCTCGTTTAATCTTACTATTTTACTTCGGAGTCACGTGAGTGACTACGTGAAGATTTTAAAGCTCTGCGTTTTTTATGTCGTAGATTCATTCCATACGACACTCTGTTTAGTCAATACAGTAGTGAGTAAATAATATTTTTAAAACATTGTTTCAATTTATGTAATAAGTCTTTTAATCATAAAAAGAACAATTAAAAAAAAAATAATAACCCCTCTATCCCAGGGGAAAATATTTCAACAAAAGTGATAATGATATCAAATGATAACATAAATCGATAATATAAATTGATAATATAAAACAAAGCAAGCATTTAAAGCGAACCCAACACTGCGTGTCCAAATCCTGGCACCATGACAACAGGTTTATCGTAGAACTTTGAAAAAGTTTCTTCTTTACACCACCTTGCGGCCTCTAAAATTTTATCAAGTGGTACATCCTGTACCTTCGCAGCGGACGCAGCTGCAGCCCTAGTGGAGTGAAACTTAAACACATCAGTGTCCACTCCTGCTAAATCCAAACCCTGTTCTAACCATCTAGAAATGGTTTGAACTGCAACTTTAGTATGTGGTTTTTTGTGCGTTATCAGTAACGCTGTCTCAGCACCTCGGAGATTTTGATTACTTCAATCAATCAATCAATCAATCAATCAATCGGTTTTATTCGTCACATTGCACACAAAGTGCAAGTGAATGAATTTGTCAGCAGTGGTACAATGATAAAGTGGTACAATGATAACTTAACTTCAATATATTTAGTTAAATGCTTAACTACCCACAATGTTTCATTGACAGGATATGCTTTAAACATACCTTGACTCCAGTTTTTCCTGGTCTGCTTTGTTTGGTCAGATCATAAACATAAAACACAATGTTATCTGAAGCCACATACATGCAATCTAACCGTAACAATTGCAAAGTTTGTACTCTTTGAGCTGACACTAATGCCATTACATTACTACCTTGAATGTTAACCTTTGCAAAGACATTGAAGTAATTGGAGTCCATTGCCTAAGCAAAGTGAGAACAATGCTAACATCCCAAATTTCTGTATCACTGGGCTTGGGAGGATTTTTATTAAAATTCCTTTCATGAACCGGGATATTTAATGGGTGAGACCCAATTGAATCTCGATCAGAAATTTGGCCTAAATAGGACGACAAAGCACTACGAGCACTATTAATGGCACTATAAATTAAGTGCTCATCAAAATGCAACCCAGCAAGGAACTCCAATACATTTGATATGTTCGCAGTATAATAAGACATCTTTGACTGTCTACAGAAGACTTCCCATTTCTTTATATGAGACATATATTGTTTTTTAGTGCTATTTCTCCAAGCTGCAGCTATAACATCCATAGTCCTATCCGACAGTCCAATCTCTTGCAATGGTCTGGTCAGAAGCTGCAGATTAACAAATTCATATGATCATGCAATGGATGAATTTCTTTTGTCACTGGTTGTATCAACAATTGTTGCAACTAGGAATCATCATACATGGTTCAATAATCATTTTAAGCATCAACGGGAACCATGACTGTGTAGGCCAATTTGGCCCCACCAAAATGCCCTTGGCAGCTTCTTGCGCTATTTTCTTGAGACATTGCCCAATCAGACAGAATGGGGGAAAGGCATAAAAGAACGTATTCCTCCAGTGTAGCGAGAAAACATCCACCACTACTGCCCCTGGATCGCGTTCCCAAGACATGTATTTGGGCAATTGGTGATTTAATCTAGATGCAAACAGATCAATGTCCGGTACTCCAACCGACTGACAATATTTTTGAAATGTTTTGGATTTAACATCCATTCTGTATTGTCTTAAAATTTTCATGATCTTTTGTCTGCCACAATATTGTTTCCCCCTGGGAGATAAATAACTGAAACCCGAATATTCTTACCAATACACCAATACCACACCTAGTTAACCAGATGATCACATGATAATGATCTTACTCCACCCATGTGATTGATATATGCCACAGCTGTGGTATTGTCTACTTGTAGTTGGACATGCAAATCCTTCATAGTAGAACAATAAGCTTTTAATCCATAAAATGCTCCCAGTAACTCCAAATAATTTATACCATATGTTTGGAGAAATACATCCTCTTGGACAGCCCATCTGCCCCCACAGCTGGTATCATTATCCGTAGCACCCCATCCGAGAGAATTTGCATCAGCTTGAAAAATCACTGCTGGCTGCTGAACCAAAATGTTTTTTAACAGCTTGTGGAACATTCTCAATCCATCAATACAATTCTAATAAAGCTTCCTTTGGCAATTGCATGGGCCCATCAAATGGCCTGCTCACTGTATTAGCTTGTGTTTTTGCCCTTTTTGGGAGTTTGGTAATGCAGTGGACCAAATTCTACTGCAGGGAATGCTGTTAGTAACTTCCCAATAACATTATCAACTTCTCAGATGGAGGGATAAGGTTTGTCAATAAGGCACTGGCAAAAATTTGTAATATCAACAATCTTGTCTATTGGTAAAGTTACTAACATGGTAACTGAATTAATCACAAACCCCAAATATTCAATAGTTTGGGATGGCTGTAACTTTAGATTTTGTTGGATGAATCAGGAAACCTAGCCTTACAAATAGGCTTGTAGTCACCGAGACTGATTTTTCAGCTGACTCCTGATTAGCATTGACAATTAAAATGTCATCTAGATAAGCCATAACAATGTGTTTTTGTGCCCTGAGCAGTGCAAATGTTGGTTTCAACAATTAGTGAACAACCTAGGAGCTGAGCTTAATCCATTAGGTAATGCTTTGTATTACCACAGCTGTCCCATCAAATTAAATTTCAATACCTGCGAATGTGATGATGAATTGGTACTGAATAATATGCATCCTTCTGGAAAAACATATTAAAAGTGTGAGGTCTAAAATGATTCTACAACCCTCACCTTTCTTTGTGTGTAATATTTTTTTTATTTGAAGTAAACCGTTTACAATGTAAAGCTTACTTTATAAACTAACACCTTAATTCAATATTACTACAAATAACATATCATCTTTCTTTGTGTCTGGGGAAAATATTTGATACAAATTGTTGTGGATTCTCACTTGATTTCTTGCTACCTCATTTTTTACACCAATTCTTAACTTCTTTATCAATTTGAATTTTTTTTTAAATACAAAAACACCAAATACAATCAGGCTTATTCTGTCCTGGTGGATCAGTACCTTCTACAAAATCAATGGTTGATCCTAAGACAGTACCTAATATAACATGGTCAGATGTTATACAGTCCCATTTATCATAAAACATTTATAGACTACCACCAATCTGAGGTTCATCCAAAGATTCTTCTGTAATAGGATAAAGTTTTTGTACCTCTCCAACCGGACGTGGTGGTCTCCTCCCAAAATATGGGTAACAATCAGCTGTGCTGGTTGGTAATATTTCCTTACCATAACTCCTGCCTCGGCTTGTTCCAGCTCCAAATCAAAATCCCCTTCTTGTTTGACCGGCCCTTTCTTTGGCCAAACCGAAGGGTTTCATGAGGTCAATAGTCTTTGCCTCTTTATCAACCTCTTTATTTATTTAAACAGATTTTCTCCGAACAAATAACCAGGAGCTTGAACATTGCTTGATCTGCACAAACCTGCAAATCTTGGATGTAAAATAGGCCAAATGGCAATCTTCCTCATACAATTAGTCTTAAATATTCAGTTGCAGAATAATGCCAACATATCCTTCTGAACTTTGGTCATTCCACAATCTTCCACTTGCTTTCTAAAAGCAGTGATCCCAGCCGAAATCATATTTCCTGCGCCTGCATCATTGATGACATTGGCGCCAAAAAGCCAAATTTACCGTAGGTACCTTCAGTGAGGTATAATAATTCTGCTGTATCAACCATAACAGCTTCTTGAAGCTGGTGAGAGAACAAATAATTTATGTTGGCTGCCAGGTTTTCTTCCATGGCCTCACCACCTCCTCCAGGTATAGAAAACTTTGTGCCACATCAGACACACCTGGAACAATATTTTTGTATTGTGGTGGGTACTCATGACTGAAATCACCACCTTCAGGATCAGTCTCATGCAGCCCTGGTACTCCTGAGACTTTGCTCAAGGATTTTCTCCAGCCCAATCCCAGGCTCTGGAGTTTCAAATTCCCAATTTAAACTGGCACCATATTCATGATATGGAACCCCCTCAGGGGCTGCCTGGGAATATTCTGGGTTTTCAGACCCGTGGTTGATTATTGTTTGGGGTATTTTCCCCATTTGTATCCAATCTAAGCCATAAAGTTTTTCTTTCTGGAGGACTTTCAGAATTAGATTCATCAGAACCCACTGGCCTTTCAGATTTTCTTTTACATTTTTAGGTACTGGGTTTTCCTCCGTGTTTTCTGTTTGTGGAGCAACCAAAGGCTCACTAACGGGTATTTCAATGGCCACCGGTATCGGAACCAGCTCCGCAATAATCTGCTGTCCCGACTATTTTTCTTCTCCACCCCGGGACGCACGTTTTACCCGTGATTTTTTAAACTTCCTCCATTTTATTTTTAAACTCCTCCTGGTTTACCCACCAGCCTACGGAGTTTTAAAAACGCCCTGGAAGTAAAAATAATTTACTTACCTGCGGGCCATTTCCTTACCGGTGTGTTGGAGCTGCGCTCTGCAGCTCTTTCCCTACCGACAGCGTCGACGTAATGCCGATCAAGCGCCAGGCGGGCTTCTTCACGTAGTCACTCACGTGACTCCGAAGTAAAATTTTGGTTGGCTAATTATAGGAAGGATGTCAACAAAATAGAGAGAGTACAGAGGAGATTTACTAGAATGTTGCCTGGGTTCCAGCAACTAAGTTACAGAGAAAGGTTGAACAAGTTAGGTCTTTATTCTTTAGAGCGCAGAAGGTTAAGGAAGGGACTTGATTGAGGTCTTTAAAATGATGAAAGGGATAGACAGAGTTGACGTGGATAAGCTTTTCCCATTGAGGGTAGGGAAGATTCAAACAAGAGGGCATGACATGAGAATTAGGGGACAGAAGTTTAGGGGTAACATGAGGGGGAATTTCTTTACTCAGAGAGTGGTGGCTGTGTGGAATGATCTTCTAGCAGAAGTGGTGGAGGCAGGATCGATTTTAACATTTAAAAGTAGAGTGGATAGGTATATGGACGGGAAGAGAATGGAGGGGTATGGTCTGAGTGTAGGTAGATAGGACAAGGGGAAAATAAATGGTCGGCACGGACTGGAAGGGCCGAGAAGGCCTGTTTCCGTGCTGTAATTGTTATATGGTTATATGGTTATATGAAGTCACCTGACTGTCAAAAGTCAAGAGTGAAGGGACGGCACGATGGCACAAAGGTAGAGAGCCGGGTTCGATCCTGACCTCGGCTGCTGTTTGTATGGAGTTTGTACGTTCTCCCTGTGACCAAATGGGTTTGCTCCAGGTGATCTGGTTTCCTCCCACACAACAGACATCCAGGTTTGTAGGTTAATTGGCCTCTGTAAATTGTAAATTGTCCCTAGTGTGCAGGATAGTGCTACTATAGAGGGCGATAGCTGATCGGCGTGGACTTGATGGGTCGACGGGCCTGTTTCTGCGCTGTATCTCTGAAGTCTAAAGTCCAAAGTCTAAAATACCCAATAAGGTTGGAAACATTGTCACCAGAGTGAAGCAGACACAGGTTCAGTAGGTCAATTGCTGAGCCTAAGGGCTGGGAAACTGAGGATGTTCATGCTTTAGTGTGTTACATCAAACTAGGTCCTTCGCCCCACAATGTCTAGGCGAAACATGATGCCAAGTTAAACTAATCTCCTCTGCCTGCATGTGATCCAAATCCCTCAATTTCCTACATATCCACACGCCCATCTAAAAACCTCTATTGAATCTGCCTCCACCCCTGGCAGTGTGTTCCAGGCACCCACCATCTGAAAAATCTACCCTGTACTTTGCCTTTATGTTTCCACCTCTGACCTTAAAGCAATGTCAGTGTTCCCAAACATCCAAAAGTGCAGTCATTTTTGGGCCATTTGTTGTGTATTTGTGCAGACCTTCAATGTTTTCAGTACAAACCTTAAAATGTGTTTACGTATCCCTGACACTGACAACTGTTATAAGATTCATAAGTTATCGGATCAGAATTAAGCCATTTGGCCCATCAAGTCTACTCCGCCATTCAATCATGGTTGATCTATCTTTCTTTCTCAACCCCATTCTCCGGCCTTCTCACCTTAACCCCTGACACCCATACTAATCAAGAATTTACCAATCTCTTGCCTTAATTATATCCACTGACTTGGCTTCCACAGTCTTCTGTGGCAATGAATTCCACCGATTCACAACCTTGTGAATAACACCTCCTCATCGTGTTTCTAAAAGTAAAAGGTTTATCAGTGGATATCAGTCACAACATGTCAACAATAGACAATAGACAATAGACAATAGACAATAGACAATAGACAATAGACAATAGACAATAGGTGCAGGAGAAGGCCATTCGACCCTTCGAGCCAGCACTGCCATTCATTGTAATCATGGCTGATCATTCACAATCAGTACTCCGTTTCTGCCTTCTCCCCATATCCCTTGACCCTGCTAACATTAAGAGCTCTAACTAACTCTCTCTTGAAAGCATCTAGGAATTGGCCTCCACTGCCTTCTGAGGCAGAGAATTCCACCAATTCACAACTCTCTGGGTGAAAATATTTGTCCTCGCCGTTCTAAATGGCCTACCCCTTATTCTTAAACTGTAGCCCCTGGTTCTGGACTCTCGAACATCTGGAACATGTTTCCTGCCTCAAGCGTGTCCAATCCCTTAATAATCTTATATGTTTCCATAAGATCCCCTCTCATCCTTCTAAATTCCAGTGTATACAAGCCCAGTCACTCCATTCTTTCAACATATGAAAGTCCCGCCATCCTGGGAATTAACCTTGTGAACTTAAGCTGCACTCCGTCAATAGCAAGAATGTCTTCCTCAAATTTGGAGACCAAAACTGCACACAATAGTCCAGGTGTGGTCTCACTAGGACCCTGCATACCTGCATGCTTACTTTCAGTGACTGATGAGCAAGGACACCCAGATCTCGTTGCACTCCCCCTTTTCTAACTTGACACCATTCAGATAATAATCTGCCTTCCTGTTCTTGCCACCAAAGTGGATAACAAATGCAATAGGAATTTTAATAGGAATCAGTGGGGTACCTTATTCACACAAAGGGTGGTGGGTGTTTCGAACAAGCTGCCAGAGGAGGTAATTGAGGCTGGGACTATCCCAATGTTTACAAAACAGTTCAACATGGATAGGGCAAGTTTGGAGGGATATGGACCAAGCGCAGGCAGGTGGGACTAGGGTAGCTGGGACATCTTGGCCAGTGTGGACAGGTTGGGCCAAAGAGCCTGTTTCCACACTGTATCACTCTTTGACTCTATTAGAACATTTCCTCCAGCCTGATTCCACTGGGTCTCTGCGTTTAGCCTTGCACACATTTGAAAGGGTGGTAAGTGAAAATATTTTCCTCCCATGCTCCAAGTCATTGGATATATGAATTTGATCTAATTCAATATCATCTTTTCATCTGTATCTTTATTTCATTTTGGTGTGTAGGAATGAACTGCAGACACTGGTTTAAACCGAAGATAGACAGAATAAACTGGAGTAACTCAGGGGGACAGGCAGCATCCCTGGGGAAATGGAATAAGAGACGTTTCGGGTCAAGATCCTTCTTCAGTGCACCTTTCTTAAAATGCTTCCGTGTACTGCACATGGTCCATTGGAAGCAATATTTTCTGTCAATCTATCAGTTAACTGGGAGCACTTTCTCATATAATGCAGGTAGCCACTGCAATAGCCATCGAGCCAAAGAGCCAACAGCACAAGATGAATCACCACATCCATGTTAACTTCTTAGCCCTTCTTCACTAATCCTATCTGTCTGCATTAAGATTGTATCAGAGACCCAGGTTCGATCCTGACCATGAGTGCTGTCTGTGTGGATTTTGGGACGTTCTCCCTGTGACTGCGTGGGTTTCCTCTGGGTGCTCTGGTTTCCTCCCACATCCCAAAGACATGCAGGTTTACAGGTTACTTGTCCTCTGTAATTTGCCCTGAGTGTGTAGGAACTGGATGCAAAACTAGTATAACATAAATCAGTGGGAATAGATGGCCAGTTGTCATCACGATGGGCTGAAGGGCCTGTTTCCTGGCTGTATTTCTAAACTAAACTAAAATTATAGCACATATATGTTGCATTTGTCCATTGATTCCCTAAACGTGTGATCATAACATCACATAGTTACTATATGGAATAACCATGTACTCTGAGGAAGCGTCTCGGCCCGAAACGTCACCCATTCCCTCTCTCCAGAGACGCTGCCTGTCCCGCTGAGTTACTCCAGCATTTTGTGTCTAACCATATAGACAAAATACACTCAATAATTCGAATTATTTAAATATTAGGAATTTGATTTAAGTGCTCCTGAGTATTTATTTGGCATGGAACTACTGAAACGTATTGGAAAAATGAATACCTGACCGTTGATTCCGATATGCAAGTTCAAATCCCATTTTGGTAGCTGGATAATTTATATTTAAGTAATTAAATTCATCAGCATTTACAAAACTTGCCTTGGCAATGGTAGACATGAAACCAAGGGATCAAGCAATCCAGATCCTCAATACCATTCGGGGGGGGGGGGGGGGGGGGGAATAATACATGCCATCCTGACCTGCACGTGGGAATTGGTGGTGATCAATAAATGCTGTCCTTGCCCTGATGTGCAGGGCAAGGACAGCATCCCAGGGACAACTAAATTAACACAAAAACAAGGTCGGTGATAAATAGTTGACAGAACTCAACTTTGTACAGGCACAGGCGTTAGATGACAAATGGGGCTATGTACTGAAATCTTTCAGAGAGTAAGTTCAGACACAGCACACCTTCTGTGTTGTAAACTTCCAGGGTTTTGGAGGTTTTGCTGAATGTGAAAAATGTAATCGTTACAAATTCCATCCCATCCCTCCACAATGTGGTCGATTACTTTGATAAAATGCTCCCCTTGTCGGTGATATATACTGTGCCCTGATCGGCAATAACCTTGCTGATTGTTGCACAGTTGTGGATCCAAGTGTGACTCAGAAGACTTTGGACCAGAAACATGGGCCATATTTCAGTATTGAGGGCATATTGTACATTTCTTGCTTTTACAGTAAGATGTGACGTTAAAGCTTTATCTTTCCTTTCAGGGGAACATAATGCTCCATGTTACTATTTTCAGGAGCATTATTCCTGGTGCCTTGGTCAGTCTATCAACTAATATCATGAGGACATTGTAGAAGCAAGGAACCACAGATGCTGGTTAATGCACAAAAGGGCACAAAGTGCTGGAGTAACCAAGTGGGTCAGTCAGCAATTATGGAGAACATGGGAATTCTGGAGAACGACGTTTTTAGGTCGAGACTATTCTTCAGACCGATTTCTGAATTCAGACCCAGAGACTAAAGAAGGGTCTCAACCTGAAACGTCACCGATCCATGTTCTCCAGAGATGCTGCCTGACCTGCTGTGCAGTTTGCTCCAGCACCTTGTGTCCTATCATGAGGAGAATTCCTGGTCATTATCGCAGTGAACTTTTTGTTCAGGGCCTTGCCATGGAGAAATTATGTCATGTTTGCTAGGGTGCCTAAATACATTGTGAGAATTCTGGCTTACTGGTATGCCCACCAGACTATGCAAGTACAATGGGGCAATAGGGTCTCAGCCCCATTTGGAGTTAGCAATGGTGTTAGACAAGGGAGAATTTTGCAGCAGCTCCTTACTATATGTTCTGTGTATGGTGTGGAACATGATATTAAATATAATGCTTGTAAGGGTGCTGTTACGCGCCCCCCTCTCTAGCCGCGTCTGCGCAGTTGGGGGTTATGCATGAGTGGATGGGATAAAAGGAGCGAATTAATAATATTAATATAATATCAAGGGGGTGGGGGTTAGTGTGTGTGTGGGTGACGTTGAAGGCTACCCCCCCTCCCTCCACCGCCCCGCAACCCAACTGGTCCCACTTGGTCGAGTCTGAATTAAATTTCTAAACTAATGCAGGACTATGGAAGTGAATATGGAATGACTTGAAAAATCTAATGCTGAGCGTTGCTGTGTTTTACGTTCATTGACTCTAATTGGGTGTAAACTTTTTATTTTTACTCATTATTGGAGCCAGCGCTATGGTTTCATTAATCGTACAATCCCATGAGTTCCAACCTTTACAAAATCCTCAGGAGTTTAATCATTTGGTTACTGTGCATAATAAATTGATGAATTTTGCTGATTTAACCTAATTTATATTTTGAAATCAAGTTAATTGGAGAATTGACGTTAATTTAACAAAGCTAACGTCTTCTGAGTTATGAGATGCTATTAACTGAGTCGAATGTGAATTGTTTCCTGGAGATGCCTTTGGCATAACATTGGGAGGTAGTTAGACATGTTACAATTAGCGTTGTATAATACCTTAAAGAAACATCAAAGAGAAAGATCTACATTGAAGGACCTCTCTGGACAATTCTCTAATAGCGAAGAAAGCACACTAGAAAAAAAAGGTGCTCCACGTTTCCACACTGTAACCAAATACAGTATAGAAGTAATGTCAAGATGAAACATAGGTAGAAGACCTGGATAAAAATACTGACATGTAATTTATCATCCTGAGCTCAGAGACTACAAGCATGATTAAAGATTCCAGTCCTTCTTAAGAATGAATAAAGTAGTAACATTTGTTGTGGTAGGAGGGTGAGAAAAAAAATTGCACATCTTGCTGCATTTCATTATGTGTTATTCCAGAGATTTAGATCATGTTTCCGTCTATAATCTATCCAGCTAAATTCTGAGAAAAGAAGCTAAGAGAAATATCGATTAATTGAGTTTTGTTTTTTAAAAGAAATGTCTTCTGTAGTATCTAATTAAGTCGGACTACAGGAGAATAGGGATTGTTTGCAAGCAATCCAATAAAAGGAACAAAGTATAAATACTTATATATTCCTTAACTGAAAGCTATCTGTATGGATGTAGATTTACTGCTTTTGCCGATAGCACTTCTAAAAAGACCTGTAAAATGTATAACTGGTAGATTAATTCTCAGTTTTGAGGTCCTGTGAAAATATTATCTGGAGATACGGGAATTCACACCTAAGTGTATATGTCAATCTCCACTCATTTTCCAGTTAGTGATGACATTTAAATTTCTAATTATATGGGGGGTTTTTTTCGTTTGACTTTACGCCGGTTATTTTCCCAGTATCCATTGATCTATTTAAAGAACTTGAAAAATCACTTTTCTTTTAATGAAATGGTTGACTGTGCTTAGTTAATCAGTCAATAACAAAGAGGCACTCAGATTGATTTTCTGATTGAAGAATACTAATCCTTGGAGTGCCAGAGATCGGTTACTATCGGGTAACTTCGCTCTGATTCATATACACCGCCCAGCTGTCTGAGAATGTTTTGGACCGTGAAAATGTTGAGAATCCATTTGGGACAGAGATGAGGAAAAACGTTTTCACCCAGAGAGTTGTGAATCTGTGGAATTCTCTGCCACAGAAGGCAGTGGAGGGCAATTCATTAGATGTTTTCAAGAGAGTTATGGGCCTGTCCCACTTAGGTGATTTTCTAGGTGACTACAGGCGACCAGGCTGTCGCCACATGGTCGCCAGGGTGTCGCCTGTATGGTCTCCTCGGTCGCCCAAAGAGTCGTACCTTTTTCCTGGTCGCCGCTAGATTTTGAACGATTGTAGCCTGAGGTAGGTGCTCTCGCCAGGATGACGTTGGTTGTCGTTGGGTGCTGACTTTGGTGAATTCCATTGGCGACTACCTACGTCAACCTACATCACCTGGTGACAGGTACCGGCGACTGAATTGTCTTACCTTGTCGTAGCTTGTCGCGGCTGGACGTAGGTTGTCGTAGGTGAGGTCGCAGGTGGATGTCCTAATGGGTCGCCGGTTGTCGGTCGCTTGCCGTAGCTTGACGTCGACCAATTTTTCGTCGACCTGCTACGACTATGACAGTCGCCGGAAAAATTTGCCTAAGTGGGACACGCCCATTAGATATAGCTCGTAGGGTTAACAGAATCAAGGGATATGGGGTGAAAGCAGGAACTGATTTTGGATGATCAGCCATGATCATATGAATGGCAGTACTGGCTTGAAGGGCCGAATGGCCTACTGCTGCACCTATTTTTCTACCTTTCTATGTTTCTAGAATGTCTATGCCATTCCTTATGTATGAGCACACACTTCTCGGCTGCTCAGTCCAGTTTTGAAAATTGCAGCATTATGCAGCAAAATTGACACACTATCTTCCAGACGTGAACTTCGTTTACTCTTTCAGGTGGATGTATGAGACTCACTGCTTTTTTTCTGTACACTGCGGGTGGCTTGTTTGCAATTCATGTATGGTCTCTCTGCCGACTGGATAGCTCGCGAGAACAAAGCTTTTCACTGCAGCTCGGTACACGTGACAATAATAACCTACATTTAAGTTCAAATACGCAGCGAGATCTGTCAAGGGATAATAAATAGATTAATAAAGTCTTCCTTGAACCAGTACTGTCGATCTCATACATCCACCTGACAGAGGTAATGGAGCTCAAGTTTTGCAGCTGGGTCTGGAAGATGGCACTGCCAACTATACTGGATTCTTTGCATCACTAAAATGCCTGGCAATTAACCTTTCTGTAGATTGGTTAGTGCATGTACACCAATCAGAGTAATGCACTAACACTAGCTCCACCTCACTGTACACCTTATATTAGCACTCAATTCCCATATTACGTAGTTACACCAGTGGTAGAGATGAACTAACAACGTATTGTGTTGTACCACCATGACTGATGATTCAAGCTGACTTGAACACCAGGCGGTGTCTGCACAGCTGTTCACACTTCCCAACTACGATACCTATCTATGTTAAGCCCATTTGCTTACTTTAGGCCTATATCCCACTACTCCTTTCCTACCCACCTAATTGTCCAAATGCCTTTTAAATGTTGCAATGTAAATGTTAAATGTTGCAATGTGTTCAATGATTCAATTTATTGTCACATGCGCCTCTTTACAAAAACAAATGCGTTGTTTTTGCAAAGAACCCGATAAATTCATACAGCAGACCTCACCTAGGCAGTTCGCAAGTCGTACTGTAGTCATGGAGTAATACTGTGTGGGAACAGGCCCTTCGGCCCAACTTGCCCACATCAGTCAACATGTTCCAGCTACACTAGTCTTGGTTGATATCCCTCCAAACCTGTCCTATCCATGTACCTGTCCAACTGTTTAGTTGACTGTTCCTCCTTCCGCAGAGACCGTTCCCTCGGCAATTCCCTGGTCCGCCTTCCGCAGAGACAGTTCCCTGCACAACTTCCTGGTTAACTCATTCCTTATCACCCAAACCACCCCTTCCCCGGTACCTTCCCCTGCAACCGCAACCCCTCCCCAGGTACCTTCCCCTGCACCTGTTCCTATGCCTCCCCCCTCGACTCTGTCCAGGGACCCTAAACATTCCTTTCAGGTTAGGCAGAGGTTCACTTGCACCTCCTATAACCTCATCTACTGTATCCGTTGTTCAAGGTGTGGACTTTTAAAGGCCTGTCCCACTTTGTGATTTTATGAGCGTCAGTGACTGATGCCCGATGTTGCCTAAAAACCGTCAAGTAGTACGACGCAGCCTCGCAAGGTACGACACCCCGCGTCACCATATGTCATCATGCGTCACCAATTTCCACCAGTCTCCATGCATCACCATAAGACAGTACATACATTACCATGCGTCGCCATAGGATGGCATGCGATAGCATACGACAGCATAGAACAGAGCCTGTAACATCACAGCCGTCAAGCGGCGTCAATGTACGTCCACCCGCGACACGATACGGCAAGATACGACAGGTTGCGTCACCTTGGGCACGTGAAGTAATTTGATTACCCAGTTTCTCTGTAAATCATGACGTGTCGTTTTCGCTTAGTGACGCATGGTGACGCACAGTGACGCACAATAAATTAGCATAGGCAATGATAACACACGCAGATGTCGCGTGAGGAGTTTGAACATTCCAAAATCCTGGGGCGGCAGGGAGACACCGCGCGACACTCATGACCCGACCACGATGAGACAACCTCTTTTCAGGCTGTTGCCTAAAATGTCGCCCAAGTGGGACAGGCCCTTTATACAGCGGCGAGACCAAACGCAGACTGGGTGATCGTTTCGCAGAACACTTTCGCTCAGCCCACCTGAACCTACCTGATCTCCCTTTTGCAGGACACTTTAATTCTCCTTCCCATTCGTACACAAACCTTTCTGTCCTCGGTCTCCTCCATTGTCAGAGTGAGGCTGAACGCAAATTAGAGGAACAGCATCTCATATTTCATTTGGGCAGCTTACGGACCAGTGGTATGAATATTGAATAGTCTCACTTCAGGTAACCCCGGCGTTCCCTTTCTTTCTATCCTCCCCCACCCAAGTTGCACCAGCTTTTCATTCTCACCCTCCAAACAGCTAACAAAGGCTTGTTTCCTTTATCATCGTTTATTTTTTGAATTAGAGATTAAAATTAATGGAAACTTTCAACAATCTTATTGTTTATTCATCAAGTGGCCAGTGTAATTGGCAATATATTGGCTGATTTTCAGCTGCGCATTTGGGGCCTTTGCATTATCAGAATTTACATCGTGCAAAGGAGCAAGCTCTCAAGTACCTTGTAGGTCATTGTTAACAGACCTATGTTATTACCAGCTGAAACTATAAAGTCACATTTATGGACGAACAGTATTCAACATTACTCCAGTAACTTTTGGTCATTAAACCTTCAATTATATTACAAACTGATGCTGGTGCTCAAAGATGTAAAATTACTATACCATCTCTAGTTACAGAGGCTGATGGGATGTGCATGAGTTACCAATTCCTCAGTTATATTGCATCTACTACCTAGCGACTCTAAGGGCATTCTATGGGTTAAAGGCTTATTGTGCGAATATACATATCTGCATGCTCAACTACTAGTTGATACACTACAGTGGTGGCATATATTAATCACATGGGTGCAATCAAGTCAATATCCTATAATAGTTTACCTAACCTCATTTGGTTCTGATGTATCATCACGCAAATCATTGACAACACAGAATGGATGGTGGATCACAAAATATTTAATGACATTGTGGCTTGATGGAACACCAAATATCGATTTGTTTTCTCCTAGGCTTAATCACCAGTTGCAAAATATGTGGCATGGCAGCCATACTCAGGGGAAGTGGCGATGGATATATTCTCGCTACACTGGGGAGGAATGCTCTTTATGTCCTTCCTCCATTTTGCCTCACCAGTCGGTGCTTGCTTAAGGTTCAGCAAGACTCCGCCTCAGGCTTTTGGTAGTGCCTGACTGGCCTACACAGCCATGGGTCCACATACTGGGAATGATAACAGAACCTTTTATGGCTGTTTCCAAATGCTGAAATCTGCTGGTTTTACCCGTGGCTGGGGTGAACCAGTCACTGCATGAGCAAATCAATTTGTTGGTTTACACACTCTGAGAAGACCTTTCCTGGGGTTCACGCTATCAGGCCCTACGGTGGATGTAATTACTGTGGCTTGGAGAAATAGTATCTAGAAACAGTACATCTCCAATATCAAGAAATGGGAAGTGTTTTGTTTACAGTCCAACATATCGTATGACACGGCACGTATAACAGATGTCTTGGAATTCCTGTCAAAGCTATAATGAGAGATGAAGTTATAGTGCTATAAATTGTGCTAGTCGTGCCTTGACGTCATACTTGCTGCTAGAATCGGGACACCACTCTGTCGGGTCTCACCCACTGATATCCAGATTTATGAAGGGTATTTTTAACTCAAATTCCCCCAGGTCCAGCTACTGGGAGATATGGGATGTTAATGTTGTGCTGACGCTAGCCTCGCCGGTGGCTCCAGCTACATCCCTGTCCTCGGTCAAAATCACTTACAGAGTGGTTATGCGCATGGCGCTAGGTTCAGCGCAACGGGTCCAGTTGTTGCATAAGCTGCAACTGGACAGGATGGTTTCATCTACAAATAATATAACATTTATGATCATGACTTAGTCTAGCAGAGTAGACCGGGGGCGTCAGGTCTCAAACTAGTTTTCATGGCATACCCCATGGACCTTTGGTTGTGTGTGGTCACACATCTACAACAGTATTTAGGGCATCTAGAGCCTAAAAGGTTCTGAACCAGCAATGTTTGTTAGTTGCAAATACATAAGAAGGTATCAGTCTAGACCATCTTCAGGTGGTTAAAATGGGGTTTGGCTTGTGCAGGAGTGGACACTGATGTTCTTCGAATCTCACTCTACCAGGACTGCAACATCTGCAGCAAGGGTTATGGATTTCTGCTGGACCACATCCTAGCGACTGCAGGATGGTCTAATGAGCGAACTTCCAAATGGTTTATAACAAACCCATTGCCAGACCGGGGGTATTTGCCAACTCTATTTTAAGTTCTGTTTATAGTTTCTCCCTGGAGGAGAGGGGTCACTATTATTTTTCTTTTGCTCATTAAGGCATCAGCATATTTAAATCTATGTCATATCTGAATGCATTATAGTTTTTCACTCATCCTTGGTCAATTGATGCAGTGTGTGACGCATGGACTCGTTTCCACGGCATGAAATCACAGAGCTTTGAAATCTTCACGGAATCACTCACATGACTCCGAAGTAAAATAGTAAGATTAAATGAGAACTTACCAGTTTGAAGTTTGATCTTTATTTATGAGGAGTTATGAGGTGCCCTCCGCTCCCAACCCTCGTGTCATAAAGGTCATCTGGTAGTTCAAGTCTTCTCTAATCTTACTATGTCACTTAAACTACTGATATCTGTGATTTCACATCGCTGCTTTGAAGATTGACGCGCATGCGGGCTGGCGGGCTTCTTCACGTAATCGCTCATCGCAACGCCTCATAAAATAAAGATCAAACTTCAAACTGGTAAGTTCTCATTTAATCTTACTATTTTGTTTTGGTCTATTGCATTTACATGTCAACTCTTGCTAAGTATCAATACAACTTTAATCAACCCATTGTAGTAGGGTTAATTTAGGTGCGGTGAATGTCAATATACAGGCTATTGGGATGAAATATTAATACATGATAAACAACACGTGTGCCTAATTAGAAACGTTCAAAAAATAAATAAATACATATTGAATTATGTAGTTTTTGATAAAAGACTGTGGACGATGTTGATGTATTTTTCTCCTTCAGCTTTGTGCCACAAATCTTACATCTTGAATAAAACATTAAATTCTCAGAAAACCTTTCAGGTCAGGCACCGTTTCTGGAGAGTGAAATAGATTCAGTGATCCACAGCTATGACCTTCCGTCAGAGCTCAGAAAAGTTAGAGGTAAGATGGATTTAAGATGCAGAGATCAGGGGAAGAAGGGGGAGAGAAAATGGAAGCATAGGGTGTGAGCCAGAGTTGGTGCAGTGGCGCAGCGGTTAGTGCTGTTAGTTGCCGCATATCCTCTGCAGCTTTGACTCAATGCTGACCTTGCTTGCTGTCTGTATAGAGATTGTGCCCCCCCCCCCCCCCGCCCCCACGACAGGACGGGATTTACCATGGACGCTCCAATTTCCTGATGCAGGATTAGGACGACACGGTGGGGCAGTGGTAGAGTTACTGGCTTACAGCACCAGAGACCCGGGTTTGATCGTGATTACGGGTGCTTGTCTGTACGGAGCTTCCTCCACCCCTCCAAAGACATGCAGGTTTGTAGGTGAAGAGGTAAGATTGTAAATTGTCCCGAGTGCGTGCAGGATAGTGTTAATGTGCGGGAATCACTGGTCGGTGTGGACTGGATGGGCTGAAAGGCCTGTTTCCTCGCTATATCTCTAAATTAAAAAATAGGTTACTTGGCTTATGTAACTTACTCACCTACAGATAGGTGTTTGGAAAATTGATTTGGGGAATAAGGAATAGAGTGTCTAAATGAAGGGTAATTGAAAGATTCATAAGCAAGTAAAGAGGAAAGAGGGAGAGATGAGAACTAACGGGAGGACTCAACGGGACGAATGACATCCTTCTCTGTAAATAAATGAAACATAAAATGAGAAAAAGGGTAAAGGAAGTGCTTGAAAAAGGGTATTATTTTCAGAGCTACAGCTTGAAAACAGGCTTTTTGGCCCACCTCTTCCACACTGACCATCAATCTCCTGTTCACATTAGTTCAAGGGTTCCCAACCTTTTTCATTCCGTTTACCACTGGCAGCTTTAACAGCACATAACAATGTTATTTCACTTATTTATGAACAACTAATGATGAACAGATACCGGTATACCAGAACCAAACACAGTCAGTCAATGAGAGAAAAAAATGTACAAATCCAGAATCAACAAATTTACCCCCTGAGGGGAAATTAATCCCAGGTTGGTAACCCTTGCACTAGTTCTATGTTATTCCACTCTAGCATCCGCTCCTTACACATTAGGGGTACTTTACAGAAGCCAAGTAACTTACCGATCCACTCGCCTTGGGATGTGGGAGGAAATCAAAGTACCTGGAGGAAACCCATGAATTCACAGGGAGAACGTGCAAACTCCACACTGACAGCATCCAAGATCAGGATTGAACCCAGATCTCTGGCACTACTGCTGTCCCACTGCGCCACCCCATGGTCCCTTGAACCGCCTCCAATCTCCTCTTTTGCAAGTTGCTCTTGATGTGGCCTCCTCTATGTCAGTGAGACCAGACACAGACTAGGTGACCATTTAGTTGAGCGACTAGGCTCTGTTAATTGCCTGCCTTTTTAATTCCCCATGACTTGAACCATTGATAATCGTTTGGGTCATTAAACTTGTTGGTAATGTGCACCAAACTATGTCCATTAACTAAATTAAAGTTAAATGAACAATATTAGTTTAGTTTAGATTAGAGATTTAGTTTAATTAGATTAGAGATACAGCACGGAAACAGGCCCTTCCCCCCGCCGGGTCCGCACCGACCAGCGATCCCCGCACATTAACGTTATCCTGCACACACAAGGGACAAATTTTACATTTACCGAGCCAATTAACCTAAAAACCTGCACGTCTTTGGAGTGTGGGAGGAAACTGAAGACCTCGGAGAAAACCCATGCGATCACGGGGAGAACGTGCAAACTCCGTACAGCCAGCACCCGCAGTCGGGATCGAACCCGGGTCTCCGGCGCTGCAAGCGTTGTAAGGCAGCAACTCTACCGCTGTGCACCATACCTCCCATGTATCAATATTTTTCTATAATTTATCTTTTGCAAGGCGATGTACGGAAAGGAAAGCAAATTTATTCCCTTATTTACTTCAGAGCATATTAATATGTCATTGCTCCATGGATTTCCATTATGACAGATACTGTTTAACCATTGGAAAACCAGATCCAATGGTTTGTGTAACCTATGATCCCTGAGGAAGGACCATTGTTAATCCAGTACATTATTTATGCTCCAGCCCCTTTGCCTAAGGACGCTTTAATCACTAAATTTACCAATAAATTGGATTTTACAGGATTGACTGCCTTAAGAATTTAACACTGAGGTCATGAATATTATTTTTCATGTTTATGAATAGATTACATATTAGGAATATATTTCTAATGCAATTTACACACACTTTGAAGTATAAAACCGCAGTGAAACTCAAAGAAAATGATGAAAAAGTATATGTGAAGAACAATAGCGGAACAGCTAGAAGTATACGAGACAGCACTTTAAGCATTGGAGGTTGCTATGGAAATAAATTGTGTTCAGGTTATGCTGCACATCGTAACAAATAGGAAAGATAATTCACATTGTGTAGAAGTGTCTTCATTTCTGGAATGATAACATTTACCAGGCATTCCAGATAAGCAAACTTCAATTAATCTTTATCAAGTCAATGCATAAAAATGGTTTAACAACCCATGATAAACTGTAAAAGTTCTTATTTCAAACAATGTCTATTGAATTGTCGTCAAGAGTTTCAGATAATAATATCTTTTTATTCATTTATTTCTTGCCCATCTCGATGTGCCCTTGAGAAGGTTGTTCTGGCAACAACGTGCTGTTGTGGGGGCGGCAAGGAGGCACAGCGATAGAGTTGCTGCCTCACAGCGCCAGAGACCCGGGTTCGATCCTGTCCACAGGTATTGTCTGTACGGAGATTGGATGTTCTCCCGGCGTTGCCGGCTCGAAGGGCCGAATGGCCTACTCCCGCATCTATTTTTCTATTTTTCCATGTTTCTAGGTGAGCCCGTGGGTTTTCTCCAGGTGCTCTGGTTTCCTCCCACATTCCAAAGACACACAGATTGGTAGGTCAATTGGTTTCTGCAAAATATCCCTGGTGTGTAGGCTAGAATGAGTGTACAGGTGATTGTTGGTCGGTGCGGACTTTGTGGGCCGAGGGGCCTCTTTCCACACTTAATTTCCACACTAAACTACTGTGATTGCACACATGTACACTCTTTTCAGAGTTCTTTTTCTGCATTTCCTGGGTTTCTAGCCTCCATCTTAACTTCTTACAGGATTTCTGACCTCCATCTTGTCATTGCTGAGGAATGTCACCTGCCCTGCTAGTTCCAAACCCCGGCTTCACCTATTTCTGCAGTAAGTGCCACAAATGCAACTCTTCTTGCCTCAGCAGTTCACCAAGGGAGATCTGTTGGAAAACTGGTACAGGTATCTGTTTATTATTGTCACATATACTGAGATAGAGTGAAAGTAGTACCATTCCTGAGTATGTCAAGATATTGCAAATATAAAATGAAATAGAGTGCAGAGTATAAATTCTCTTTTTTTAAATTAAAAAACTTGCCCTTTGACTACGCAGGGAGATTTTTTAACAATACCATGTAAGCAGGAAACGGTCAACGGTCAGGAAACAGCCCATGGAAATGGTGTTTTGATTGAATTGAAAGATACAGCAGGGAAACTGGCCCTTCGGCCAACGTGTCCATCAATCACTCGTTCACCACAGAGCTTGTTTCCATGCTTTATCTCTAAACTAAATGCTAATTGTACCACTCATTGTATCAGAATGGTTGACAATTTGTGTGGATATATCATGTTTTCATGGGGAGTATGTCTTGTAAGATTTGTACAGAACTGTATGCAAAACAACGAATTTCGCTGTACCTAAGAACATGTGACAATAAAGTACCATTAAAATAGTTTATATAAATGTAAATGTGCCTTTAAGAACTGAGTGTGTCATTTAGTATGACTTTTGATAGATTGTTATATTTTTCCTATCAGTTTGGAGTTCATTGCATTCAATAAAAGATATATGTTGACAGCTCTATCTCTTCTGTGTCTTTGCAAGGCAGCAACATAAAAGAGCTGAGAGACTTTCCAGAGAGTCTCATTGCATACATCTATGCCTGAGTGCCTTCGCTCTTTTGACTTCAGGTATACAGCGTGGAAACAGACCCCTCGACCCACCGAGTCTGCGCCGCCCATTGATCACTAACCTACACATTAGGGACAATTTTACAACTTACCGAGTAAGTGAGTAATCTGATATATTTTTAAAAAATGTAGTTTAGTTCAGAGATACAGTGCAGAAACAAGCCCTTCGGCCCACAGAGTCTACGCCGGCCAGCGATACTAGCACGATCACTATCACTACACTAGCACTATCCTACATTCGAGGGACAATTAATAATTTTACCAAAGCCTAATTATCCTACAAACTTGGACGTCTTTGGAGTATGGGAGGAAACTGGAGCACCTGGAGAAAAACCTCGCAGGTCATGGGGAGAACGTGCAAACTCCATGCAGACAACTCCCGTAGTCAGGACCGAACCCAGATCTCTGGCGCTGTAAGGCAGCCACTCTACCATTGTCCACTGTTCCGCCCTAGTTCAACATCATACATAAGATGCAAGAAAGCTCATTACCTGAGTTCCTCCAGCATTTTTGTTTTAATCATAATACACCATGCTCTTTGGTTTCTCTGAATCCCTGAAGAATTTTCTTTCCAAAGGAACAACATCAGAGCTGACGTATGTTACCAGAACGTCAGGTAAAATACCAACATTGCACCATTTATTGTATAAACTAAAGAATATTAACCAATTTTGGAATGTATTTAATTGGGTTGATTTAACCCAAATCAGACTTTCATAGCTTCACTGCCACTGTGCTATGATGATTAAAATATTCTTTCAACCAGAAATGAAGCTACGTTCTTATGAAATATACATTTACAATCTGTAGTCTAACCTCATCCTGAGCATCTTACCAACAAACTAAGCACCATTAAATACATCTCAACAAGCTGCAAAGGATATTTAAACAAATTGAAAAATCGCAGGATTATATTCAGCTAGTTTCAAAATCGCTTTTGTCTGAAAAAAAAAGGTTTTGCTGCATGTACTGATTATGCAGATATCCTCCATGCCAAGAACATTGGCGTTCACAGTGGCATTGTTACAAAACCTACCATCAGTGGCGCTGCAGATGTGCCACTGCCTGTGCGTGCGATTCCGGAGGCTGGGATGGGTGGGCGATTCCGGAGGCTGTGGGGGAGGGGGGCGGGATTAAAATTCAGGTTTGTATTGGTTGTCGGAGAGGTATTTGCTCAGACTTCCAAGTTGATAAAGAAAATTCGTTCTGCGCTTCCGTTCCCGTTTTTAAAAAAGGTTGCTGGACGATTGCATCGCTGGATTGAAGTTAAACGCGACTTCTAACGCCTTCAACATCACGGATCAAAATCAACATCAAGGACTTCCACATCAGGACAAAAAAGTTATATAGTTTATTTAACATCTTACCTTGCTTTTGGGTGTGGTTTCATTTTAATCTAATGATTCAAAATATGTCATTTAGGCCCCTATATCAGCCGTGTCTTGCTTGCCGATATTGCGGTGCTTATCATGGCAGCGGTCACATTCGGATCTCTCACAATCTACTCTCAAGATAACCAAATTATTATTTTTTTTTGCACAATCATATCATGAGAACATCTAACTCATCTATATTTTGTGCTATGGACTATTAAAAAAAATTGGCTATTTAAAATTTTAAAAATTGCCATTTAAGAATGCGATAGATGTTTAGATCTAGTAATTGAATTTAAATGAATTTAATTGATTTGATGACACTGATGAATATGATTTTTTTTGTTGGGTATTAACTACTTGTTATAATGTTCCAATAACATTAGAGAATATCACATTTTTGAATTTTCAAGGCAGTCTGGGTGTTTATTACTATTTACATCGTAACGGTCAATTTTGTAATTATCTACAATTAGGTAACTAACTAATTATATGCTTTAATTTCAGGTAATCCAAGTAAGATGTATCATATTTGTTTCAGAATGCTTCAATCTATAGTAACTGAAAATTTCATTCAGCTCTCTTACTTTTTTAAGAAGGTTATGGGCTTTTATGTCAAATGACTGTCCTCGATCACAGTGTTTGTGTTAAGTTAAAGGAAAAGCAATAGGGAACAAGATGCTAATTTCTGAGTATGAAAATGACCATAACTTTTTTAATATTGAAGATATGAAAGTGAATTAGGTGTCAAACTAAACTTCCTTTTATGCTTTATCTGATGGGGTAAATTACAGGCTTGATTTTTAAAATCTCAAAATGTTGTAACATTCCCTGCTCACAGTAATAACCCTAACAATAACATTTACGTTTGAAGATCCTGGAAGCTTCATCAACTCCGGCTCCCTACCCCCCCGAGCCTCCAACCTCATCGTTTCCCAGCCCCGCACAGCCCGATTTTACCTTCTCCCCAAAATCCACAAACCCGACTGCCCCGGCAGACCCATTGTCTCTGCCTGTTCGTGCCCCACCGAACACATTTCCACATACCTTGACTCCATCCTATCCCCCTTTGTTAAATCCCTCCCCACCTATGTTCAAGACACCTCAGACACTCTCCGTCGGCTCCGCACATTCCGTTGTCCAGGCCCCCATCCTCTCATCTTCACCATGGATGTCCAGTCACTATACACCTGCATCCCCCACCAGGATGGTCTCAAAGCCCTCCGGTACTTCCTCGACCAGAGGAGCAACCCATACCCATCCACTGACACCCTCCTCCGCCTAGCGGAGTTGGTCCTTACCCTCAACAACTTCTCTTTTGACTCCTCCCATTTCCTCCAAACACAAGGCGCAGCTATGGGCACAAGCATGGGCCCTAGCTACGCCTGCCTCTTTGTCGGGCACGTCGAACAATCTTTGTTCTCGGCGTACCAGGGCCCCACCCCCGACCTTTACCTCCGTTACATTGACGACTGCTTTGGTGTCACCTCCTGCACCCACGCAGAACTGACTGACTTCATCCATTTCACCACCAACTTCCATCCGGCACTCAAATATACTTGGACCATTTCCGACATTTCCCTACCATTCCTTGACCTCACCATCTCTATTGCAAGTGATACACTCCTGACTGACATCCACTACAAACCAACTGACTCCCACAGCTACCTGGACTACTCTTCCTCCCACCCTGCTTCCTGTAAGGACTCCATCCCCTATTCCCAATTCCTCCGTCTACGCCGCATCTGCTCCCAGGATGACGTGTTCCACACCAGGTCATCGCAAATGTCCTCGTTCTTCAGAGAACGGGGTTTCCCCTCCCCCATTATAGATGAGGCTCGCACCAGGGTCTCCTCCATACCCCGCAACACTGCCCTCTCTCCCCATTCCCCCACTCACAACAAGGGCCGAGTCCCCCTGGTCCTCACCTTTCACCCCACCAGCCAGCGCATACAACAGATAGTCCTCCGCCAGTTTTGTCACCTCCAACGTGACCCCTCCACTCGCCACATCTTCCCATCTCCCCCCCTGTCTGCCTTCCGCAAAGACCGCTCCCTCCGCAACTCCCTCGTCAATTCTTCCCTTCCCTCCCGCTCCACTCCTTCCCCGGGCACTTTCCCTTGCAACCGCAAGAGATGCTACACTTGTCCCTTCACCTCCCCCATCCACTCCTTTCAGGGACCCAAGCAGTCATTCCAAGTCCGACAGAGGTTTACCTGCACCTTATCCAACCTCATCTACTGCATCCGTTGCTCCAGATGCCAGCTGATCTACATCGGTGAGACCAAGCGGAGGCTGGGCGATCGTTTCGCCGAACACCTCCGCTCGGTCCGCAATAACCAGCCCGACCTCCCGGTGGCTCAGCACTTCAACTCCCCCTCCCACTCCGTATCCGACCTCTCGGTCCTGGGCCTCCTCCACGGCCAGAGTGAGCAACACCGCAAGTTGGAGGAACAGCACCTCATATTCCGCTTGGGGAGTCTGCATCCTCTGGGCTTAAACATTGAATTTTCTCAATTCTGTTAACCCAGACTGCCTCCTCCCCACCTCTCCCTCAGCCCTCGGGTGCTGACATTCCTTCTCCATCTCCCCCCCCCCCAGTCGCACTAGCTTCTCATTTTCACACCACAAACAGCTTACAATGGCCTGCTTCCTTTATCACCAATACTTTTTTGCATATCTTTCACTCATTGTTCTTTATCTCTCCACATCACTGTTTATATCTCTCATTTCCCTGATCCCTGACCAGTCTGAAGAAGGGTCTCGACCCAAAACGTCGCCTATCTCCTTCGCTCCTTAGATGCTGCTGCACCCGCTGAGTTTCTCCAGCTTTTTGTGTAACCCTGGAAGCTTTCTATATCTGCCACCCTTTTAGTTTTGACTAGTCATTCAGACATTAAGTTTAATTTAATTTAGAGACTTGGATTGACGCACTTGGATGGCTACCATGTGTTAAAGAAGGAACTGCAGATGCTGGAGAATCGAGGGTTACACAAAAAGCTGGAGAAACTCAGCGGGTGCAGCAGCATCTAAGGAGCGAAGGAGATAGGCGACGTTTCATCTCTATTGCAGGTGATACACTCCTGACTGACATCCACTACAAACCAACTGACTCCCACAGCTACCTGGACTACTCTTCCTCCCACCCTGCTTCCTGTAAGGACTCCATCCCCTATTCCCAATTCCTCCGTCTACGCCGCATCTGCTCCCAGGATGACGTGTCCCACACCAGGTCATCGCAAATGTCCTCATTCTTCAGAGAACGGGGTTTCCCCTCCCCCACTATAGATGAGGCTTGCACCAGGGTCTCCTCCATACCCCGCAACACTGCCCTCTCTCCCCATTCCCCCACTCACAACAAGGGCCGAGTCCCCTTGGTCCTCACCTTTCACCCCACCAGCCAGCGCATACAACAGATAGTCCTCCGCCAGTTTCGTCACCTCCAACGTGACCCCTCCACTCGCCACATCTTCCCATCTCCCCCCCTGTCTGCCTTCCGCAAAGACCGCTCCCTCCGCAACTCCCTCGTCAATTCTTCCCTTCCCTCCCGCTCCACTCCTCCCCCGGGCACTTTCCCTTGCAACCGCAAGAGATGCTACACTTGTCCCTTCACCTCCCCCATCCACTCCTTTCAGGGACCCAAGCAGTCATTCCAAGTCCGACAGAGGTTCACCTGCACCTCCTCCAACCTCATCTACTGCATCCGTTGCTCCAGATGCCAGCTGATCTACATCGGTGAGACCAAGCGGAGGCTGGGCGATCGTTTCGCCGAACACCTCCGCTCGGTCCGCAATAACCAACCCGACCTCCCGGTGGCTCAGCACTTCAACTCCCCCTCCCACTGCGTATCCGACCTCTCGTACCTGGGCCTCCTCCACGGCCAGAGTGATCAACACCGCAAGTTGGAGGAACAGCACCTCATATTCCGCTTGGGGAGTCTGCATCCTCTGGGCTTAAACATTGAATTTTCTCAATTCTGTTAACCCAGACTGCCTCCCCCCCACCTCTCCCTCAGCCCTCAGGCCCTGACATTCCTTCTCCATCTCCCCCCCGCCCCCCCCATTCGCACTAGCTTCTCATTTTCACACCACAAACAGCTTACAATGGCCTGCTTCCTTTATCACCAATACTTTTTTGCATATCTTTCACTCATTGTTCCTTATCTCTCCACATCACTGTTTATATCTCTCGTTTCCCTGATCCCTGACCAGTCTGAAGAAGGGTCTCGACCCAAAACGTCGCCTATCTCCTTCGCTCCTTAGATGCTGCTGCACCCGCTGAGTTTCTCCAGCTTTTTGTGTAACCCTGGATGGCTACAATCGTGGCTGCTGATTCCATTCTCTGGTTCCATCAACAATGGCAAGTATTCCTGTAGATCCTGCAGATCAATGATCCTGCAGCACAATCGGTGGCCCGGTGGCACAGAGGGAGAGTTGCTGCATTACAGCACCAGAGACTCAAATTCGATCCTGATCATGGGTGCTCTCACAATCTAAAGACATACACGTTTGTAGGCTAATTGGCTTGGTAACATAGTAAATGGTCCCTCGTGTGTGTAGGATAGTGTTAGTGTGTGGGGTTCACTGGTCGGGGCGGACTCCGTGGGCTGAAGGGTCTGTTTCCGCGCTGTATCTCTAAATTAAATTAAACTAAATTAAAAGCTGTGACAAGGCTTGCATGGAATCACTTCAAAGGCAAGACCAAGTAACAATGTAATTATGCTCCTACAACTTACCCCAATAATCTAGTTCAGTAAAACACTGAGTCATGCACTGGATCAACTAACTCTTTATTCTCACTCACACAAACAAACTTCCTATACAATTTCTTAACCAACATCGCGGGGCCGATCCTTGTCTCTACTCATCCAAGCCCTTCAGCCTCGTGCGAATAGACACCACCAGGCAGTCAACACTGGCCCAAGTGCACTTCCAGAAGATTGACTCCGATCTATGTGGTGTCCACTCTTTTATACGGTATCGGACCTGTGGCGTGAAAATACATGGGGGGGGGGGGGGGGGGGGAATCCCTACAAGTCAATCACAAATAAAGATCATATATTACATTTATTGACAGTTCCCTAAACCAATCACAAAGTACCCCATTACATTGTTTCCACAGAAGGTTCTAGTTGGAAGATAGTTCATCAAAGTAAAGAAACATTTCCCCAGGTAAAACAAACAATTTGAACAAGGCTTCATACTTTGACCAATCACAAGATAACAGTGCAAAGACCCTGCAACATAGTTAACAATACTTTTACAACATCCCATTCTGTAACCAATCCTAATCATGCATTTGCAATGCTGCTCAGCTCTTTCTGCAAAACCCTCATACATATTAACAATAGAGAGGACATCTGGACATCACCCTGTGCTTGGCTTCCTCCCAGGGTCCAGACTCCTTGGAGCCATGAGACTCATGGCTTTGCAGCATTTCACAGAAAGAGGACAAGCAGGCTTTGCAAATGCAGAGATCCTCCATTTTGTGACATATTTATTTGGCCAATATTATCAATAACTCAAGTTAAAGTGAGGAGTCACTCCTGGGCGATCTCAATACTTTCTATGCTCACATCCAAAGGGAGAGCATTCATGTACCTCCTCGTGGCCGATGTCGGAAGATCCTTCATGAGGGTGAACCATTGGAGAGTGGCCGGCTTTGATGGTATACCTGGCTGTGTTCTTAAAACCTGCATGGAGCAACTGGCTGGATTTTTTGCGGACATCTTCAACCTCTCCTTACTATGTTACAAGGTTCCCACCTGGTTGTAAAGGACAAGCATAATACCAGCGCCTAAGAAGAGTTATGGGCCTGTCCCACTTAAGTGACTATTTAGGCAATTGTCAGGGACTATTTTTAATGGAATTCACCTACGAAAACTGGCAACAATCTATGACCGCCCCTACGACAACCTACGACCGCACCTACGTCAACTTACATCAGCAAAAGTTGTCGCCACTGTCACCTAAACATTTTCAACATGTTGAAAATTTTGCGGCAGTTGCCAGTAATCGCCCAAAAAATAATAAGGTGACAATCTATGTTCAGACAATGCTCTGTACACATGTATAGAACAATAGAGTTTAAGATTTATTTACAGCAGATACATGGGGAAGCTTGATGCAGATAAGTTGCTGGGTCCTTTGTTGGGTCAGTTAGTGTTGATTTGGGGTTAAAGATTCAAGACTACTTGCTGAGGTGCTTAAGGTCGAGCTACTGTGTTACAGCACCAGAAACCTGGGTACAATCCTGACCATAGGTGCTGTCTGTACGGAGTTTGTACGTTTGCCCTGTGACCACATGGGCTTTCCCGGGATGCTCTGGTTTCCTCCCACATTCCAAAGAATGTGCAGTGTTTGTAGGTTAGTTGTCAGGTTTGTAGGTAAATTATCCCTATTGTGTGGGATAGAACAAGTGATCGTTGGTCGGCGAGGACCCGGTGGGCTGAAGGGCATGTTTCCATGCTGTATCTCTCAAAATATATATAATTTTTTTTAACTGAAATGTTACAACTATTACTGGGCAGAATACCTTCCTCGTAATCATCCATGTTGCGACCCCTCTTAATTCCGCCCCCCAACATTCTTTCCAAGTCATGGAATCTGCTCAACATAGCCGACTTCCAAAAAACAGTTCCTTCTTTCTAAAACCTCAACGAATGTTGACGTTCATGTGAGATAGCTCAGAGGTTTGAAAAGAGATAACAGAGTAAAACGTCGGATGAATGAACAGCTCAAAAAGAACAGCGAGTAGAAAAAAGATTAAATATAGATCCAATATTATTTGGTGGAGAGCAATAAGTATAAATTATATTTACAATAAGGTTGAATTAGCCTCCTGAACTGCATCACTGATCTACCCAAACTAATATATCTGAGCAGTTATTAAATTAACTCAATATTTCTTTGCAAAAATATATAAAAAATAAAGTGCCATTTAGATATTAATGTACACATATTGCTGCAGGATACATTTTAAGACAACAAAGATATTTGTTATTTTTAGTCTTGTCTTTGAGAGGGATTGTTTGGTGAAGGAACTCTGATGGTCAATAGATCAGAGATCGTTACAGCTGAAATTAAAATGAATTCCTTCTTTAGATCCTTTTCCCTCTGTCCTGAAAAAGTCAGAACATTATTGTAGTCATGTACCAAGGTCAAATCACCTTCTTTGTATAATGGCAATGATATTCCTTTAATCCCAGGAAATTGATCAACCTCTTCCCCCATTATCAGTCAGTGACATTTATTTCCCCAACTTTAGTTTAGTGTAGTTTAGAGATACAGCACGGAAACCACCCTTCAGCCCACCGAGTCCGTGCTGACCAGCGATCCCTGCACACTGACACTATCCTACACACACTAGGGACAATTTACAACTATACCAAGCCAATTAACATACAAATCTGTACGTCTTTGGAGTGTGGGAGGAAACCGGAGATTCCAGGGAAAACTCGCACCGGTCACAGGGAGAACGTACAAGCAGACAAGCACCCATTGTCTGGATCCTACCCGGGTCTCTGTCGCTGTAAGGCAGCAACTCTACTGATGCACCACCAATGCCGTCCACTTGTGTGAATCAGTGTGTGACATCATGCTAATTATGGCTGATTGTGTTATAAAGAAAGACTGAGAGTCAACCATTCAAACTGAAGTATACTGTATCTCAGTCTAATGAACTGTGTGCTGTGTGTTTATGACTAATCTGGGTTCTGCATTTGTCACTACGATTCGGGTCGAGACCCTTCTTCAGACTGATGACTTCAGACTTCAGACTTCAGACTTCAGACAAGCTGCCCCAGTGGATACTTTACAAGTTTATTTTCAAGGTCCCTTGTGAAGATATTCTATACACATAATTGGTAGACTTACATTTTCAACACTTAACAATGTTCAAGGAGAAAAGGTACTGTGCAAGGAATTCTGAGAAGAATGAAGAGGGCATTATTCCAGACCTTAGTGCTCTAATTTACAATGTAATGCCAACACTTTAGCTTTATTTATTAAAGAAAAGGTTAAGGGTCGACACATTAAAGCCTGAGGCAATGACAATCTCTTTAGTTTGGCTATGTACAAAGAGCTAAAGAAATTGAATTAAAAAGTTAGCAATTTCTTCAGCAGATGACATCTGAATTCAAGGTTTTTACCTCTCTAATGCAGGCAATTACTTAATGATGTGTAAGTAGCTGAAAGGAACAAGGTTGAAAGTTAGAGAAATATATTGGGAAAGAAATGTGGAAATGGTACAATGTGTTTCGTTGGCTTCAGACTGCCAGGAATATAGAAACATCGTAAGTTCAGAAATATCTATTTGTGGCCTGGTGACACTTAGCTTTTTTTCGTTTGAGTGATACAGCGCGGAAACGGGCCCTTTGGCCCACCAGGTCTGCACCGACCAGCGATTGCCATGCACTAACACTACCCTACACACACCAGGGGAAATTTAGCCTTTATACTGAGCCAATTAACCTACAAACTTGTACGTGTTTGGAGTGTGAGCAGAAACCGAAGATCACGGAGAATACCCACCAGGTCGCGGAGTGAACGTAAAAACTCCTGACAGTCAAGCACCCGTAGTCAGGATCGAACCCGAGTCTATGGCGCTCTAAGGCAGAAACTCTACCAATGCGCCAACATGCAGCTGGACATAGCGAAGAAAAAAAAATAGCAAAAACACAAAAGATTGGTTTTGTTTTGTGTTGAGTGTCCAATACAACTTTGCTGGTACAGTTTTACGATATTGGCATTTAATTGACATAATATTCATTTTATGGATAATTATTTTGTCCAGCGTACTGTTTGTATCCACTCATTCTCACCTTTTTCTGCAGCCAAAAATTGACTATTGTGGGCTCCACCTTTTCTTGATCATCTCTGCTGGCTTTGATTTGTTCTATTCATACCGTTCATTCATGTGTCTAGTCTCCCTCTCCTCCGAGACTCAGTCCGAAGAAGGGTCTCAATCTGAAATGTCACCCATTCCTTTTCTCCAGAGATGCTGCCGGACCCACTGAGTTACTCTGGCATTTGTGCCTATCTTTGGTGTTAACCAGCATTTACAGTCCCTTCCTATACACACTTACATTCTTGGTTTATTTTGAGGCTACGTGACTGAATATGTTTTTCTATGCAATCCAATCCCCTGGACAGGTCTTTGCAAATGATTTTGTATTGATTTACGATCAGAAACATCACAGAGACATGTCCTCCAGAAAATGTTGCCTGACCCATTGAGTTTTTCCAGCATGTTGCATTAAATGCATATTTCCAGCATCCGCAGTTCCCTGTGTCCCTATCAAACCATGTGAACTTGGTTTTAAAGAGGCTTAACCCATTCTAATGATGGTGTTTTGTTTTTGAAACTCAATTTACTTGGGTTTTTGAAAAAGAAGAGTCTCGACCCGAAACGTCATCCATTTTCAGAGATGTTGCCAGTCCCGCTGAGATACTCCAGCATTTTGTGTCTATTTCTGGCTTTTTCTAAATCTGTATATTCCGATAGGAATACTAACCTGATCCACGGTCCTGTAGAAATAGGGAGAGTCGGCTTCACATCCTAATAGCCTCAAAATCTGTCATAGAGCCATACACTGATACTAGGTATGTTGCAAAACTTACCTTTAGCGGCGCTGCAGTTCTGCCGCTCCCCGTGTGCGTGACTTTGGCGCCTTTCAGAGGGGGGTGGGCTTAAAGTGCCGTTTTTCGACAGACTGGGATAATCGATGAATGTCGGGCGATTTTGTTGCGGAAGAAAAATCGCTCCGACATTTCATCAATGAAGGTATTTTTAAATTACTCTAAATTATTTATTAACTAGAGTAATTTAAAAATCACCTTCAAAAGCCGTGAGCGCCGACAACCGGAAGGATTTTCCGTAGGGGACAAAAAAGGTAAATAGTTTATTTTTATATTAAAAGTTGGTTTTTCGGGAGGCTTTAATAATATTTTTATGTTGCGAAATGGGGTCCAAAAAAAAATGTATGAACAAACAATACTTTTCCTCCCGACTTCACCGCTAACCGCAACGTTCTAATCCACCGCATTCCACTAAAACCCACTCGCTAGTTGATTTAAATGGCCATTAATTTACAGGAATCAAACACTAAATTCCTTCCATTTGGCCCAGAAATTCATGAAAATGAGATTTAAAAATTATGTTATATTGTGGATTATTGTGTGAATGTTATTTGGACACTTAGGCAATTTAAAAAAAGTTTATCTTTTCTTAAGAAATGGATAGATGTTTAGATCTACTCATTGAATTTTGTAATTAGCTACAATTAGATAACTAACTAATTATATGCTTTAATTTCAGGTAATCCAAGTAAGATTGTTTAATATTTGTTTCAATCTATGCTTCAATGTATAATAACTGAAAATTTCATTGAGTTCTCTTAATTTTTAAGAAAGTTATGGGCTTTTAACTTTTCCAGATCACAGCTTTTGAGTTAAGTCAATTGAAAGGCAATGGGGAGCAAGATGCTAATTTCCGAGTATGAAAATGGCCATAACTTTCTTAATACTGAAGATATGAAAGTAAATTCGGTGTCAAATTAAACTTCTTTTTATGCTTTATCTGATGGGATAAATTGCAGACTTGATTTTTTAAATCTCAAAATTTTGTAACATTGCTACTGATACAGTGTGGAAACAGGACCTTCTGCCCAATTTACCCACACCAGCCAATGTGTCCCAGCTACACTTGGTCCATATCCCTCCAAACGTTTCCTATCCATGTACCTGTCTAACTGTTTCTTAAACGTTGGGATAGTCCCAGCGTCAACTAGTCCGCAGCTTGTTCCATACACCCACCATCCTTTGCGTGAAAAGGTTACCCCACAGATTCCTATTAAATCTTTTCCCCTCCACCTTAAATTTATGTAGTCTAGACCTCGATTCACCTACTCTGGGCAAGAGACTCTGTGTATCTACCCGATCTATTCCTCTCATGATTTTATACATTCTGTGGAGCATCTGTTGCTGCTAAGCTATGGGTGCGGATTTGGTTCAAATGAAGCTCCTGATCTCTTGTGTGTCGTGCCAACCACCACATTGGGAAGGACGTAAATGCTTGCCATGTTAATGAATACTGAACTATGCAGCATAAGCAGATTATGATCTCAGCTGTAAGCAACACTCATTTGACACCAGACCAAAATCACAGGGAACATACTGTGCGCGAGGCTCAAAGAGAATTTAGTGCTCAGCAGCGACAAGAAACACTCACATCTGCACTATTAAAAGAGATCATTAATTACTTGTAAGCCCTGTGGAGAAGTATTAAGACCATCAACGGCTCAGTTAGTGCGGCTCTTGAAATTGTGATAATATGCAGGCTTCACAAATTTTATACTCGGTTTGCATTCGGCTCTAAACGGTCTGAGTCAATCATTCATTCATTCCAGTTTCTCCAACCTCATCTGACTTGGCCACTGGACATTGATGTTGTCCCTCTACCTCAAACCACACCAGCGTCCATTACCTATGTCAGTTTATCATCTTTACTTTAACACAAAAACATTCATAGCTTGTTTGTTTTGAACATAGTTGTCTACGTTCTGCCTTTTTAAAACCTTTTTTTTGGGGGTATGTTAAAGGGAATTTAAATTAAACAAAGTAACTCGCAGAGGAAATTAAACGCTGCTAGGACATCTCACGAACAAGAGTTAATTCAGATAATAAAATAACCAGTCGCGCATAGAAGAAAGCAGGGTGCAGTTTAATTTCCAGACCTCATCTGTGACTTGGTTGAACCAACAGCATGTGGATAAACAAAGTGTCGGAAGGATCTGCAGACGCTGGTTTAAACCGAAGTTAGATACAAATTGCTGGAGTAACTCAGTGGGACAGGCAGCACCTCTCGAGAGAAGGAATGGGTGACATTTCGGGTCGAGACCCTTCTTCAGACTTCAGTCTTGACCCGAAACGTCACCTCTCCCTTCTCTGCAGAGATGCTGCCTGTCCCGCTGAGTTCTCCATGTCAATCTGTGGTGTTACATTAGCTGGTGGAAGCTTATTTGTGGGGACATGATGACAACATCAGGAGCAATTAAATGCCAGGAGCATAAGGTCATAAGGCCATAAGGCAATTGGAGTACACTTAGGCCATTCAGCCCAAAAGTCTACTCCGCCATTCAATCATGGCCGATCTATCTCTCCCTCCTAACCCCATTCTCCTGCCTTCTCCCTACAATCTCTAACACCCATACTAATCAAGTACAGAACAGGAGAATCACGGACAGGAGCGAATAGATGACTAACATTATCTTTCTCCTTCACAACCACCCTGACCATGCTGACCCCTCCTCCCACCCCTCCCATCACACCCAGGAAAACCCTTCATTGTTACATGGCAACACTACAAAATAATAAAACTGGAAAGACATTAGTTGGTTGGATGAAAGTACATTCAGATTATCATTCAGGTTTAAATTAGTAAAAATGACAATTATAATTATTTTACAAATCATTTTTGTGTAAACTTGCCAAAATTCTTTAAATATGATTGAATTGAATTGAATTGAATGCCTTTATTGCTACTCAATGTGCAACCAATTGATAGCAGGCAAGTGAGCATGGTTTTTACAAATGAAAGCTGAGAATATGGACACAATTCCATCCTTCCGTTATAAGCATGATCTTCATACAATTATTTCCCCCTGTTGAAATTGCAAATTTGACCCCAGCACTCCCAGGCAGTGTCTCCAAACACTGGCTGATGATTTTCCAGTGCCATTCATACAAGGAATAGCTTTATCATCATGAACAGTACTCTGTCTTATTGACGGAAAATGCAGCATTACGATGCAACCTATGACCTTACTTCCAAGATGGCGCCCAACCCGCGCTAGCCACAGAAGCAGATCTACAATCACATGTTACAATTGCTCCACAATTTAAAATCTCTAACATGTAGCTACACACTGTACATGGCTCTGTTGTAATCATGTGTTGTCTTTCCGCTGACTGGTTAGTGCGCGACAATAGCTTTTCACCCGTAAAACGTAGTAGGCCCCTTTAATCTTGTTTGGAGCTTGAAGGATCAGAAAAGTTGACATCCTGTCCCCCAAAGATTACCCTCTATGCAATGAAAATCCCCCTCACCCCCCCCCCCTTGCCAAACCAATCTTATGCAGGAGGGGGATGTCCATTACATAGAGTGACTTCCTATATGTGTAAGTTATAAACCTGGGAGTGTGGGATGGAGGTGGGTTGATTTTCAGAGACCAGAATCTCGCACAAATATCACTCTACAGGAGAGGTATGTTCCTTACATAGATGTTAATGTTTGGGGGACTGAATGTCAGCATTCCTGATCCTTCAAGCTCCAAACCAGCTCCAAACAAGGGACATATCTGGCCAAAACAATATATTCCTTTGATCTGTAAAGTTTTTAAAAGGATGGAATATTTAATTCTCTCCATCTCCCCCAACTCTTTTCAGCATAAGAGGAAATATTTACAGTTAACCTTTTATTGATGTTAATTAGGAGGATTTTGGTAATTAAATCAATTGGTGTTTCCTTAATTAGAATTTCATACTAATGAGCGCAGTGACAAGGAACTTCAAATTGAATCCTATCATTGGCACTTTGTTGAGGTCTCCAACTCTTATGTACACATTTATTTTAGTTTAGTTAAGAGATACAGCGCAGAAACAGGCCCTTTGGCCCACCGAGCCCATGTTGACCAGCGATCCCCATACACTAGCACGCTCGAGACAATTTACAATTTTACTGTAACTCCACCGCTGCGTTCCCATGCCGCCTATTTAGTTCACAACGTAACGATTTTGGTTAAGCTGGTTACCAAACTCGCAGAACTGGGTATCTGCGCATCCCTCTGCAATTGGATCCTCGACTTCTTCGTTCACAGACCACAGTCTGTTCGTATTGGTGGTAATGTGTCAGACTCGATAACAATCAGCACGGGAGCACCTCAAGGCTGCGTGCTCAGCCCCCTGCTGTACTCACTCTATACTCATGACTGCGTAGCCGGTCATAGTGCAAACTCCACATTAAGTTCGCTGACGACACCACTGTTGTGGGACGTATCACTGATGGGGATGAGTCAGAGTATAGAAGAGAGATCGAGCGACTGTCCAGAGCACAATAACCTGGCTCTCAACACCAGCAAAACCAAGGAACTGATTGTGGATTTTGGAAGGAGTAGGATGGCGACCTACAGTCCCGTTTATATCAACGGGTCGATGGTTGAAAGGGTCAAGAGCTTCAAATTTCTGGGCGTGCACATCTCTGAAGATCTGTCCGAGAACACAGATGCAATTATTAAGAAAGCTCATCTGCGCCTCTACTTCCTGAAAAAATTACGGAGAGTCAGTCTGTCAAGGAGGACTCTCTCTAACTTCTACAGGTGCACAGTAGAGAACATGCTGACCGGTTGCATCATGGATTGGTTCGGCAACTTGAGCGCCCTGGAGAGGAAAAGACTACAAAGAGTAGTAAACACTGCCCAGTCCATCATCGGCTCTGACCTCCCTTCCAACGAGAGGATCTATCACAGTCGCTGCCTCAAAAAGGCTGGCAGCATCATCAAGGACCCACACCACCCTGGCAACATACTCATCTCCCTGCTACCTTCAGGTAGAAGGTACAGGAGTCTGAGGACTGCAACGACCAGGTTCAGGAATAGCTACTTCTCCACAGAGAATTAAACTTGGCTCAGACAAAACTCTGAACATTAATACCCCTTTATCTGTTAATTACACTTTATCAATTTATTTATTCATGTGCGTATTTACGTATATAATGGTATATGGACACAATGGTCTGTTTTGTAGTCAATGCCTACTATGCTCCGTTGCGCTGAAGCAAAGCAAGAATTTCATTGCCCTATCAGGGACACATGACAATCAACTCTTTTTACTTTTGACTTTTGACTTTGACTTTGATTTTGCTGTGTTTAAGACAAAAATATAGAAAAACTAATACTTCCATGCTAATGCATCTCTGCTTAAACAAGAGAGTCCTGGGACACAACTCACCAGATAGATTACTCCATCGCAAAGACATCTTGATCCAGCATGCTCAATAGCATAAACTTTTCTTTTTGCATAAGATTCTGTGACATTTAAGTGATAGAAGAACACTATAGCATTATTACAGACCAACAGACAGCCAACCGTGTCATCTCTGGGTGCCCGCTCTACCACCCACCAAATGGAGCTCAGGGCCTGGCAGACATTGACGCAGAGACAACAACTAGGCTGCCCAACACCCGGCTTGAGATCGAACTATTCTTTTGGTTTATGTTTCATTTGCAAGAAGAAGACTATAACATTAAAATGTCAACATCTGAAATGAAAACAATTAACTTCTATAAAAATTATTACATGTTCAGTCTGAACACGTGGAACGTTAAGTAGTTCACCATCATACATGAGATGCGAGAAAGCTCTTAACCCTAACTGAATATAGAACTGCCCATTTAGTACTTTAGACTTTAGATTTTTGAAATACAGAGTGGAAACAGGCCCTTCGGCCCAACCAGTGATCACCCCGTATGCAAGCACTATCCTGCACACTAAGGACAACTTACAATTTACAGAAGCCAAATAACCTACAAACCTGCACGTCTTTGGTGTGTGGGGGGGAACCAGAGCACCCAGAGAAAACCCACACAGTCACAGGGAGAACATACAAACCCTGTACAGACAGCACCTGTAGTCAGGATTGAACCTGGGTCCCTGGCGCTGCAAGGCAGCAACTTTACCGCTGTTCCACCGTGCTGCCATAGTTACATAAGATGCAAGAAAGGTCATATCCCGAGCTTTAAAAATGCTTTTGGTTATGATTGAATATGGAACTCATAATACTATAAGTCAAGTGAAGACTGAAACATGTATAGGTCAGGGGGTTACACAAAAAGCTGGAAAAACTCAGCGGGTGCAGCAGCATCTAAGGAGCGAAGGAGATAGGCGACGTTTCGGGTCGAGACCCTTCTTCAGACTCATGTATAGGTCAGGGTGTTTACAATATCACAGATGACAATTTTCAACAAGATTCAATTAAAATGTATCCAAATTGCTTGCAATAAATAAAATCTGAAAGTTGCTAATCGGTGCTTTCTCAAGAGAACCAACTTGATGCGCAGTTGCTTGAGGAAGTATATTTTGCATTGGAATCGATTAGTGAAATGTTTATCATAAAGTGTGGGGAAAAAACCAAGACACTGGAAATAAAACAATGAGCTTTTGATGAAGCCTACTGAGGTATAATTACATGAACAAAAATACCCACCAGTGACAGAAAACGTAGGCAGAGGACTAAAAGAATGAATAAACAAAGAAAGAGTAAACATTTTTGTAAAGGAGACTTCTGAAGATGATGAGAAGTTGCTATGACAACAAGTTTCCCTCACTCTTCACAGGTTTCATGAGACAAGTGTGTTGACGACTGCAATTTTACCAAGATTATTATTGTCCCCACCACCCTCATCTTTGGACCCCCTGTGTGTAGGGGAGAGGGTAGGACTGAAGATGTCCTGGTTGGGCTGCTCCTGTGCCTGGCCAAGCTGGCCATCCATGATCACGGTGCCAGGCGGAAGAGGGCTCTGCCCGAGTTGCCTGCCTGCCTCTTTTCCGCGGTTACGTCCGCGCCCGGGTGGTTTTAGAGAGGGACTACGGGCTGTCCACGGACGCCCAGGGGGATTTTGCAGCAACCACACCTAGCACCGCGGGGTGTGGAATGCATCCGTAATAAGGATGGGGAAATATTAGTTTAAGAATATTTGTTTTACTTGTACTATGGTGGTGGATTTTGTTTTGAATCTTCAAGTATGGCACATATTATTTTAAATAATTGAATAAATTATATTTGATAAATAATTGAATAAATTATATTTGGTTTATAAAAATAGAAAGAAAAAGGAAAAAATATTTTAAAAAACGAAACGAAAAGAAAAGACTATTAGGGTCTATCCAAACCAGAAACCTTGTATGACCAGGGAGATTAATTCTCTTCAAGAGTCCAGATCCTAGGCTTTCGAAAGAGATGAAAAATCTATGGGACCCTGGTGAGATGAAAAAGAAAAGGATGGTCAAGTCTTAAAACTGCATTCAGGAAGCAGGCAGAGGGTCAGAGAGAACGAACATTAGGCAGGGTACAAATTATATGACAAATCCAGCTATCTTTTTGCCTAACTGTGCAAATGGTTGTTTTTTTCCACCTTCACTTACTCAGTAGTCAGGTCTCTGTGGTGACTCAGACTTATACTCCCACTTTCACTTTGATGAATACATGAACGCACTTTACCTTAACATTGAGGATTTTGTACAGTCACTGTGTGACAATGATGGACTTGTATTCTCAGTTGGAACAGCGGCAAGATGCACAAGCATTGTACCCAAGGGCATCCTATCCTTTCCACAAGGCTGTACACCGTATATGAAAGAGACCAAGTCTAGTGATGTTCAGTGTTTATTTCTGCTTGCATAATGTTGCGCCAAAGTCTGTCTAGTCGTCCATTCAAGAATCCCTGCCAAAGCAATCGTTATTGTGATTTGACATGCAAGTCGCCTTTCGTTTACACCAGACACCTTTGGGCCAGGTAGCCCTCTGAGTGCCGTCTTTCACGTAAAGAGAAAAATCAGTAAATCTGTGAGCAAAACCGGCAGAAAATAAATACTAACATTTTTGCAATCAATCTGGGATTTACTCACAACTTAAGACAGGAATGTCTAACGGAGCTAATTCAAGTGTCAACAACATCATTTATGTGAAGGCAGAATAAAAACTGAAGCAACTTCTGGAATATCAAGTGAAGAAGGAATAAGATTTCTACATATTCAGCCCTGCCAGCTCGTTCCGATTGCACCAATCATTGGTGAATTGAGGGGTGATGAAGGACAGCACGGTGGCGCAGTGGTAGAGCTTCTGCCATACAGCTCCAGAGACCCGGGTTCAATCCTGGCTACAGGTGCTGGCTGTACGGAGTTTGTACGTTCTCCCTGTGACTGCGTGGGTTTTTTCCGGGTGCTCTGGTTTCCTCCTATACTCCAAAGATGTACAGGTTTGTTGCTTGATATAAATAAAAACTGTCCCTAATGTGTGTAGGATAGTGTTGGTGTGCGGGGATCGCTAGTCGGTGCGGACTAGGTGGGCCAAAGGGCCCGTTTCCATGCTGTATCTCTAATGGAAATGTGGTTATTGAGGAACATCCCCACTAATCTAATTTCTGCTGGTCTTCTTGGCCTAATCAACCTACAAACGGCAACGGGGGATGTTGTTGGTGTCCTTCTTGGATTAGAGGTTTGTATAGTTTCCAAAGTAAATAAGCGCCAGGCAAGATGGATGCCTGTCCTGTTCCTTGTGATGAAGGTACTTTGCATACTCAGGAGACAGAAGGAACTACAGATGCTGGAATCATGCGTAGAACACAAAGTGCTGGAGTAACTCAATGGATCAGGTAGCTTCTCTGAAGGACAAGGATAGGTTTGGGTCTGGACCCTTCTTCAGAATGATTGCGGTAGGGGAGAGAGAGCTGTAAAAGAGGTGGGGGTGGGACAAACCGTGCCATGTGATAGGTGGATACAGGTCGGAAGGGTGGCACAGAGGTGTAGTGGTAGAGCTGCTGCCTCACAGCGCCAGAGACCTGGGTTCGATCCTGACCACGGGTGCTGTCTGCAGGGAGGATGTTCCAAAGACATACAGGTTTGTAGTTTAATTGGCTTCGGTAAAATTGTATATTGTCCCTAGTGTGTAGGACAGTGTGAGTGATCGCTGGTCGGCACAGACTCAGTTTCCACGCTGTATCTCAATGTCTAAAGTCTAAATGTAAAGGTGAGAGGGGTATTGATTGGTACTTTTGATTGGTGATTCAGCGACTACTGCTAAAGTTTCCAGGCATCAATGTTGGGGTATTTGTTTCCTGCAACTTTTCTGTGGCCTTTTTGTCCATTATTATCAAGTTATTATCACAACAGGCATCATATATGCATAACGCGGTGAAGATTTTATGAATAATTTTGGAATAGAGTATACGTAAATCAGCAAATGGCACTTAATTCTGGCTAGTGTATGGACTCTTCTAATCCTCTCTCAAGAGATATTCCACTGGGAAAACAAAATCACACAATAACTGCAAGACGTTACATCATTCATCTAACAACAGAACTGCAGTTATGAGTCCAAAGAAAATGGACAGAGACAACTAATGGTTGGAGGGAGTATTTACATATATTCATAGATTAGTTCGGAAGAAGGGTCTCGACCCGAAACGTCACCCATTCCTTCTCTCCAGAGATGCTGCCTGTCCTGCTGAGTTACACCAGCTGTTTGGGTCTATCTTCGGTTTTCAACCAGCATCTGTAGTTCCTGCCTTCACATGGTTTAGTTTAGTTTAGTTTACTATCACACGTACCGAGCTAGAGTGAAAAGCTTTTATTGCGGGCTATCCAGTCAGCGGAAAGACAACACATGATTACAATCGAGCCATTCACAATGTACAGATATATGGTAAGGGAATAACCCTTATCCTTAACAATCCTTAACCTTAACCCTTAACGATGGCTGCCTCGCCAACGGTCTGTCTTGTCATTTTCCTTCTAACGGGCCTGTCCCACTTACACGGAAGTGGGACAAGCCCATTAGTGTTTTAGTTCGTTGCAAAATGTATGTTTTAGTTTATCTTTAGTTTGTATTATGTGGTGGGTAGTTGGAGGGGTGGGGGAAACTTTTTAATCTCTTTTCCTCAATGGAGATGCAACTTTTTCCATGTCGTATCTCCGTCTGCAGTGCGGCCTAACATCGTGGAGCTGGCGATCTCTTTGCCAGGGATTGACCTTGGGAGCTCCAAGGCTCCCGTGGTAGCCTGCAGACTTTAACATCGTGGAGATCGCAGTCCCTTGTTAGGGAGCTCCAAGCCGCAGGAGCTTCGTCTGTCGCGATCATGGGTGCTTCGATTGCCCCGACGTGGGAGCTTCAATCGCTGTCTGCGGGAACTTAATTCAGCCCCGACTGCGGATGGTTCAACTCCCCCGACTGCGTGAGAAAAGGACAAAAGAAGATGAGACATTATTGCCTTCCATCACAGTGGGGAATGTGGAGGAGCCACTGTGGTGGATGTTTATGTAGTTGTGTGTCATGTTGCATTTTTGGTATGACTGTATGGCAAATTAAATTCCTTGTATGTTGCAAAATGTACTTGGCTAATAAATTATGATTACGATTACGTTTGGTGCAAGGTAAAGGCAGCAAAGACCTATCAAGGATAGTCCGAGGGTCACCAAAGAGGTAAATAGTAGTTCAGCTCCACTCTCTGGTTGCGGTAGAATGATTCAGTTGCCTGATAACAGCTGGGAAGAAAATGTCCCAGAATCTGGAGGTGTGCGTTTTCACACTTCTGTACCTTTTGACTGATGGGAGAAGGGGAGAAGAGGGATAATCAATCTTGTCCTTGATTATGCTGCTGGTCTAGCAGAGGCAGCGTGAGGTGTAAAATTGAGTCAATGGAAGAGATGTTGTTCTGTGTGATGGTCTGGGTTGCGTCCACAATTTGCTGCAATTTCCTGCGGTCTTGGATGGAGCGGCTCCCAAACCAAGCTGTGATGCATTCTATTCACAATTTCCATCGCTCTGCGAACAATTAACTTTGAGTCCGGTCTCTGTCCACACAAACTCAGGGGAACTATTTGCTTGTTGTTTTATTTTTTTAGGTGAGTATCTTGCATCCAATCTAACATCACAGCAAATAACGTTAAAACATAACTGTCACTCCGTTAAGGATAGCATCATCAGGATGAGTGGTCTCTGAGTTGCAACAATATCTGTGGAAGATTGCACAGGCATTGAATCAGACATAGACTCAAAAAGCTGGAATAACTCATCGGGTCAGAGCATCCCATGAGAATAGGATCGGGTGACGTTTCGGGTCGAGACCCTTCTTCAGAGAGGGATTGACTTAATGACTCCCTGAGTTTCAGTTTCATTTGTTCTATATCTCTCTTTCTCACCATCTATTTCTCTCATTTCCCTTTCCCCTGACACTCAGACTGAAGATGGATCTCACCTATTCCTTTCCGCAGAGATGCTGCCTGTCCCACTAAGATACTCCTGATTTATGGGTCTATCTTCGGTTTAAACCGGCATCCGCGGTCCCTTCCTGCACTTTCTTTGAATCGGCCTTGGGTAAACACACTTACTTTGAACTCGAGACATCACATGTATATAGTCTGTTCATTCTGCATTGGTCTTCAATAGACCATAAAGATCCCAGTGAGTACACAGACCTTACAGTCTGAAGAAGGGTCTCGACCCGTAACGTCACCTATTCCTTGTCTTCAGAGATATTGGGTGGCACGGTAGCGTAGCGGTAGGGCTACTGCCTTACAGCGCCAGAGACCCGGGTTCGATGCTGACTACCGGTGCTTGTCTGTATGGAGTTTGCACATTCTCCCTGTGACCTGCGTGGATTTTCTCCGGGATCTTTTAGTTTCCTCCCACACTCCAAATACCTACAGGTTTATAGGTTTATTGGCTTGGTACAAAGGTTTATATTTGTTCCCAGTGTAGGATAGTGTTAATGTGCGGGGATCGCAGGTCGGTGCGGAGATTGTGGGCCGAAGGGCCTGTTTCTGCGTTGTATCTCTAAATTAAACTAAACTAATCTAAACTATTGCCTGGTCCGGTGATTTCCTCCAGCATTTGGTGTCTTTTTATGGAGCACAGTAACATTCCACAAATCAAAAACATAGTTACCTGTAGATTACAGGTTTTTGTTTTAATGATATTACAAGACAATCTACAACAAACCTAATCTGTCACAAGTATCTACCACACCCTGGATAGCATGCAAACTTATCACCCTTGTTGTCAAATTTGTGCAACTGCTGCAATGAAGCCAGGATTAATTCAATGTGAATTAACATAATATGATAAAGATCATTCCATTGTCGTGCAACACCAAGTTTTGACCCGACAATATCCATATTTAATCTAAAGCAGCAGAGTGCAGGTAATGAACTCATCTTGTAGCTGAGCTGCTTGGGCAGCCATGTATCCAATAACCAAACCCTCAGTGAAGCTCTGTGTTGAGTGTGCAGAGGATACCTTAAGGGCCTGTCCCACCAGCATGCGACTCCATGCGGTGAGCGCGACCAAACTGGTAGCGGGGGCCGCGCGGAGGTCGGGTGATCCCCGTACAGGGCCGGTCCCACCAGCATGCGCCTGCATGCGGCGAGCGCGACCAAACCGGCAGCGGGGGCCGCGCGGAGGTCGGGTGAGTGGCGCGACGTGGCGCGATGTTGGAGCGAAGTTGGAGCGAAGTCCGCTGTAAGTTCGCAAGGACAGAGAGGGACACACAGAGAGGGGCACGGAGGCACACAGAGAGAGGGCCTCGGAGGCACATATCGAGAGTGTCACGGAGGCACATATAGAGAGGGTCGTGGAGGCACATATAGAGAGGGTCACGGAGGCACATATAGAGAGGGTCACAGAGGCACATATAGAGAGGGTCACGGAGGCACATATAGAGAGGGTCACGGAGGCACATATAGAGAGTGTCACGGAGGCACATATAGAGAGTGTCACGGAGGCACATATAGAGAGGGTCACGGAGGCACATATAGAGAGGGCCACGGAGGCACATATAGAGAGGGTCGCGGAGGCACACATATAGAGGGTCACGGAGGCACACAGAGAGAGGGTCACAGAGGCACACAGAGAGTGGGGCCACGGAGGTACACAGAGAGGGTCACGGAGGCACAACGTCGAGGCGTTGTGTAATGTGTCGAGGCGGCTGAGGGCCGACAGGTCGTTGCCGCGCGGAATTTTTGAACACGGTCAGTTTCTCGGAGCCCCACGCGATGTCGGGACCAGCTGCGCACAACTCCATACGGCTCCGGCGATCGAAGTGGGACCGGCCCCGCGAGGCCAGACGGCTCAAGCGACCACGTTAGGTCGCGCTCACCGCATGGAGTCGCATGCTGGTGGGACAGGCCCTTTAATGAACAACCCACTCCCACTGCTCACTTTCCATCATGCACTGCGAAATGCCAAGCGAACGACAGTGAGACATGGGGTATCATTATGAGAAATAGTAAATTTGAGTGACTCTGATTTTAGAGTACAAATGCAGACAAAGTATAAATAGTTAGCACATCGATCATTGACAGCTCTTGAGCTTGTGTGAAGCCTGCACATGTCCAGAAGGAAGCATACTCTTTTGGGACCAGGATGATCTGTGTCTTCCTCATCAATCATTCTATCCCCTCTGGCACCGAGTAACATAATGAATAGAATGAATTCATCACACTCACAGGAATTACAGAATACACTGACAGGACACAATATTGTGATACTCAGTCTCCTCAAACTATATTTGGATAGGAGTTATGTAAATTCCATTACATAATTACAATGCGACAAGTAGCAAGACTGCACTATAAAGACACCAGTATGTTATTATAAAGCACAATACAGAAATGCTTGCATTAATGTTAGAGATAGAGTGAATTATACTCAAGAAAGCTTTGATTGCAGTTTTTGTTTTTAAACGGAATGAATTTTATAAATTGAGGGGACCGTTCTTCTCAGCGTCAAGTTCAAGAAATCCTAAAATAATTATTTAAAGTGGGGATGAGATTGGATTGCAAATGGATGAGTTCAGAAATGCCTCTCATTCGAAAGACTTTTGGACAGATAGGTGGATAGGTAGGGTTCAGAGAGATGTGGGTCAAATGCAGGCAAATGGCACCAGCGCAGAATACCATTATGGTCAGCATGGACAGGGTTGGGCTGAAGGGCCTACAGTATATCCATGCTATATAGCTCTATGACTCTAATTACTGAAGTTCACACTAGTTCTATGTTATCCTACGTTCTCACTCATGCCAAACGCATCTAACTTTTCCTTCGTATGTCAAATCATGACCATGCCTGCTATGCAAAGTATGGTTAAAAAACAGTAACAATGATGATAGTTCAAATCCCCAACAATATTTTTAGTTTTATTTTTCCATCTCTCTTTTCTCAGTGCATAGACCATTCGGACTGACTGCTGATATCGGTTTACTCTAGATACTATTCATCATCTATCCCCCCAGTGGTGCAGTGGTAGAGTTGCTGCCAGAGACCTGGTTTGATCCTGACTATGGGTGCTGACTGTACGGTGTTTGCACGTTCCACCTGTGACCATGTGGGTTTTCTCTGGGTGCTCCGGTTTCCTCCCTCATTCCAAAGGCATGCAGGTTTGTAGGTTAATAGGCTTATGTAAACTGTCCCTAGTGTGTAGGATAAAATTAATATATGGGTGAGAAAGTGGGATAACATAAAACTAGTGCGAACGGTGACCGTTGAATAGCATGTGCTTGGTGAGAAAAAGGGCCTGTTTCCAAATATTATCTCTAAGCTAAATGAATGAATGAGTGAATGAATGAATGAATAGGTTTATTGGTCAAGTATTCACATGCAAGAAATTTGCCTTGGTGCTCCGCCCACAAGTGACATGACATACAATGACAGTTAAGAATGATACATAAAACATTAAACATTAATAATAAAACATTATTGATTAAACATGTGAATTAAATAAAATACCAGTGCAAAAGGAGGCTACAGATTTTTGGTTATTGAGTAGAGCTACTACTCGTGGAAAGAAGTTGTTTGTATGTCTGGCTGTGGCAGCTTTGACAGTCTGGATTCGCTTTCCAGAGGGAAGTGATTCAAAGAGTTTGTGGCCAGGATGAGAGGGGTCACAGGTGATCTTACCCACTCGCTTCCTGGCCCTTGCAGTGTACAGTTCATCAATGGAGGGAAGGTTGCAGCCAATAACCTTCTCAGCTGAACGGACAATTCGCTGCAGCCTCCAGGTGTCGTGCTTGGTGACGGAGTCAAACCAGATGATGGAGAAGGTGAGAACAGACTCTACGATGGCCGTATAGAATTGGACCATCATTGCCAGTGGTAGATTGTGCTTCCTCAGCTGCTGCAGGAAGTATATCCTCTGTTGTGCCTTTTTGACTCTGTTGTGCCTTTTTGATGGTAGCCCCCCACTTAAGGTCCTTGGAGATGATGGTTCCCATGAACTTAAAAGACTCCACAGATGCGACTATGGTGTTGTTGATGGTGAGTGGGGGGAGGGGAGGGGGAGCACTCCTATAGTCTACAATCAATTCCATTGTCTTAAGAGCATTGAGCTCTAGGTTGTTGTTACGGCACCAGGACGCCAGCTGTGTCACTTCCTGTCTGTAGGCAGATTCCTCCCCATCCTGGATCAGTCCAATCAGGGTTGTGCCATCCGCAAACTTCAGAAGCTTGACAGAGGAGTCAGTGGAGGTGCAGTCATTGGTGTAGGGAGAGTAGAGGCGAGGGGTGAGTACGCAGCCTTGCGGTGCTCCTATGCTGAGGGTTTGTGGGTCCGCGATGTGCTTTCCTAGCCTCACATGCTGCTTCCTGTCTGTCAGGAGGCTAGTGATCCACTGACAGAGGGGTTCAGGCACAGTCAATTCGGAAAGTTTGGAGCGTAGTAGCTCTGGCACAATTGTGTTGAATGCAGAGCTAAAATCAACAAACAGGATCCTCACATAGGTCCCCTGGCGGTCTAGGTGCTGGAGGATGAAGTGCAGGCCCAGGTTGACTGCATCATCCACAGATCTATTTGCCTGATATGCAAACTGCAGAGTGTCCAGCAGGGGGTTCGTGATATTTTTCAGCTTGGCAGGCCCAAGCCTTTTAAGGGTCTTCATGATTACAGAGGTCAGTGCGACAGTTATTAAAACTAGTAATCCTTGCTTCTTTGGGTACAGGGACAATAGTGGAGACTTTGAAGCAGGAAGGGATAGTACAGGTTTGCAGGGACTGGTTGAAAATGTCTGTGAAGACCGGTGCCAGCTGTTCAGCACAGAGCTTGAGAATAGAGGGGAATCTCCGGTCCCGGAGATTTCTGGCTATTCTGTCTTCTGAAAAGCCTCTCCATCTCTATTCTCTCTATTTTTATTGTTGATGATGGAGAAGTGATGTTGTGCAGCACGGAGGGTGTGTGTAATTGGGTGTGAAGTGGTGATTGGAGATGGGTGGGTGAGAAAGGGTCCAGACTATTCAGACTGGAGTCTTGCTTTAAGTATGTGTGAAGTGGTGAATGGGGAGGAGTGAGTGTAGAAGGGCACAGTCTTTGCAGACTGAGGTCAGGCTGTGAGTGGGTGTGACGTGTTGGTTGCATGAGCCAAACCTCCTTGCCTTATTCCAACAACAGTTTGTCACCAAGCAGTGTGGCGCAGCGGTAGAGTTGCTGCCTTACAGCAATTACAGTGCCAGAGACCCAGGTTCGATCCTGACCACGGAGTTCAAACGTCTGTACGGAGTTCATACGTTTTTCCCGTGACTACGTGAGTTTTTTCCAAGATCTTCAGTTTCCTCCCACACTCCTAAAAATGTTAATTGTCCCTAGTATGTGTGTAGGATAGTGTTAGTGTGCGGGGATCGCTGGTCGGTGCGGACTCGGTGATCCAAAGTGCCTACTTCCGTGCTGTATCTCTAAACTAGCTAAAAAAAACTAAGTCTGGCATCAATACACGTATTTTTCAACATGGATTGTGTTAAGCTTGTGTGAAGGATGTAAATCATGCACAAGACATTGGTAAGGATACATTTGGAGTATGGTGTATCATTCTGATCACCATGTTATAAGAACGATGCTATTAAATTTGTAAGGCTGCAAAAAAATAGATTTGCAAGAATGTTACTGGGACTGGAGGATTTGAATTAAAAAGAGAAGGTGGATTGACTAATACCTTCCCCTGAAGTAGAGGAGGATGAAGAGTGACCTTACAGTCGCTTATAACTTGGTCAGCATGGATAAGTTGGGCCGATGGGCCTATGTCCATGCTGTATGTCTCTATGACTCTAAAACTGATGGACATTGCAGCGGGGACATGACTGGCTGGAGTAATTCAGTGGGTCAAGCCGCATCTCTGCAGAGCATGGATAGGTGATGTTTCAGGTCGAGACCCTCCTTCAGGCCATGCAGTTATTGTGCTTGAGAATCAATTGAGGGCTGTGAGGAATATGCACAGACGTGGAGATGAGGCCTAGATAACTTCATGGCAGAACAGGCTTTAGGGAGCTACTCCAATTTTCTCATGAGAAGCCAAAGAAAAATAAATAAGCATTTAATCTTGATGCTTTTAATATACTGTATGAAACATTCACTTCATCATAGGAGTTGAATAAAGCATTATGTAATGGGCACAGCCTTCCTTCATGAGAAGATAATGTGTGATCATTGTACTGATTATATATTACATTGGCACTGCCCGTCCTAGCTTGCTGAACCATGGAAAAACATTTAGTTAATAGTTTCATTCATCATTTTACACCAACATCTTGCATGTAAAAGCCAACTCCCAATTATTTGAAAACAAAATAACAGAAAATGTTGGAAATATTCGGCTAATCTGGCTACACCTTTCAACTGAGAGAGAAAAAAAATGGTTTTATAATTTAAATCAATGCCTTAACATTTCTATTATGTTACTTTTGTTCTCAAAAATATTTGGCAAAAACATTTAGTGATGTATTCCTTATATTAATCAGGTCACTTTTGTCTGTTGCCATGTGTAGAGAGGTACAGTGAAAAGCTTTTGTTGCAGTGCTGGCCATCTAATGGAAGGCAAATGAAGCAGCGATTCTGTATGTGTGGGAAGGAACTGCAGATGCTGGTTTAAACCGAAGATAGACACAAATTGCTGAAGTAACTCAGCGGGAACAGGCAGTATCTCTGGAGAGAAGGAATGTGTGATGTTTCGGGTCATAGAAACATAGAAACATAGAAATTAGGTGCAGGAGTAGGCCATTCGGCCCTTCGAGCCTGCACCGCCATTCAATATGATCATGGCTGATCATCCAACTCAGTATCCCGTACCTGCCTTCTCTCCATACCCTCTGATCACCTTAGCCACAAGGGCCACATCTAACTCCCTCTTAAATATAGCCAATGAACTGGCCTCAACTACCCTCTGTGGCAGAGAGTTCCAGAGACCCACCACTCTGTGTGTGAAAAAAGTCCTTCTCATCTCGATCCTAAAGGATTTCCCCCTTATCCTTGAGCTGTGACCCCTTGTCCTGGACCTCCCCAACATCGGGAACAATCTTCCTGCATCTAGCCTGTCCAACCCCTTAAGAATTTTGTAAGTTCCTATAAGATCGCCTCTCAATCTCCTAAATTCTAGAGAGTATAAACCGAGTCTATGCAGTCTTTGTTCATAAGACAGTCCTGACATCCCAGGTCGAGACCCTTCTTCAGATTCAGTACTGTCACTTAGTGCTGAATCTTCTTTTTTTATATCTTTATTTATTAGAGGTACTGTAAGTATATCCCTTATATTGTATTACAGTCGTTGTACCCCTTAATTTTTTAAAGGCTTTAGAAAAGAGAGAATAGAGAGAGAAATACCAGCAAAGAAAGTAAAAAAGTGAAAAAGAGATGTGAAAGTGCCAAAGCGTGACAGAGGGAATGGAAACCCTTGAAGAGTTAGAGACCGGAGATTAAGAGATAGACCCTGGGGAGGAAAAAAAAAGAAAAAGGGAAATATAGAGAAAGAAAGAAGAAAAGCCAGTTACTTTGTTATAAACATCTCGCAAAAGCAATCTACCAACTCGACAGTTTTTCTTCCCCCTTTACCAAGACCCGACACCGGTACTTTTTTGAGGTATTCTTGCACCTTATCCTTGTAATAGATTTATAAATGCAGACCACGTCTTATAGAAACAGTCTGATTTTCCTGCTAGTCGGAGTCTCATATCTTCCAAGTGTAGTGTTTCGAACATAGTTGAAATCCACATATTAACTGTTGGTATAGGAGAATTTTTCGAGAATTTTAAGATGAGCTTTTTTCCAGTTATTAAGCCATATTCAAATAGAGTCTTTTGAAACACATTTAATTCAGGGCCATCTTCCGATATCCCGAAGATAATCCAGTCTGCTTTTGGAGTCAGTTTTATTTTAAATATTTTTGTGAAAATTTCAAAAATTTCAGTCCAAAATGTTTGAATTTTTGTACAAAAGACAAATGTGTGTGCTATATTAGCTTCTTGACATTGACATTTATCACATATAGGTGAGACGTTGGGAAAAAGTTTACTTATTTTAGTTTTTGAATAGCATAATCTGTGTAAGATTTTAAATTGTATTAAGGTGTGTCTTACATTAATTGAACATTTATGCACATTTAATAAATATTCTTCCCACCTTTCTTTGGGAATTTTAATACTTAATTCTTTTTCCCAGTCTCTCCTGATACCATCTGTTGTTAGTATTTCTGCATTTAGAATAATATTATATATATGTGATATTAGGTTTGCTGATTCTGCCTTTGTATTCATTACTTCTTCCAGTGAGTCTGGAGGCATATTGTGATAATCTTGTGCGTATTTTTTCAGATAGTCACAGATTTGGAAATATTTAAAATGCTGATTGTTTACCAAATTGTATTTTAGTTGTATTTGTTTAAATGATAATAGTTTTCCCAATTCATACACATCTCCGAAGATTTTAATTCCAGCTCTTTCCCATTGTATAAATGCTTTATCTATAGTTGAAGGTTTAAATGAGGGGTTTAGTGGCTCTTCTTAAATGGATTGTGTGCTAGAATAGGAAAGGCTGGATTAATAAAACAGAAAATTAGTGCTGAAATCACATCTAGGAGAAGCTATGATATCTGGCATTGGTGATTACAGTGTTTCCTCAAGTGCCCTCAAATGAAACTGGATCAAAGGTTTCCCCTCAGCACTCGTGAGATGGATTACATGATCTTTTACTGTAAAAGGTGAATTGATTCACCATACAAAGATGTTGCATTGATTCCAATGGGGAAAGTATTTTCTGCTCATTCCTTTGGACAAAGGCGCCAAATGGTCATGTCATGACCCAGCTTTGGGCAACCAAATGATGGCGGGCTCTCTTCTCACCCATTGCATGGTGCATTATTTGCTATGATCTATTCAAGAGCAGCAGATAATAGGTTTATAACCCATGAGTGTGAAAATATTAACAAATAACATTTAGCAGCAATGAAACAATTCAACAAATGCAAAGTATCGCCACATTTTTGCTCACACGCACCACTTATCTTTAACTTTAGACTTTAGAGATACAGCACAGAAACAGGCCCTTCGGCCTGCTGACCCCATGCTGACCAGCGATGACCCCTTACACTAACACTATCTTACACACCAGGGACAATTTACTATTTTTTTCTACCAAAGCCAATTAACCTACAAACCTGTACATCTTTGGAGTGTGGGGGGGGGGGGGGGGGGGGGGGAACCGGAGCACCCGGAAAAAACCCACGTGGTCATAGGGAGAACACACAAACTCCATAGAGACAGCACCCGTAGTCAAGATCGAACCCGGAGGCAGCAACTCCATCACTGCGCCACTGTGCTGCCATTGATAAACATTTACATTATAACAGCACAGGACTGATATTAGGACTTCCCCATATAAGATGATCAATGATCAATTGCAAATTGTAATTAAGAAATAAAATCACACCATTAAGAAATCACATTTAAAAAAATTCAGAATAGTTGGGGAACCACAGTATAAGTCCCGGTTTAATGGAACATTTGATTTAGAACACCAGAAGAATAGACCCACACAGTCCCTGCTAATCATTTTGCCTTAACGACTTTCATAAATGTTCACATGAACTGGAGTGATGAATGCTCTCACAAGGCCCTTACAAACCGAGCTCCCTCTATTGACAGAGAATGCAGGATTGAAGGTAGAGGTTAATTAGCTTTCTGACCTCTAAAGAGTTGGAGGGTGGATCCATGTACTTTGATAATCACTGCTCAGCTGATAATAATATCTGTGTGAAGCAAAGTGAGTAGGAATTAGGGTTTGGATGTTTGAATTATCACCACTTCAATTTCTCCGCTCTCTCCAAGTGCAATACTGTTTGGATTCCAAGTGTCTATAATGCTTTATTAAAACACTTTATTAAATAGTCTTTGCTGTGAGGCAGATTCAGTCATTTTAAACAGCAAGGCTAAGTGATGCTAATACAAAGGAATGAAAACACCTTATCTGGGAGATGTGTTGACTTATGAAATACCTAAGCAAACTGGTTATTATTATTGAAACTAGACACAAAAAGCTGGAGTGAGTCAGCATCCCTGGAGAGAAGGAATGGGTGACGTTTCAGGTCGAGACCTTTTTTCAGACATTATTATTCTTGTTGGAACCATTCATGGATTAAATAGAAACGTCGAACATAGCAAAATAGGTGCAGGAGTAGGCCATTCGGCCCTTCAAGCCAGCACCACCATTCAATATTATCATGGTTGATCATCTAAAATCAGTATCCCGTTCCTGCTTTTTCCTCACAATCCTTGATTCCTTCAGCCCAAAGAGCTAAATCTACTATAAAAAGTATATAGTCTTTGGAACCTTGGAGACATAGGAGGGTGGTTGTGGGTTGTTACAGATTAGAAAATTATGTGCAATAAAATCCATTCAATCCTAGCCTTAAGCTTATGCCATTTGAATTTATTTTATCCAGGTATCAAAAAACAAAATTAACCATTCAGATCTGACATTAAACTCACTTATTGAAATCTATTATATCATCGGTTTAGCATTAAACTGATATTAACCTTCAAAAACTGAAAATAATTCAACATTTCAAAATAACAAAAATAGGATTCTCACTCAGTGTGCATGTTGTTGAGATAGAGATGAATGCCCATACAATCCAGACGTTCCTCTTGTACAGCACCCCGTCCACATTTACAAACTTGAATTAGATTAATAGAACCCTTAAGCTGCTGTAATATTTAACCAAAGATAGACACAGAAGCTAGAGTAACTCAGCGGGTCTGACAGCATCTCTGGAGAAAAGGAATAAGTGGCGTTTTGGGTCGAGACTCTTCTTCAGACTGAGAGTCATGGGAGAGGGAAAACGTGAGATATAGGCGGTGATATAGAGAGATATAGAACAAATGAATGAAAGATGTACAAAAACAAAACGACGATAAAGGAAACTGGCCATTGTTAGGGGAAAACGAGTTACCGACAATGAGACAACAAGTCAACTTTGAACCTAGTACAACGACTTTGGGAAGGGACGGAGAGAGAGGGGGTGCAAGTGTTACTTGAAGTTATAGAGAAATCAATATTCATACTCCCAGGTTGTAAACTGCCCAAGTGAAATATAAGGAGCTGTTCCTCCAATTTGCATTTGGCCTCACTCTGACAATGAAGGAGTCCTGGGACCGAAAGGTCAGTGTGAGAATGGGAAGGGGAATTAAAGTGTTTGGCAACCGGGAGATCAGGTAGGCCCAGGTGGACTGAACGAAGGTGTTTGGTGAATCGATACCCCAGTCTAAGTTTCATCTCGCTGATGTATAAGATGTTCCCATGTTTTTTTTAAGGCTATAATACCAAATAGAGCTGTACAGAATGGAAACAGGCCCTTCGGCCCAACCTTGTCTATGTGCTAAAGTGCTAAAGCAAGTTCGTCTCATGTGCCTGTACCTGGCCCACATCCCTCTGAACCTTTCCAATCCAAGTCCAAAGGTCTTTTAAATATCAGAATTGTACCCGCGTCTGGCACCTGCTCAATCCATGAATGCACCAGTCTCTGTGTGAGAAGGTTGCACCTCAGGATCCCTTTAAATCTTTCCTCTCTCACCTTAAATCTCTGCCCTCTAGTTTCAGATTTTCCGGCCCGGCCAGAGCGGACAGATCCGTACCCATGTCCGACTTCCACGGCCGACTTTGCAGGCCGGTATCTTGGCCCCTGGGCAGCCAGCCTCTCGGAGGCCGTGACCACTGTTGGTCTGGCAAAATGGATAATCCAGTGGTAGAGTTACTGCCTTACAGCTCATGCAGCGCCGGAGACCCGGGTTCGATCTTGACTACAGGTGCTGTCTGTATGGAGTTTGCACGTTCTCCCTGTGACCTGCGTGGGTTTTCTCCGAGATCTTCCGTTTCCTCCCACACTCCAAAGACGTACGGGTTTGTAGGTTAATTTCAGTAATGTAAAGTAATGCTAAAATTGTACAAGGAATTGGTGAGACCAATTCTGGAGTATGGTGTACAATTTTGGTCGCCTAATTATAGGAAGGATGTCAACAAAGTAGAGAGAGTACAGAGGAGATTTACTAGAATGTTGCCTGGGTTCCAGCAACTAAGTTACAGAGAAAAGTTGAACAAGTTAGGTCTTTATTCTTTGGAGCGCAGAAGGTTAAGGGGGATCTTGATTGAGGTCTTTAAAATGATGAAAGGGATAGACAGAGTTGACGTGGATAAGCTTTTCCCATTGAGGGTAGGGAAGATTCAAACAAGAGGACATGACATGAGAATTAAAGGACAGAAGTTTAGGGGTAACATGAGGGGGAACCTCTTTACTCAGAGAGTGGTGGCTATGTGGAATGATCTTCCAGCAAGTGGTGGAGGCAGGATCGATTTTAACATTTAAAAGTAAAGTGGGTAGGTATATGGACGGGAAGGGAATGGAGGGGTATGGTCTGAGTGCAGGTAGATTGGACTAGGGGAAAATAAATGGTCAGCACGGACTGGAAGGGCCGAGAAGGCCTGTTTCCGTGCTGTAATTGTTATATGGTTATATGGTTAATCTTGTGTGTGGACTCGATTAGAAGACTTCTACCACGTTTTCCTTCACACAACAATGAAATTAGGCCTAGTTATTGTGATTACAACAATTTACATTGCACTGAATGCTCAACACTTTTATAATTTGCATTCATCATATGTGGACCATAGGTTTGGGTAGGTTGATCAAGAATACGTCCACATGAACTGAGACTGAGTATACACAACAAGAAGTCCAGGAAGTTTGTTTAATTTAGTACTGATTGAAATAATTAACTCTCCTTTATTTTACACACGTTTTAATGCAGTCAGAAGAAAACAAGTTCGCTCAGGCATTTTCTCAGAGGTCAGGTGCATTAGATCTAATCTGCAAGGCAGTAATCAGCATCCATTTGCTAAAATTGTGATAAATCACCATTAAAATGTACAAAAATGCTTCAAAGCTTGTGAAGTCTATTACCTTAACTGGAGAATGCACAGACCTCAGCTGGAGTTATAGGGGAGAATAACTTTAACTGCTGTACAATGTTATAAAAACATTGAAACATCCAGGTCTGAAGGTAATGACGGAATGCCTGAGATGTTTGAATGGCAAATAAACTCAGCCATTTTAAAGTTCCAAAGTTAAATCAGAGTGAGAAAAAGTTGCAAGATGTAGACAATATTGGTGCTTGGAATAAACCAACACATTCAAATTTACTGGGAGGAAAGAGAATGTCAGAGATGACACAAGATAGTAGAAGAATTACTCCTTTGATCAAACCGTGACAAATAAAATTAATATCCTGCAAAGATCCACTTGTTTGTATCGTCTGAGACGGGAAGGAAACGGAGATAAAAATAGACTACTAGAAGAACTCAGCATGTCAAGCAGCATCTGTGAAGGCTAAAGGGGGTGTGTTGGCATTATGGACGAAGGTCCTGCAACAGTCCTGAGTCCCGCTGAATTCTTCCAGCGTTTAGGAGGATGAGGGTGACGGAATAATGAAAGAGTGAATGTGGAGGAAATGTTTCCAGTAGTAGGAGTATCTTGGACCAGAGGAACAATCTCAGAATAATAGGATGCACCTTTAGAATGGAGATGAGGAGGAATTTCTTCATCTCCTTTAGTACTGGAATGTTGGACATACAATACGATGACCCTGAGAACTCGGAGGAGCCAGGAAGGTCGATCCTCACATCCAAGAAAGGTGACGGCTGGAGGCCTGCAGCTGCCTGGAGCTCGCCTGGAATGGGCACCGCTCATAACAACGAGAGCAAGGGCTGGACTTTGAAAATTGCACCTAAACACTACGCCTTTTGCACGCGGGATCAGGAGACTATACTGTAGAATTTGCTAATCCGGGATGTGCTGAGGTTTGCCGATACTCTACTGGACTGTTTGTAGGAAAATAATTTCAATGTACGCTCACACAGGCGACAATAAAAGCACCATTGAACCATTGAGGGTGATGTCAAGTTACAAGTTCAAAAATCAAGGCTATGCGATTGCATGTGAGCAGAGTATCAGAATCATAGCTTTATGGGACATGGGCTAAAGGGAAATAGGATAACGGGGTTGAGGAGATGTGTAACTGCCCAAATGTCAGAATAAGTGCCAAATACCAGAAGGTTGAGACGGACAGGCAATGTTGTCGAAATTTTGGAAATCATGTTAGATGAGTAGGTTATATGTGTAGAAGGAACTGCAGATGCTGGTTTAAACTGAAGTTAGACACCAAAAGCTGGAGTAACTCAATGGGTCAGACAGCATCTCTGGAGAAAAGGAATAGATGGCATTTCAAGTTGAGACCCTTCTTCAGACCTGAAATGTCGCCTATTCCTTTTCTCCGGAGATGTTGTCTGACCCGCAGAGTTACTCTAGTTTTTTTGTGTCGATCTATGAGTAGGTTAGAGTCTGTTTGACCTTAGAGCTCACTTACAGGGGAAACAGAATTAGAAAATTACCAACATAGGGTGTGAGGACGGTAATTAGATGTGTCAATTAATTTAGCTCTGGCACAGCAAGCTTGGATAGAATAACATTGGAGGTTGTAAACCAGGCTGAGATAACAAAATTCCCAGGAAATATGTATTTTGTCCATTTGTTAGATATCGGAGATATTCAAAATAACAGGAAAAGATAACTCTGGGGAAAGACAAAGATGAAAGGTTACAAAGTCATTGATTAATGATGACTTACATCAGATCCACATGTAACCATTGTGTCATGAGAATATAAAATGCTGTAGGGACTCTATATCTTTGAAACACTTTGGGTTCTCTCAGTGTGTTTCATTAGGGTGTGCACTGTCTTCAATAAACCGACTTGTTAGATAGATTCACCACTGATCTATGAGCTGTTTTATTTTGTGTCCATGCCTATCTAAGTGAAGGCATATACAGGGCATGGATTTGTCACCCATTCCTCCTCTCCAGAGATGCTGCTTGTCCCGCTCAGTTACTCCAGCATTTTGTGTCTGTCTTCGGTGCAAACCAGCATCTGCAGTTCCTTCCTACACATAAGGTTGCGAATTTGGAAGTGCAAATGCAAGTGATTCAGTGGAGAGGTTTGTTATGTCAGGGCAGACACTGACCCGATGGGGAAGGCAGGTTGACCAGTAACATGAGTCTCCTTCTCAACAAAGATTGGAGTTGACCTACCTGATGTGATGGGAGTAAAAGTGAATGAACAAAGTATTTCCACAGGAGTAAGAATTAGAGATCTGTAAGAGGTAAGCTCAACAGAAGTAAGATGAAGATAATTTGATGCATCAACAGATTTAGTTTAGTTTAGAGGTACAACCCGGAAATGGGCCCTTCGTCCCACCGAGTCTACGCCAACCAGTAACACTACCCTACACACACTAAGGACAATTTAACCAAGCCAATTAGCCTACAAACCTATAAGTCTTTGTAGTGTGGGAGAAAATCTGTGATCTCTAGGTAAATCCACGCAGGTCACAGGGAAAAATATACTAACTCCATACAGACAGCAGTTAGAATCATACGCGGGTTCCTGGCGCTGTAAAGCAGCAGCTCTACCGCTGCACCACCGTGCCTCCTTAACAGATTGCTGTTTAGGTTAATTACTGGTTTAAAGAGTGAATGAAGAGGTTATTTTACGGTAGGGTATTCGAGGACCCACCACTCAAATTATTAACAGGGAAATAGAGAACTACAAAATGTGTACAATCAAAGGATAAAAATATTAGCAGAAATCCAGTTTGTTAGGAGAGGTTAATAATTATATGTCTAGCAATTGTAAAACTCAAATACTCTCACTGTTAAACTGTGAGGGCCCACATTTTATTTTTGGGATTTCATAAATAAAGATTTTCTATTCTCTTTTTCTTCATCATGAAGAGTATTCAGTAAAAGACCATGTTGTATATTCCAGTTCTGATCAGTTCACTGACCAGCTTGCACTTTTCTTTTTCCCCTTCCCCTCTTCCCCTCTTTCTCTTCTTCCTTCCCCTCTTCTCCCCTTCCCCTTTCCAATTTTCCCATTTTCTCCTTCCCCCTTCCTCTTCTCTCCACAAAAAGTCCCTTGATTATCCTTCAAACTCTGCTAACACCCTCAGGTAAATTACACCAGTTTTATAGCATGTACAACGCATACCCATTAAACAAGTAAACCTGCACACTCTTCATTAATAGCTACTAATAAAAGCCTAAACAAAAATCTATTAACACCTACTCAGTGCATCCAGGTGGAGTCTGCCAGTTTATGCTTCAGCAATTTTACGAGCATGTGACAAACATATAATCATTAACAGAATGGCCGAGTTTACAGCATATTAAACAGGTGCTGCATCTCCTGCCAAAACGTAACCCTTTTAAAAGGAGTAGGATGTCAAAGTTTGTAGAAGATTCCAGTCAGTGACCCAAGCAAAGAAATAAAGGGCAATGGTGATCAGAGATGGCAAACAAAAATAACACCAAGCCAAGACACAAAATGCTGGAGTAACTCAGTGGGTCAGGCAGCATCTCTGGAGAGAAGGAATGGGAGACGTTTTGGGTCGAGATCCTTCTTCAGACTTAGGTTAGGACCTTTCATCAGACTGCTAGTGGGAGGGGAGCGGGGGGAGGGGTGAAAACTGGAAAAGAGGTGGGAGTGGGACAAAGCCCGCAAATTATATTGTTATGTCTTCAGAGGTATGGTGAAACGCTTTTATTTGCATGCTATCCTGTCAAAGGAAAGACTACACATGAATAGAATAGAGATGTCCACAGTGCACAGATAAAGGATAAAGGGTACAACATGCAGTGCAACGATGTACTGTAACATTGAAGTCAAATGAAAGATAACTTAAATGTTGAAGAAAGAACTGCAGATGCTGGTATAATCGAACGTAGACACAAAATGCTGAATTGGCGACATTTTGTCTCAAACCGAATCGTCGGCAATTCCTTCTCTCCGTAGATGCTGCCTCACCCGCTGAGTTTCTCCGGCATTTTGTGTCGATCTAAAGATAACTCAAAGGTCTTCAATGAGGTGGATGGACTTGACTCTAGCTGGTGAGAGGACCATTCAGTTGCCTGATAATAGCTGGGAAGAAACTGCGAAGATCCCCTTCTCTCTCAGCAGAAAGAGAGTAACATGATGCAGGGTGCCTTTGATTGTCTCTGTGTCACGTTGTAGATGCCATTAATCATCCTCGTGAGACAACTCGTCGGAATTCTACTGCTTCAGTGTCAACCTGGTGGATCACATAAAACGCCTTGTGGAGGTCAATGCTTAGTCTCCTATCACAGTGATGATGCATTTATCTTTCAGGAGTCCCTCAGCTTTCTGCACTTAAGCCACACTGACAAACTCCAGGGAGGCTCCTAGACACCAAGCACTCTTGATTCTAGCATGTGGCTCACAAAGGGCTCTCGCATGAAGGATTCTAGCATGTGGCTCATGAAGAGTCAAGAATGTTTTATTGTCATATGTCCCAGATGGAACAATGAGATGCTTACTGGCAGCAGCACAACAGAATATGTAAACAATATCATCAATGAGTTTGTGTATACACAAACGCATACCTACACATAAAAAACAAGCAATAATAATGCAATAATAGTCTATGTAGTTCAGAGCTTATTTGAGGTTGTAGTATTTAATAGCCTAATGGCTGTAGGGAAGAAGCTGTTCCTGAACCTGGATGTTAGTTTTTAGGCTCTTGTACCCTTCTGCCCGATCAAAATATGAACCAAAATATACCCCTGCTCAGCTTAGAAAAAGACTTAAAGTATCATGAAAGAATGAAAACAGGATGTATGAGTCAAAAGTTGATGAATTACATATGCATGCAACCAATTATGCATCAAGCTTCAGTCAGAGGGTGGTGAATCTGCGAAATGTATTGTCACAGAAGGCTGTGGAGGTCAAGTCAATGGATATTTTCATGGGGAGAAAGCAGGAGAATGGGGTTGAGAGGGAGAGGTAGATCGGCCATGATTGAATGGTGGAGTAGACTTGAAGGGCCGAATGGCCTAAATCTGCTGCTATCACTTATGAGGCTAGTTTACTGTCCAATTTGCATCCACCCCATTGAGGACATTGGACTTTGTCTTTGGAACTGATGTGCTACAATGCTGAGAACTATATTTTGCACTCTGTATCTTCCCCTTTACCCTTTCTATTGCGTTTGAGTTTTTCACACAGAGAGTGGAGAGTCTGTGGAATTCTCTGCCTCAGAGGACGGTGGAGGCCGGTTCTCTGGATAGAGCTATAGAGAGATAGATTTCAAGAGAGAGCTAGATAGGGCTCTTAAAGATAGTAGAGTCAGGGGATATGGGGAGAAGGCAGCATCGGGGTATTGATTGTGGATGATCAGCGATGATCACATTGAATGGCGGTGCTGGTTCGAAGGGCGGAATGGCCTACTCCTGCACCTATTGTCTATTGCCTCTATTGTCTATTGTCTATTTAACTGATTGTATCAAAACAAAGCTTTACCCAGTACCTCGGTACACGTGACACTAATGAACTTAAACCTAACCCTAAACCAACTTTTAACACATCCATTTGATGGTCGTAGGTGGCCTTGCACAATGCCACATGGCATTGACTCCATGTTCTACACCTGTTTTCAACAGATATTCATGATCCCAGTGCACTACATAAATGGCAGCTCTTCCTGGCTCAATGCATGTAGCAATATAAGATTGCAATGTGATGCTTGATACCTTGGTACCTTGTGATAGGACACGGGAGAAGTTAGAATATGATGAAAAGACTTGGGATCCAAGCAATTGGGTGGTATTCAAAGAAGGATTACAATTTTCAATAAAACAAAATTACAAAAATGGTGTGAAGCCCAATTAGTTGCATTCTGATACTTAGTAGATAGTAAAACTGTCAGTTTCTCGGGATGACTCAAAAATGTTGGCAGCTATAATGTATATTTTCAGTTTCCCATTAGCATATAGCACATTTCCACACACCCTTCAGTTCCTATCCAGCGTTATGTTATGTCGGTCCAAGGAATTTTGCATCTTTTAAGGCATTTAGTCTGGCATCACCATGCCAACAATAACAGCACTGCAACACTTTCTCATTGTGATGGTTTGAAGGGAGCACTGCAATAATTATTGGGCAGAGGATACAGCAGCTGAGGTTTGAATAAACTCAATTTCACAACCAAAACCCCTATAAGCTACATATTACAATTTTAATCGTCATGTAATGTTTTTTTTTGTTTTCTCCATTCTGCTTCCTGTAATAATAGTTATTGGCAATAAAATAGTATGATTGATAAAATTGTTATTTTCACAAGGGGGAAAATAGCAATTCGAATTCTGAAGAATGATAATACGTGACGAGATTGATTTTTGTTTTGGTTCTGCTCCTCCTGTTTCTGATTATATCAGTCACAGTTATCATATTGCACTACACTCAACAGCGCAAACAATGGAATGCCCATCAGAATTAAAACTAGCCTGAAAACCTGTACATCTTCGGTATTTGGGAGGAAACCAGAGCTACTTGGAGAACACTCACGCAGGTCACTGGGAGAGAATGTACAAACTCCGTGCAGACTGCACCCCTAGTCAGGATCGAACCCAGGTCTCTGGCAGTGTAAGGCATCAACTCTACCGTTGCGCCACCGTGCAGCCCTGCCTCATTGAGAAAAGCAATTATTTAGTTGGCTGAGAAGAGTGGTGATACACCAGGGCTCTTATCCTGCAGGTTAGAGGTTTGTGACTCGAGATACTGGGATCGAATCATAAAGATGTCTCAGGAACATTTTCCCCTCTCTTATCAGAGGGAGGAAAGAATAAGGAGTAAGCCATTTAGAACGGAGACGAGGAAACACTTTTTCTAACAGAGAGTGGTTCTCTGCCTCAGAGGGCGGTGGAGGCAGGTTCTCTTGATACTTTCAAGAGAGAGCTAGATAGGGCTCTTAAAAATAGCGGAGTCGGCGGATATGGGGAGAAGGCAGGAACGGGGTACTGATTGGGGATGATCAGCCATGATCACATTGAATGGCGGTGCTGGCTCGAAGGGCCAAATGACCTACTCCTGCACCTATTGCCTATTGTCTATTGTCTGTCAGGTATCTGAATGGTCCTTTCACAAGCTGAGGTACAGTCTGATTCATCTCTATGGAACTGTTGTAATACAATGCTGAGAATTGTATCCTTCACTCTGTATCTTTTCCTTTGCTCCACCAATCGTACTTGAGTTTGGCTTGATTAAATTTATGTGAACTATTATGTGATTTGATTGGATAGCATGCAAAACAAAGCTCTTTACCGTACCTCAGTAAACCTGTGATGGAACCCAGGCAAAGCTCATAGCTCATCCCTCTAAAATTAAGGCAGACCCAATCCTTTATGTTGATTAATTCTGCAGGATGTACCAATATAGATGATTCATGTTCATGGATAAACATGGTGGCAAATCTGTGCATTTTATTGCCACAGATGTCTGTTGATTCCGTGAATGGACATTTTTAAGGTGCAGATTGATAGATTATTGATTAGTATGGGTGTCAGGGATTATGGGGAGAAGGCAGGAGAATGGAGTTGAGAGGATGAGATAGATCAGTCACAATTGAATGGTGGAGTAGACTCGATGGGCGGAATGGCCTTATTCTGCTCCTATGAACTTATGGATGATTTCCTTAATAAAATAATGGAACTTCCACTATTAATAAAACTGCCACTATATAATAAAAGCTCTTGCAATATGGTTGGAAAAAATATGAACACATGTAGAAATCAATGCTGTAACATTTCCTTTCCTCATTAAATGCATTTGGCCCAGATGGTCTGTGGCCTTGTACAACTGCTCATCTGTAGTTAACAGTCTAGTAAGAAGGCAAGTCTCTGACCCTTTAGCAAAGGTGTTTAACAATGCAAGGAATCTGCTGACGCAAATGAGGTAAACTCACGATTAATTAGACAGCTTGTTAGTTGAGCAAAACATTACTGCAGTTATTTTAACACAGAATTACACATTCTCATAAAGGGTCATGACTTTTCGGTCAGTATAATCTTTGCAAAGTAACATGCAGTATCAACCACCAAAAAAAAAAATATCTAGGTTGCATTTTAATTTATAATAACCTGACACGAAGAAAAATATTAGCCAAGAGACGGTTTTCAGGATATTGTTTTCAGGTTGTGTGCATTCAATTGGATTTTACTTGCATTGGTAACATTGCCAAAAGGGGCATATTCCACACCATCACCGACTCACAACCACCCAAGGACAAAGTCATTATGACTTTGGATCACCAAAAATCTCTTCACCACGAAATGCAAAGCTAATAAATTTCACAGGCAGTTGTTACGCATTTTATTAGGGTCTTGAAATTTAGTCGATTCAGGCTTGGTTTAAAACTGCGGTGTGAACACTGCCCAGTCCATCACAGGTACTGACCTCCCCACCATCTGAGGGAGTTACAGGAGTCGTTGCCTCAAAAAGGCAGACAGCATCATCAGAGGCCCACACCACCCTGGCCACACTCTCATTTCATTCCTGTGTCAGAAAGAAGGCATAAGAGTCAGAAAACTGTAACGTCCATGTTCAGGAGCAACTTCTTTCCCAACAACCATTGGGATATTAAATACTTCAACCTCCAAATAAGTTCCAAACATAGATTGGGGTGATTGATACCAGGGTATGTCTTTGCATTATTATTGTTTGTTTGTTTACATATGTAGTATATAATATGTTGTTTATTATGGTGTTTATTTAGTACTATGTTTACGTATCTGTTCACTGCGGCGAGTAAAAATGTCCTTGTTCCATTTCAGGATATTTGACAATAAAATACTCTTGACTCTGTTCTTTTCATGGAAGAAGTTGTATCATGAGAGTGGCTCAGGGAGGAAAGAATGCCTTTTTCTCAGGTACAAAGATACTATGTTTTATATGTATTGTTTTATTCAAAAAAACGTTCATGCAACCATTTTTGTATTAAAATATGCATGCATTTTGAATAAAAGCACAGAGGATGCAGAGGACATGAATGGGGGCATGAATTGCCAGGTACAACACATATCTGGGCCTGCTTCAATACAAGGCCTGTAATACCAAATTCAAGCATCAGGCTTTAAGATCAAGTAAGCTGGAAAATAAAGGAGGTATATCATGAGTTACTTTTATTAAAAGTTGTGATGTTGGATACTTATCCTTCTCAAGGACATTGGGCAGCTAATAATTAGCCTAAACCAACCGAATTAACAAAGTGCTTTGGAAGCAAAACATTAGATAATAGTTCTCCATCCATTTTGGGACTAAATTCCGTTGAATTCTTCTGAAATTAACCCCCATGATATATTTTCCACCCCGACAATTACAATTCTGTAGGTAACTGATAGTTTTGGTTTAGTTTAGTGTAGAGATGCAGAGCAGAAACAGGCCCTTCGGCCCACTGGGTCCGCGCCGACCACCGATCCCCGTACATTAACAATATCCTACACCCACTAGGGACAATTGTTACATTTACCAAGCCAATCAACCTACAACCCTGTCCGTCTTTGGAGTGGGGGAGGAAACCGATGATCTTGGAGAAAACCCACGCAGATCACAGCGAGAACATACAAAGTCCGTACAGACAGCACTCGTAGTCGGGATCGAACCCGGGTCTCCGGCGCTGCATTCGCTGTTAGGCAGCAACTCTACCGCTGCGCCACCGTGATGTGCTTTTATGAAGATGTTAGTCTGAATAACCCCTTTATATTTCAGTACAATTCAAGCAGGCGTAGTTTTGCAATAAGCTGAGATTGTCAATAACGCAGAGTTGGGACCAACATCTTTGGCGTAATTTCATGAGTTACATACTGTTGCTTGTGAAAGGGATTTATAGATTTATATTTAAGGCATCTATAGCAACAGCTAACTACACAAATAATAAAAATACATGGTCATGGTCTGATCCCTGAAAGTTACAATCATGATTTGCACACTGCTTTGTTTCAATCAGTAATCAGACAAAATCCATGTGGGGCTTCTTTATTAAAAAAAAATACACAGGCGATAATATTACTCTTTACCAGTATTCAAACACCAAGTCAGATGCAGTACAGAAGACGTCTCTTTGAACAGATCAGGGGCAGCACAATGGCACAGCGGTAAAGTTGCTGCCTTACTGTGTCAGAGACTGGGATCAATCCTGACTTTGTGTGTTGTCTGTATGGAGTTTGTACGTTCTCCCTGGGACTTTATGGGTTTTCTCTGGGGGCTCTGGTTTCCTCCCACCCTTCAAAGACGTACAGGTTTGTAGGTTAATCAGCTTCTGTAAATTGTAAATTGGGTCCCCAGTGTGTAGGCATTGGGTGATCGCTGGTCGGCGTAGACTCGGTGGGCTGAAGGGCCAGCATCCATGCTGTATCTCCAAACTAAACTATCCAGATACCTTAGATAACATCCCCACTGTTCACTAACCTCACAGAACCATCACTGACACCAGCCTCAGCATTATAAACAGTTGTGCGATGATTCCGGCAAAAATCCTTGCGTTCTATACCAAGGGTTAAAGTTTGAAATCTTTTAAAAACTCCATCATGTATTTTCTCACAAAGAATGTTTTTCACTATCATTCAATAATTCAGAACATAGTTCGACAAAGCATGGAACAAATGGTGCATGTAGCCATTCAATGTACAAGCGGAGAAAATATAAATCTTTCATCCTTTGTCGTATCATGTTTTAAAGGTGCTACGGTGTTCTTCAGATGAAGCAAATAAACAATTAAATAAAGTAACAGGGAAACAATGAACCGATTCCATGGGTCCACAAAATTCCAGGAAAAAGCATAAATAAAAACTGTGTTTCTGACAATAGATCTGATTGATATCACAATGACACAAGAACAATTCCAGCTCGATTATTTACCTATAAAGGTCTGGATTACTAACTGAGCCTCATCAACATTACCTGAATAGCTGAAGGTGCAGCTCAAAAGTTGGTGGGAGCGGAAAATGATTTTAATTCATGGGTGACTGGAGAAAGAGGTGGCTTCACCCGTACCAGACTAGGACCAATGCCCTAGCCAATTCCCTCCACAGATGCTGCCTGGCCCCCTGAGTTCCTCCAGCACTTTGTGTTTTGCTCAAGATTCTAGCATCTGCAGTTCCTTGCATCTCCGATTAACTAAGGTTATGGATAAGGATTTAAACTAAATACTGCGTTGGGATTGTGTTCAGCCAAAATTTAGAAAGTTACAACAAAATGGCAAAAGAGTTGTGCAAAGTAATAGAAACATAGAAACATAGAAAATCAGTGCAGGAGTAGGCCATTTGGCCGTTCATGGCTGATCATCCAGAAACAGTACCCTGTTCTGACTTTTTCCCCCATATCCCTTGATTCCCTTAGCCCTAAGATCTAACTCTTTCGTTTAAGGGTCAGGTTGATGCTTTGGCACGGATCGTGCAAGAGCTGGCTGCTCTTGAAAAGGAGGCACAGTCCTCTTTCTTACAGTTTGGCTTTCTTCCCAACCCATTGTTCAAGCGCTTTTGATTGCAACATGCGCCTTAACTTAGTTCAACAAAGAAACTGACAAGTTACTAAAGAACTGTGCAGTCCAGTGAATTGGCCTCCACTGCCTTCCATGGCAGAGAATTCTACACACTCACAACTCTCTGGGTGAAAAAAAAACTCCTCAACTCAGTCCTAAATAGCCTACCCCTTATTCTTAAACTGTGAGCCCTGGCTCTGGACTCCCCCAACATTAGGAACATTTTTCCTGCATCTACCCTGTCCAATCCTCTAAGAATTTTATATGTTTTTATAAGATCCCCTCTTATCCTTCTAAATTCCAGCGAATACAGGACCAGTCGACCCATTCTTTCATCATACGTCAGTCCCGCCATCCCGGGAATTAATCTGGTGAACCAACTGCACTCTCAATAGCAATAACAATAAGGCAGATACAATGGTGGCAGCTAAGAGGCTTTGGGCCAGACTCATGGATATGCAGGGAATGGAGGTATGTGGATGTGGATCGCATGCAGGCCGAGGAGATTAATTTAATTACATCATGTTTGGCATAGGGATTGTGGGTCGAAGGGCCTGTTCCTCTGCTGTCTCTTTCTCATTTCTGTGTTTTACGAGGTAAATTATAATGGCATGAACCTGAATTTGCTTTGGTGGTTCCAGAAACTATATTCAAAGTTTTGGCGGTGAACATACAATGGTGATCATTTAAGGTATTATTATAACTTATTATAGGTAGTAAGTAGTACTTTATGCCCATGCCGGGTCAGGGTTAAACAGACGTATTCTACTAAAATGTAAAATTGAGTTATCAGCTAAATTAGCAGCACTGCGTTCCATAGCCGATTGAAAACAGGATCTAAAATGTTAAGTGGGAAATATTTTCCGCACCTGTCCATGACTGGGCACCTACAATGCCTGAGAAAGTCTGACTCTTATCACACAAGTCAGACTCTTCTCACACGAACGTAGCTTATCTCAGGCTCTTCTACGGGAATGCGTAGTATTGGTGAACAAAACACAACAGCAATAGTTGGGTAGACCACCTGCCACTAGTAGAGCAGAAACGTTGCAGACAGGGGGGCTTAAGATTGGCTCAGGGAGGGGGTAGTGGCGTGGCCTGCTCTGATTATAAATGCCATAAAGGATGTTGTGCGGAAGGCCCTCTTGCGGCGTGCTCCGATGTGTTTGCCAGTGCGTATGGGGATACGTAAATATGTAGGAACATCTTGCGGCGTGGTCTGCTGTGTACTCGGAGTTTGCAAGTGCTTACGAGGATATACGGGGATACGCGAGTGTATGTGCCTTATTTGGCTGCGTAATAAATAACCGAGTGAATCAAATTCGGTTGCCTGAATCCGGTGATTTATCGAACACAACAGTCCAAAACAAAACAACAGAGAAAGTGGTTCAGCTGTGGCCATGAATGGAAGTGAAAGATAATATTAGATCAGAGGAATAGGCTTCTAACATTGTCAAAATACCAGTAAACCCAAGGACTGGCAAAATATCAGAATTCAGTAGAGGAGGATTAAGGCACCGATAAGTTAAGGGAACACAGAGTATAAGAACATGCTTGCAAGAAATATCAAAACAGATTGTAAGATGTACCGTGGATGTGCAAGAATGAAAAGATTAGCTGGAGTTATTGTGAGTCACTTTGCAGTAGAAATAATATTACAGAATATAGAAATGCTGGGGGAAATTAAAGTAATCTTTTGTGTTTCCATTGATGGAAGTTGACATAATTCCCAGTGATAGGAGAGGGCTTCAGGTTGAGAGCAAGTAAGAAACGATAAGAAATTAGCTTTCTTAACAATTGGTATTGGTGAAATGGAACTGAGCAACAAATTCCCAGAATCTGGTGAGCTGCATCCTAAAGGGCCTGTCCCACTTGCCGATTTTTTAGGCGACACTCAGCCTCTTTGAACATTTCAAAATCCAGCGGCGACAAAAAACAAGTTCCAACACTTGAGGAAACACCGCACATCAATATGTCATCACGATGCGCCAACGCCGCGTCACGCAGCGACTTTTCGGTGACCTGATACATCAGTCAATGATGCCCACAGTCGCCGAAAATATCGCCAAGTGGGACAAGCCCTTAATGCTTTGCAAAGGATGGTAACTATGGAGGCAGTAAATGCATTCGTGGTCAATAGCGAAATTCACATTGATTTCACTGCATTAAATAAGTGCCTCATTTACCTGATTTCCTCTCTGATTCTATTAGCTTAAATCTATATCGTAGAGTCATACAACTACACAGCACAGATACAGAATAGGAATTTTCTCTGAAAAAATGGATGCATCAATTTTTATTTTATCTACAGCTCAACTTTCTTGGCACATTTGCAGGCAATGTGACACTATCTTTTAATATGGATGGTTTTGTAGGAATGTAACCACACAATGCTTCCCTTCCCCCGATATTACTAGAACATGTAGCTCTCATGATCTGTGCTGAAGCAAAGCAAGAATTTCATTGTCTTATCAGGGACACATGACAATAAACTCACTTGAACTTGAACATGAACTTGATGGTGATGCTTCTGGATGATTAAATGGTGGATGCACTATAAAGGTAGCTGGGAGAAAATACCTTTTATCCTAGTCTTGTCGCATGGAAACATGCACCACTTTCCAAGTAGTTGCACCATTCAACATGCAACACCTCCTTCAGTGAAGACACAAAGTGCTGGAGGAACTCAGCGGGTCCGGCAGCATTTCTGGAGAAAAGGAGTGGGTGACTTTTCAGTTCGAGACCCTTCTTCGGACACTTCTTGAAGAAGGGTCTTGACCCAAATCACACCTCTTCCTTTTCTCCAGTGGTGCTGCCTGACACGCTGAGTTACTCCAGCTTTTTGTGTCTACCTTTATTGTAAACCAGCATCTGCTGTTCCTTCCAATGCCTCTTTTGGTGTTCCTTCAATAACCAAGCTAGTTCAGTGAACACTGGCGTGGTGGGTCTCAGGCTAGGTCTAGTTGAAATTAACATCTCCATGGAGAAAATTGCTGCTTGGAATTTCTATTGCCAGCATTAAAGAGAAGAATTTCTCAATCCTTCTGACTGAGATGAGGAAAAATGTTTTCACCCAGAAAGTTGTGAATCTGTGGAATTATTTGCCACAGAAGGCAGCGGAGGCCAATTCACTGGACGTTTTCAAGCGACAGTTAGATATTGTTCTTAGGGCTAACTGAATCAAAGGATATGGGGAGAAAGCAGGAACGGGGTACTGATTTTGGATGATTAGCCATGATCATATTGAATGGCGGTGCTGACTCAAAGGGCCGAATGGTCTACTCCTGCACCTATTTCTAAGTTGCTATGTTCCTAATTTGGATTAGCCAGAATATCCTTCTATTTTACTTTGGAGTCACGTGAGAAGGCCGTCAGTCCGCTTTGGCGTCATTACGTCTGAAGCATGCGGCAATGACTGACTGGCAGGCGCGTCGCGTCCTTCTTGCGGTAAGTTTTAAAAACCCAGGTAAGTGTTTTCAAACATACTCTGAGGTCATGTTGGCGGGTTCGTTATTTCTTGTTTTTCTAACAAGTAGAACCCTACCATGTTGAAGGTGAGGAGACGGTCTGCGGGGAAGCCGGCTATAGAAGACCATGGAGGTGCGGGTAGCGGGCGACTGTCCGAATCACCTTCCATGCCGCTGGCGGTGGAACCAGCGGCAGCAGACTTGGTGCCTGAGGAGAGCACCGTGGCAGTCCCGCCGGGCGCAAGGCCACTCACAAGTCTGCCAGGCGAGTCCAGGCCAGAGGGATCCCCTCCTTCACTGGGAAGCGTCTACGGGTGATTTTCCCAGGTGGACTCCAGACCGATCACCTCCAGAGGAGAGAGCAGAATCAGCCCGGGTCTCCACGGGAGCCCGCGCCAGCCCTCTGTGTACTCCACTCTCCACGAGAGCCCATACACAGGGCTGCAAAGTTTCTCCCTCTCTGGAGAGTGGAGTACACAGAGTCAGTACTATCCTGACTCAGAGCAGGAAGGCACATCAGGTGAACTCTCCCGGGGGCATGGGGCCGAAGTGCCTCTTCTGGCATCCAAATTTTGGCATCCGAACACCAAAAGGAGCACCCCTGGACAAAGAGCTGGCCACTACGATAAATGATCTGGCATCTCATCAGCTCAAAGACCTGGCTATGGAGGAGACCTCCAACAGATATCATACACCTGCCAACTGTGTCTCCCTTAATGTGCCGGCCGTCAACCACTCCATCTGGGGTCATATTGGAGCGGGTGTAAGAGATTCGAGGTACAAGTTGAAATTCCGGCTTTACATACAAAGGGGTGATTCAGAGGTCGCAACAGGAATCACACCAATTTGCATCCAACATATTCACCAAGCGGAAAAGGGATGGAGGATGTCGTATCATCCTAGACTTGACGGAACTGAATACCTTTGTGCAGTATAAACATTTTAAAATGGATAACTGGCACAGCCATCCAACTGGTTTCCAAAGGACGTTGTATGCCATGCATAGATCTAAAAGATACATACTAGTCAGTATCCATTCACAGGGAGCACAGGAGATATTTGAAATGTAACTGGATGGGGCAACTGTGGCAATTCAAAGCATTGCCTAATAGACTGACTTCAGCTCCCAGACTATTTATAAAATTACTAAAACCAGTTCTGAGGCTACTACGAACTCAGAATCGCATGGTTATGGCTTATTTGGATGACATTTTAATAATTGGGCACATCAAGGAATCAGCTGAATCATCTGTTTCAGCTACCAAACTCATGTTTGAGAGATTGGGGTTTCTAATCCATCCAGTTAAGTCAAAATTGACTCCAACCAGGGTAATTAATTACCTGGGGTACACAATTAACCCAATTCGAATGTCGGTGACACTGCCAAGTGGCAAGCAATCAGAGTTATTGGAAGCCTGCAATAAGCTAATTGTTAAACAGCAGCCAACAATCAGAAAAGCAGCAATTGTAATTGGCAAGCTTGCGGCAGCTTTTCCAGCTGTACGCTTCGGACCTTTGCACTATCAAAATTTACAACGAGCAAAGGAACGGGCACTCAAATCCCACGCAGGCCAATTCGGAAGACCCATGCAATTGCCACCAGAGGCCATTGGTGAATTACACTGGTGGGCAACGAATATACATCACTGCTCTAAGAAAATTCTAATTGATACACCATCGGTAATCTTACAAACCGATGCAAGAGGCCTGGGCTGGGAAGCAACAGATACCATCTCCAGCTGTGGAGGTAGATGGAATGTGCAGGAGTCCTTAATTCTTCAGCAACATGGTATTAACTACAGAGTTGTTAGGAGCACTCTATGGTTTAAAGGCTTATTGCAGCAATATGCATCATGTGCATGTTCAACTACAGATTGACAACACCACGGCGGTGGCGCATGTCAATCACATGGGTGGAATAAAGTCTGTATCTTGTGACAAATTGGCAAACCTTCTTTGGCATTGGTGTATTGCAAGGAACATTTGGGTCACAGAAATGTACCTACCAGGTAGATACAACATGGTGGCAGACACTAGATCACGGAAATTCAATGATAACACAGAATTAATGTTGAATCATGATGTGTTTAATGACATTGTCGCCCAATATGGCATGCCAGATATTAACCTGTTCTCACTCATCCATGGTCAATCCATTCAGTGTGTGATGCCTGGACTCGAACTGGCGTGAAATCACAGAGCTTTGAAATCTTCACGTAGTCACCCACGTGACTCCGAAGTAAAATAGTAAGATTAAACGAGAACTTACCAGTTTGAAGTTTGATCTTGATTTCATGAGGAGTTACGATGAGCGATTACGTGCTCACTGCTCCCAACCCTCATATTATCAGGTCATCTGGTAGTTCTAGTTCTCCAAATCTTACTATCTACAGGTCAACCTATCTTATCTGTGATTTCACACCGCTGCTTTGAAGATTGACGCGCAAGCGGACTGACGGCCTTCTTCACGTAATCGCTCATCGTAACTCCTCATAAAATCAAGATAAAACTTCAAACTGGTAAGTTCTCGTTTAATCTTACTATTTTCAAACAGAGCAAACAAATCAATGCGTTTGCTTTCCCATGGAAAAATAACGGCTTTGAACCTGCATGAGAAAATACAGTCTCACATCATAAGCATTCTTGGTGATATCCATATGGATGACTTTATTTACTGATTGTTTTAAAAGAGATTAATGAAAAATATTCCTATTAGTCTCGCACGTTTAGCTGATATCTCAGAAAATCCGCAGTCATGCAGGTAGTCAGCATTTGCAATCACTTATGTGTATGTTAACCCTGTTCATTTAGTCTCAGGATTTGGTATTCAAGTCTTCTGGAATATATCCATAAAGGACCTGTCCTACAAGCATGCAACTCTATGCGATTAGCGCAACCTAACGTGGTCGCTTGAGCCGTCCGGCGTTGCGTGGCCGGTCCCACTTCGATTGCCGGAGCCGTGCGGAATTGTGCAGAGTTCGTCCCGACATCGCGCGGGGCTCCGAAAAACTGACTATGTTCAAAAATTCCGCGCGGCAATGGCTTGTCGGGTCGCAGTCGCCTCGACGCATTACACACCGCCCCGACATCGTGCCTCCATGAACCTATCTGTAGGTGCCTCCGTGACCCTCTATGTGTGTGCCTCCGTGGCCCTCTGTGTGTGTATGTGCCTCTGTGCCCCTCTCTGTGTGCCCCTCTCTGTCCTGGCGAACTTACCTTAGACTTTGCTCCAAGTTTGCCTCACTTTACGCCGCATTGCGATGCGTTGCGCCACTCACCCGACCTCCGCGCGGCCCCTGCTGCCGGTTTGGTCGCGCTTGCCGCATGCAGTCACATGCTGGTGGGAATGGCCCTGTACAGGGGATCACCCGACCTCCGCGCGGCCCCCGCTTCTAGTTTGATCGCGTTCATCGCATAGAGTTGCATGCTTGTAGGACAGGCCCTTAAGAAAGGGTTCATCTGACTTTCTGTGGAATTCTCTGCCTCAGAAGTGGCGGCCAATACTCTGGATGCTTTCAAGAAAGAGCTAGATGGAGCTCTTAAAGATAGTGGAGTCAGGGGATATGGGGAGAAGGCAGGAACGGGGTACTGAATGTGGTTGATCAGCCATGATCACAGTGAGTTGCGGTGCTGGCTCGAAGGGCCGAATGGACCTATTGTTTATTGTCTTTTGTACCATATATTTTTTTATCTGTAACTGGATACAAGGGATTAGTCTGTGTGGGGAGTAATCCATGATCTTTATTGTAGATCTTATGTCAAGAATAACATTGATGCCATTTTCTTGCAACATGATAAATATAGTTGAAGAAAGAATATGTGAACTCTCACCTTTCTCCTCTGCTACCCACATTATCACATTACTTATTGTGTAAGTTTAGGTATGTATCACACATAAAAAGGATCTGTAATATAGAATACAATTTTCATGGACCATAAATCAAAATGGAAGCTCCTCGCAGTTGGCATTTATGTCACCCAATTAGCATCTCCGACTGTGGTTTTTCCCTCTATGTATTTGTTGCATGTTTGAGCTAAAACTGCAAAAATCAATCGACGTGTAAACATGAATCGAATTTTATAATGCTAGAGAAATGCTAAGGTTCAGCACTATAACTTGCCCACCTTGCCCAACGGTGACCATCGATCACCGTTCACCTTCGTTTTCTGTTATCCCACTTTCTCGCCCACTGCATACGGCAACACAGTGGCACAGCACTAGAGCTTCAGCCTTGCAGCACCAGAGTTAATTATGCCCATCGGCGTTGTCCGTAGGGAGTTTGTACATTCTCCCTGTGACCATGTGGGCTTTCTCCGGGTGCTCCGGTTTCCTGCCACATTCCAAACGCATGCAGGTTTGTCGGTTAATTGGCTTCTGTAAAAATTGTCCCCAGTGTGTAGGATGCAAAACTGGGTTAACATAGAACTAGTGTATGTATGAACATTGGTTGGTGCGGATTCAGTGGGCTAAAGCAGAGCAGAGCATCCAGAGGAGGATATGTTGGCTCTGGCGAGGGTCCAGAGGAGGTTTACAAGAATGATCCCAGGAATTAGTGGGTTTGCATATGATGAGCATTTGACTGGAGTTTAAAAGGTTGAGGGGGGACCTCATTGAAATTGACAGAATAATGAAAGGCATAGATAGAGTGGATGTGGAAAGGATGTTTCCACTGGTGGGAGAGTCTCGGACCAGAAGTCATAGCCACAGAATTAAAGGGCGCTCTTTTAGAAAGGAGGTGAGGAAGAACTTCTTTAGTCAGAGGATAGTTAATCTGGGGAACTCATTGCCACAGTGGGCTGTGGAGGCCAAATCAGTGGATAATTTTAAGGCAGAGATAGACACATTGTTGATTAGAATGGGTGTCAAGGGTTATGGGGAGAAGGCAGGAAAATGGGATTAGGAGGGAAGCCAAATGGGATTAGGAGTTCAGTCATTGGCAGAGTGGACTCGATGGGCCTGTGGGTCAATGGGCCGAATAGCCTAATTCTACTCCTATAACTTGTGAACTTGTGAAAGGACCTGTTTTAACGTTGTATCTCTAAACTAATAGTAGGGACAGTTTTACAGAGGCCAAATTACCTACAAATCCACAAGGAAACTGGAGCACTCGGAGAAAACACACGCGGTCACAGAGAGAATGTGCAAACTTTACATAGATAGCACCCACACTCGGGATTGAACCCGGGTCTCCGGCACTGTGAAGCTGCGGCATGTTGCCGACAATGGAAAAAATAATCTCTGATCCATTCAGTTTATTAGTAATGTATGGCACAAGCTACTGATTCTCTGACTCAACCTCAAATCAGGTGATCATTTGGGAGAGGAGAGGTGCCAGGTTAAATCCATGGACAAACTTTCAAATAAAAATCTTGGGTAAGAGAGCAGTAAGCAAAACGTGTTATTCTATGGCTTGGAGCTGGAGGGTGTTGCAATGAGATTTTCCATATCTTGGAGATGGAAGCTTGGGAAATAAAATATAATCCTGCATCATGGCATTGGGTTCCGAGGAAATAAGTTGTCGACGTAGAAACTAAGTTCAGCCAAAAGAGTCAAGTCAGCTCAATAAAGTGAATAGGTTTGTAGTCCTTCGTTCTCACCTCGTCCCTCAGCCAACAATGACCCATTGTGGGCTCCACATTTGCTGAGTCATCGATGCAGGCTCTGCAATGTTCTGTACCTTCCCATACCTCCAGTGTCCCCATCCCTGACTCTCAGTCTGATGATAGGTCTCAAACCGAAACGTCACCCATTCCTTTTCTCCAGAGATGCTGCCTGACCCGCTGAGTTACTCTAGCATTTTGTGTCTATCTTTGGTATAAACCAACATCTGCAGTTCCTTCTTTCACAAAGGAAATAAACATTTGGTTTATTATCTTTTTGTGTAACAGCGAGAGTGAGTGTGATCAGTTTTGACTGTTACTCTGCACATTATCAATGTCTGCGAAGTCACACATTTCAGCATTTCATATCTGATCGTGTCACACCAAGTTATTTAGTCCACCAGCAAAAAGATTGTCCATATCAGGCCTCAAGCAAAGAGCATGATATCAGGTTCACCAGGGAGTTCAATCATTACACGCTAGGATTATACTGTTGGTGTAGGACAGGCACATATCCAGTGCACACTAAATGTTTGCTCCAGCTTTGTGGTATCAAAGAGGCTAAGCCAGATTTTAAATGTGTCACATTGAAGCATCTGAGACCGTAAAACCACCAGATTTACGAACCAAATTCTATATTTAAATAATACAATAGCTGAATAGTGCGGTATTAGTCACATATGCAACTGCATAGTGAAATTCTTTTTGCATATATCACTCACGCGGATGCCGCCATTTTTGGCGCCGTGATTCAAAGTCCAAAGTCCAGTCGGCCCTCGCGCTCGATGTACTGGAGCAGTTACCGTGAACCGCAAAGTTAAAGGCCACAAATTCAATGGTGAACATTTATTTCAGCCAAGAGTGAAATTTTGTAACTGCGCACTTGTGGTTCTGTTAGCTTATTGCAACCTATTATTTTCCACTGGGGGATGGTCGCCTCAGAGAGATTTGAGTTAAGCTATAAATAATGTGTGCCCTGCCAGTCTTGCACATGTACACTTCTGGGCTGTGTGCAGCATTCACAGAAGTTTCCTATTAGGGTCACTGCACAACAGCACTAATAAAAGGTCTGAAAAACAAACAACTGGATCAGTGGGAATAGTAATATTAAATAAGTGCACAGTTTCAGATGCAGTTGAGCGCCTGTATTATCAGATCTTTGCAGTAGCAAAAATCACACATAGTTCAGTTTAGTTTAGAGATACAACGCAGTAACAGGATCTATGACACACCGAGTCCGTGCCGACCAGCAATCCCCGCACATCATCACTTTCCTACCCACACTGGGGACATTTTACAGTTTTGCCAAGCCAATTAATCTACAAACCTGTAAGTCTTGGAGTGTGGGAGGAAACTGGAGATCCCGGAGAAAACCCACGCAGGTTATAGGGAGGACGTATAAACTCCACACAGACAGCACCTGTAGTCAGGATCAAACATGTGTCTCCAGCATTGTAAGGCAGCAATTCTACTGGTGCACCATCATGCCGGCCACAGATAAAATATTAATTAAATAACGAAATAACGAAAATTCAACTTTCTATTTGTGGAATGTCAAGGACTTCACATCAGAATTCATTATTGTAGACCGACTTTCTCATAATAGACTGGATGGCATTGAATATGAGACAATGGGTACGGGTGTCAGGGGTTATGGGGAGAAGGCAGGAGAATGGGGTTGAGAGGGAAAGATAGATTGGCCATGATTGAATGGCGGAGTAGACTTGACGGGCTGAATGGCCTAATTCTGTTAATAACTTATTAACAATGGTTTTGGACGTTCACATCTTCAGGGTTGGGTAATATCGGAAGCCAGATGCCACTGCATCCAATTAGTAGCCCTGTGACTGGACTTGCTGTTGTGACCAGGGGTATTCAGTGATTTGTTAAGTTGATAGCTCAATACACTTCAGTTTTACTCCAGTAAACGTTGTGCATCAAGACCAGGTTTGTCTTTCGAATGGAATCATCAGCCTTCAATAAAAAGGAGTGCGAAGCTAAGTTTTTGTTCATTTTTCTTTATTTCACCGCATAATTATAATTTAATAACAGTAATTTAATATATTTATACATAAATATACCAAGTTTATTTTTTAACTATTTTTTTATTTCTTAATTATTAAAATCAAAGCTATTTAATTTTTGATTGCAAGCAGTGTCAAAGGTATGAGTGTGCTTCTGGAGGTTGGATTCAGGATCTATCTATCATCTTAAGGTCTGGTTACTCCTCACAGCCTCATCTACTCTATTAGGGCGGAACGGTGGCACAGCGGTAGATTTGCTGCCTTACTGAGCCAAAGACTAGGGTTCAATTCTGACTGCGGATGCTGCCTGTATGAAGTTCGTATGTTCTCCCTGTGATCAAATGGATTTACTCCTGGTGCTCCGGTTACCTCCCACACTCCATACATGTACAGGTGTGTAGGTTAATTGGCTTTGGTAAAAATTGTAAATTGTAGGATAGTGCTAGCATAATGGTCGGCAGATACCTAGAGGGCCGAAGAAGCTGAATCTGCTCTGTATCTCTGTATCTGCTTATGTATCTACTCACAGGGTAAATGCAGAACCATAGACTCATTGAGATATGTGCAAGCACAAAGGATTTGAGTGGCTATAAGCTACATAAGCTGCATCTGCGCCTTCCTCCCTCGTACCATGGACCCGCTGCAGTTCACATACCGTCCAATCAGATCCACGGACGATGTGGTCTCCCAGGTTTTGCACACCACTCTCTCTCACCTTGACAGCCAGAAGGGGGGCTATGTAGGAATGCAGTTCATTGATTTCAGTTCAGCTTTCAACTCGATTGTCCCCACCAGACTTGCTGAGAAGCTACTGGAACTGGGACTGAACACTACCCTGTGTGCCTGGGACCTGGACTTGACCACCAGGCCCCAGGTGGTTAAGACGGGGAGACATATCTCCAACCCCCTCACCCTGAACACAGGATCCCCCCAGCGTTGCGTCCTCAGCCCCCTACTGTACTCCCTGCACACACATGACTGTGTGGCCAAGTTCAGCTCCAACTCCATCATCAAGTTTGCTGATGACACTGTGGTGGTGGGCCTGATCTCTGATAATGATGAGAAGGCTTACATGGAGGAGGTGGCTGACCTGGCACTCTGGTGTCAGATCAATAGCTTCCTCTTGAATGTCACTAAAACTAAGGGGCTGATTGTGGACTTTAGAAGGGCACAACAAGCAAGGACATAGACACCACTGGAGATAAATGGGACTACAATGGATAGCAGCTTGAAATACCTGGGAGTCCACATCACAGAGGATCTGACATGGACAACACACACTGTCGCTGAACCTGCTTTTGGCTGAACGCAACATGGGAACTACACACCCCCCCCCCCCTTGCAGGACCTATGCACCAGGAGGTGCAGATCCAGAGCCAGCAAGATCATGAAGGACCCCTACCACCCCAGCAAAGCGCTGTTCCAGCTGCAAGCACCTCCGCTGTCACGCTGCGAAAACAGCGAGGATGTCGGAGTTTCTTCCCACAGGCCATTAGGACTGTAAACTCTGATCTCACCAGGGGCTAATTTCATGTTGTTCTGTTGTTTTGCACAATCCCGCAGGCATTGCCACTTTCATTTCACTGTGCATCTTGTATGCGTATGTGACAAATAAAGTTGACGTGACTAAAACAGTGATGGCCCAATATTTCCATGTATCCCGTCTTCATTAAACAGTTATCTTACATTTATAGATCCCTACTTGGCTTGTGGAAAAACATTTTGTAGTCGAACAACTCAGATATTTTTGTTTTTCTAATATCTGTCCTTATTCTCTTGGTGAATGTTTAAATCCAAGGACTGGTCAGAGGAAATAATCACTTTTGATTTATCAAAGCTCTGCATCATTCTTTGAGGATCTCCATTGAATTTCTTTTCAATTTTTCTCCACACCACCGGGATTAATCCTATTAAAATTCCGTGGAGAGGTTTCTTCATCACCATCCCCACTCTGTAAAAAAAGATGAATTGTTGTTTGAAGAATACATCCGCATTAAAATTAGTTGCTGCATGGGCCTACGTAACAATATAATTTGAAAGGCATTCTTTGTGTGTGAAATGCTCTGGGATATTTATGAGCGATGGAATGTGAGTCAGAGAGTAGGAAAGAAAGACGTCGGGGGAAGAAAGTGTTTGAAGCTTCTGTGGTGAAGTTAGAAAGATGTGATGCAAACAGGAAGTCGCCTGAGGTGGAGTCATATCAGCCGTCAAGCATCTTCAATATCATTGTTCTGCATGCAAAAGCCAGGCACAAAATGTTGGAGTAACTCAGCGGGACAGGCAGCATCTCTGGAGAGAAGGAATGGCTGACCTTTCAGATCGAGACCCTTCTTCTCTTTGGCTTCACATCTGTGGTTCCTTCTGCATGCAATAATTGGGAGCGTGAGTCTTCCTTCATCCTGTTGAAATTTTTTTGACTTTGCGACCCTTTCTGTTTGCCAGGTCACCGACACGTAGGTAGTTATACGATCCCGGTGGGCTGAAGGGCCTGTATCCGTGCTGTATCTCTAATCTGATCTAAACTAAACAAAACAGATGCCAAGGTTTAATATGGGGGGAGTCATCAACGGTAATAATTTAATTGCATATTTCCAATGAAAGTACTAACACTGAAGAATTGCTGAATAAAAAATTTAATCATGAACAGATATTGTTCGAAGTTAATCTCAATACACATCATGGGGGATAAATGACTGGCCAGTTTACTTTTCAACCATGAATTATTCATGTGGCAAAGTCAGTCATTTTGCGACTGGTTGCATTTCCTAAACTAATTAGCTGTAGAGCCTTTGCAACACGTCGTGAAACGTTAACAGTTTCCCTTATCAAAAATTATATAACACTCACAATAATCTATATACTTTTAAAACTCTGTGTGTGTGTGTGTGTGTGTGTGTGTGTGTGTGTGTGTGTGTGTGTGTTTGTGTGTGTTTGTGTGTGTGTGTGTGTGTGTCATTTTGCCTTTTTGTTTCTTTGATTTTTGCCTTCGATTTGTTACTCCGCGAAAACCAGAACCAAAAACGCCGAGATTTTTACCATTTCACTAGCAATTTTACTTTTATATTCGCAAATCCACTTCTTGGTCAATTGTTTCCCCAGATTTTGAGTAAAATTGATCACAAAACTCAAACAAAACTCAATTTTTTAAATCTAAACGGCACTCACCAGCTGCTGACGTCACAATGCCCACATGCCGACCAATCCAAGCCGCTTCTCTCTCACTCTTCATTTGGCAGCCCGGCTCTCCTCCACTGCCCCATCTCCCCCTGCTCCAAGTACGCTCGCACCACGCCTCCCGCCCACCCGCCCACCTGCTCCACCCCCCCCCCCCCCCCCAATTGTTCAAATTGCACAGAAATAACCAAAGATCCTATAGCGGCTAAGCGGCTATAGGATCTTTGGAGAGAACTAGCATTCTGCAGATCCAGAGGTGACCGTTCGCAGCCGCCGCTCGCTCAGAGCCGCCCACGCGCTCAGAGCTGCAAACCGAACTCGCTCCCATTCGCGCCGCTCGCAAGTCCTTTGAAAAAATCTTACGAGCAGGCAAGCGAGCTTTGAAATAAACCTTTTGACCCCCCCTCCCCTCTCTCTCTCCATCTCTCTCTCCCTCCCCTCTCTCTCTCTCCCCTCTCTCTCTCTCCATCCCCCTCTCTCCCTCTCCCTCCCCCTCTCTACCCCCCTCTCTCTCTCCCTCCCCCCCTCTCTCTCCCTCCCCCTCTCTCCCTCACCCCCCTCACTCTCTCTCCCCTCTCTCTCTCCCCCTCCCTCTCTCTCTCCCCCTTCCTCTCCCCTACCCCCCTCTCTCTCCTCCCCTCTCTCTCCTCCCATCTCTCTCCCCTTCCTCCCCCACCCTCCCTCTCCTCCTCCCCTCCAACCCCCCCCTCTCTCTGTCTCTTGCCCTTCAGTCTCTGCCTCTCTCACTGTCTCTCCCCATTCTCTCTCTGCCATCACTCTATACCGCCCTCTCCCTCTCTAGACGCGCCTGCGAGTTGGGGGCTATGCGTCAGTGGATAGGGCGGTTATGGGGTAAAAGGATCTAATTAATAATATTAATATAATATTAAGGGGGTAGTTAGTGTGGGGGTGGTTAGTGTGTGTGACGTCGCATGCCGTCTCGCACCCCCCCTCCCCCGCAAACGCGTGTTGGGGGAACAGACCCCATGGGTCTGCACTTGGTCTAGTAATTATTATTATTATAATTCCCATTATCAAAAATCATATTTGAGGATCCTTTGCAGATTGCCAACTGACTCAATTTTATCAATCGTTCTTTCCCGATTCCAAACACCCTCAGTGTAATTGAATGCAGGCTCCCTGAAGGTCACTTTTCATGTAATTCCTAATATATACGAAAGGCCAGCAAGCAACAGACCGCTACTTGATTCTCTCTGGCGTTGCTTTGAGATGAGAAACAGCAGCGAAAGCAATTTTGTTTCCTAATCAATAGAAAAGTGACCCGAGACATGCAGTTTGAATTTCATGTTGCTGCCTGGACTTGTATCCTTCGCAACTTCAAATACGTTTGGTAATGAAGATATGTCCTGTGGTAATCATCATCGGCTGGGTCACCAGGCCAAATTACTGAGGTCCAATAATCCAAACAGCTCATCTATTTGATCACTATCAAACTAAATAAATCCTTTTGAAAATTGATGTTCTGTCACCTCTTTGTCTTCAGCCATTTTTAAAGTTAATTGCATTTGTAGATATATTTGAATTGCCTTTGAGTTCCCACCGCAAAATGTGTGGAAAATATAGTGCAGTCGTTGAACGAGGACAATTTCTTAATCACACCCAAAAACACAAGGCGTCGTGCAGCATACCTCTATTAGTTCATATAATATCTACAAATGCACTTTCATTTCACATTGCACTCGAACTGTAATGACACAAAATAAATGTGGTTCAGGATACTAAATAATGAAGAAAAAAAATAGTTTTTTTTTTAAAAGCATGCGGGCTAAACATAAAATATTAGCCAGTGCTAAGGCTGCCCTGAAAACGAGCTGGGATAGCATCAATATTTCAGCAGAGGAAGATCACGCAGTTTGGCTCCTAAGGCTGATCTTCTTCAGTAACCACTGTATCTTCTTCAGTCATGCTGCTTTCAGTCTCCGAGGCATCTGTATGCCTCCATATTTACCAGACTAGTTGCACCGCGTCTGCCAAAATAACTTACGAAACATGAGGGCCTGCCTCGCAATAACATTCTTTTCATCAGTCATCACTTTGCAGTGAGTAAAAGGCAAGACTAAATCATAATGCGTGAGTCATCCATAGCCGAAAGTCATCTGGAGCTGATTCTTTAATGAAGATCTCACCTCAATAGTCACTGACAGCCTGAAACATCATTAAAACAGCTAAAAATTGCACCAGGCAACGTCAGGAGGATTTATTCCTCAACATCCTTGCACAGAGAAGGCAGTGCAGCATATGATTTCAATAATATGTTTTGTGCCTTAAACCACTTTCATTATATTATAACTAGTGCCAGGATGTTCAGGTATTAAAAATCTCAGAAAAAGGCAGGCAAAAAGGCATAATAAAATTACAAAAAATGCACGAAAAAGGCATATATTGCCAAAAAAGGCATTTATTTACACCACCAAAAATATGGTTAAAAACGATATTTATAAAGGTATACTACATTAAAAGACCAAAGTTGCCTGGTTGCACATAATTACTAGCATTTTTTTCCAATTATCTGGTGTTAAACTATGCCGTCTGTCAGACAGAATAAGCTTCAGTTGTGAAAAACATATTTCTACCCCAGCTAAGGTCACTGGTGCATACCTGAAACAAGCCACAAACTCTACATTCATGTTGATATTTTCTGCATTACAACTACCTTTGAGAACTTTAGCTATGTTTTGTATTTCTTCAAGATCTTTGTTAGCTAAAATAACTTTCTCACATTTTACTTGTATGTCTATACCTACATTGTCAGGAACTTTAAGTACAAAGTACAGCAAGTGAAGATGTAAACAACTGAGCAATAGTTGAGCCCTTTTGACTTCTCCAATACTTCCGATGTCAACAAATACTCCTTTGATGGTTGACCTGCCTCCAGTGTACCGATGACCACATTGGCAACATATCTCCCCACAACATCGGTTGTCTCGTCTATTGAGATCCATATTTTGTTGCAAGCAACTTCATCTCTAATTTTCTGCACAACAATGTTGAAGTTACTGTCAACATAATTTTTTTGTAAGGATGACTCGTCCTCTGTGTAGTTCCGTAAAAAACCTCTGAGAGATTTGTTTTCCAATTTCCACAGTGGAATTCCAGCATTAATGAATGCGTTGCACAGATCATTCTAAAACTTGGATTTGCGACTGGAGCCAGCAGTAAATGTTGTGAGGAGACAAGCTTGCGTATTTCCTACCTTTAGTTTCTCTGCCGCCCACTTGTGTTTAACTGTCTTTAAATACTGGAAGACAAAATGTTTCTTCTCATGATTCACTGCTTTCTCACACGCTTTGCAAAACAGCACACAGTTGTCTGTAGAGAATATATCACTCCCGTACACTCTCACCAAATCGCTCAAGTTTTTACAAGGCGTTGACTTGGCTTAAGGCATTTTGACGCTTGCAGGGGTAGATCATACAGGAGCGGGGATGCAGACCTCTACAGGCAGGCCAAGTACAAGTTGAGAAGAGGAATCAGAGCTGCCAAGGATAGGTACTCTGAAAAGTTAAGGAGCAAGTTCTCAGCAAATTACTCTTTTTCAGTGTGGAAGGGCTTGCAAGAAATCACAAGCTACAAGAGGAAACTCCCCTGCTCCTTGGGCAATCGTCAGCTGACCAACGACCTGAACGCATTCTACTGGAGTTCGATAAACAGAAACATAACCCTGGTACCCCCACACCCCATCCCCAACCAACACTTCACACCTCCTCACAGCTTGACTCCAGTTTGAAAAGACCGGACCCTTCCCCACCTACTCCTCCCCAATCACCACTTCACACCTACTTAAAGCATGACTCCAGTCTGCAAAGACTGGACTCTTTTCCACGCACCCCTTTCCAATCACCACTTAACACACACTTACAGCCGGTTTCACGCCGGTGGTGTAAATGTTCTTGTAACTTACGTTAAAATGGCAAAAAAGGCTATTTAGGCACTCAATCTTGAAAAAGCAATTATCTTCCTGAAATCACCAACAAAGGCATGAAAAGGCACTTGGCATTTATGGCAAAATCCTGGCTCTAATTATAACTTCTATGCATCTGAGGATGCTCGTTGGACAGTTAAGACAATGGATAATGTAGTAATGTATATATATATATATATATATATATATATATATATATATATATATATAGATATATTATAGATGTCTATCATTGATAGCTATTTTCACTCACGAGTCCTGATGCTTTTTTGTAAATGACTTCCAGACTCAGTATACGATTCAAACACATCTTTAATCAACACTAAAACTTAACAGCATGAAGGATGGTTAGTTATCAACACCTCCTGGCTGCCCCAACTGTTGGTGCAGAGCAATAGTATTAGTATCAGTATTACAGTGGGGTGGAGTTAGAGATGCTGGCTGGTGTGTGATTGGTTAACATACAACATCAATCTACACTTTTGGTTTCAGTTTTGGGTTTATTATTGTCATGTATACAGAGGTACAATGAAAAGCATTGTTTACCATGCTATCACAAACAAGCCAAACTCATGTATGGTCGATCAAAGGGAAAGATACAGAGTGCAGAATGTTGTTCTCTGCATTGTACTGCACCAATTCCAAAGTCAACCAATGTCCACAATTGGGTAGAGGTGAATCTCTTGGGTGCTTATCATTTGTGTCATGGTTTTGATTTTTGGCAAATGCCATTTGGACTGATCCGTTGTTATGGTTGCGCAGCAGACATGAGCTCTCAGCAGCTTTGCAGAACATGAATAAACTTCCTCAAAGATGAAATTTAGCCTCTGGCTTTGTTTTTTTATGCAGGAAGAAAATTGTTCCCGATGTCAGTCAGAGCCAGGGATAATCTTTACTAAAGAAAAAGAAAACAGCAACAAGACAGGCAAAGCTTGGGACCCATTGGAGTGCCCATGGCGACCCTTTCATTTGGAGAAAGTGGAAGGATTCAAAGGGGAAGTTATTGAGGATGAGGACGAGTTCTGCTAGGTGGAGGAGAGTGGACGGAAACTGGTTTGGTCTTTGTTCGAGGGAGAACTCACGGTGGCGGAGTGGTAGATTTTCTGCCTAACAGTGCTTGCAGTGCCGGAGACCCAGGTTCGATTCCCAATACGGGTGCTGTCTCTGCGGACGTTGTCCGTGTGGATTTTCTCCGGGATCTTCGGTTTCCTCCCACACTCCAAAGACGTACAGGTTTGAAGGTCAATTGGCTTGGTGTAAATGTCCTAATGTGTAGGATAGTGTGGATCTGCGGGGGTCGCTGGTCGGCATGGAATTGGTGGGCTGAAGGGCCTGTTTCCGCGCTGTATCTCTAAACTAACCTAAAGAACTGCCCTGGCAATCCACAAGTAGAAGTGCCCTGGCAGACCCACTGTCTCTGCCTGCCCCACTCAGCTCATCTCCACATACCGCGATTCTACCTTATCCTCCCCTTGCCCAGTCCCAACTGACACTACATGGCCTCACATTTCTCCACGTGAACCTTGCCAGGGTTCTACCCATTTCACCAACCTGCTGCAATTCACCGCTATCCTTTTCACAGCTCACAATGATGCCAGGTTTATGGTTATTTACAAATTTAGAAATTGTGATTTGCACCCCAGAGTCTGCGATCATTAATTTCACCGATTCCTGCGGAATACCACTATTTTATTCGAGACAAGAAATTACCACACGCCACAATTCTCTGTTGCCTGTTTCTTTGGCAATTTTATATCCGCACTATAAATGTCCCTTTTATGTCACACATTTCAGCTTTGCCGCTGAGCCTGCTCTGTGTCATATCGAAAACCTTGTGGAAATGGCGCAGCGGTGGAGCTGCTGCTTTACAGCGCCAGAGAGCCAGTTCAATCCTGTCTGCGGGAGCTGTCTGTACGTGGGTCATATGTTGTCTCTGCGATCGTGTGGACTTTCCCCCCAATACTACAGTTCCCCCCCCCCCACATTCCAAATACGTACAAGCTTGCAGGTGAATTAGCTTCTGTAAATTGCCACAAGGGTGTAGCATAGAACTAGAGTGTGGGTGATCATTGGTATGTGCGGACTCAGTGGGCCGAAGAGCTAAACTAAACTAAACTAAACTAAATCCATGTACATCACATCAACGGCATTAACCTCGTCAACAGAATCCACTATCTCATTGAAAAGTTCCTGAAAATGGTTACACATAATTTATCTTCAACAAATCCATGGAAAATAGTGAAGTAAACCCTATCATTGTACCGATTGAAATTGTATTGTACCCCCCGCCTGTTACTTTTGTTCTTAATTGTGCACAATCTTCATGCAGCTTGAATATGGAGAGATTCTACTTCCAGACAATGACTGCTTCTTCTGCTAAATAAGTATTGTCATAGTCACCAGTTCAGTCTCTCCAAGTTTAGCTTAGTTTACAGATACAGCACGGAAACAGGACCTTCGGGTCCACACCGACCAGCGATCCCTGCACTCTAACACTATCCTGCGCACACTAGGGATAATATGCACATACACCAAGCCAATTAACCTACATACCTGCGTTTCTGTTTCACAAATGACTACACATGCCATCAATTTCAGGTAAAATGCCAACCTTCAATCCACTGACTCGCCCGCTGCTTTTCTTTCTAGTGATTGCAATTATTTTGAGTTCCTCCCTCACTTGTGCTCCTGGACTTTCTGTTGTTATTAGGATGCTATTTTTGTCTTCCATCATGAGGAAAGATACAAAATATTTATTCATAGTCTGCCATTTCCTTATTTGCCAATATTAATTTCCCCAATTTCATATTCTGATGACCTTCGTTGCTCTCTTCCCTTTTGTATTCTTGTAGGATCCACTTATTGTCTGCTCTTACATTCCTTGCCAGCTTACTCTTGCAATTATTTTATTCTTTATTATTTTTAGTCATACTTTGCTCTTTTCTACAAGATACCCCTCCGTCTAGCCTGCCAATAATTATCACAAAAATGCAATACTTTTATTTTAATTATATGCCATCCTTCATTAGTTTGCCACAGATGAATCATCCAGGAGTCTTTATTTCCTCAGTGGAGTAAATCTTTGTTGAGATTTATGGAACATCTTAAATGTCTGCATTGTTTATTTACCATCTCACCTTTAATCTATTTCCCTCATCACTTGAGTCATTGCTACCTTCTTGCCTTTGCAATAACTTTTATTCAAGTTTAAGGTACCAGTTCCAGACCAAAGTTTTTCATGCACAAACCCAGTATGAAATTCAATCATGTATAGATCATTTATTCCCAGAGTACTATTAACAGGATCATTAAATTAATCCTGAATCGATTCACATTAACAGATTTATAATGACCTTTTTCGTGCTCCGTTCTGTATCATATCATTCTAAGAAACCATAATACTTCCTCAGATCTGGCTTTCAGCAATATATTTACCAGGTAGATTCAACACAGTAGCTGACACTAGGTCATGCCAATTCAGTGATAACATAGAATGGATATTAAATCAGGACATATTTAATCATGTGATTGCTCAGTATGGAATGCCAGATATTGACTTGTTTGCAACTAGACTAAACCATCAGTTGCCCAGATACGTTTCATGGGAACCAGATCCTGGTGCAGCAGCGGTGGATGCATTCTTGCTGCATAGGGGTGGAATGTTTGTTTATGCATTTCCTCCATTCTGTCTCATCAGTAGATGCTTGCAAAAGATCAAGCAGGACTCCACTTCAGGAGTATTGGTAGTGCCGGATTGGCCTACACAACCATGGTTTCCTCTCATATTACAAATGGCTAGTCAGCCTCACATGATTATTCCCAAACATAAAAAGCTACTTTACCAGTTCCTGGTAAATCCAGTAACTGGCGATCAACATCCTTTACATGATCGTATTGATCTGTTCATTTGCAGATTTTAAGGAGGCCATACCTGGGGAGAGGACTGTCTGATCGTACTGTGGATGTTCTCACATCGGCCTGCAGGGATAGTACTCAGAAGCAGTACATCACCTCAATAAGGAAGTGGGTGGAATTCTGTCTACAGCAGAATATCTCATATCAAATTGCAGGCATCCCAGACATATTGGAGTTCTTGTCCACTCTTTATTTTGATCAAAAATTAAGCTATAGTGCGATCAATACAGCCAGAAGTGCTTTGTCTTCTTATTTACCCATGAATTCAGAGTTTCATTCAGTAGGGTCACATCCATTAGTTTCTCGATTTATGAAGGGAGTTTTCAATTCTAATCCTCCTAAACCCAGGTATGCTGGTATTTGGAATGTGACTGAAGTTCTTATGCTTCTTCGCCAGTGGGCTCCTGTTGCAAGCCTATCTCTAGCCAAACTAACCATAAAGGTGGTCATGCTTATGGTGTTGGTATCAGCCCAACGTGTGCAAACATTGCAAAAGCTACGGCTAGACAGAATGCATGTGTCAGCAGATGCCATTACGTTTAGGTCTATGATCTGCTCAAACATAGTAGAATAGACATGACAGGATGTAAGATTGTGTTTTCAGCATACCCCACAGGTGCTCGCCTGTGTGTAGTATCACATTTGTCTTGTTACATTGAGGCCACCAGAGCCCTTCGAGGAACAGAGTTTGCATTATTTATTAGCCACAAAAAAAACACACAGTAAGGTGTCGGTGCAAACAATTTCAAGGTGGTTAAATCAGGTTCTGGGAAGTGCTGGGATTGATACTGATAAATTCAAATCTCATTCCATCAGAGCAGCATCAACTTCCGCGGCAAGGGCAATGGACGTGCCTACAGACCATATCCTCGCGGCCGCAGGATGGTCCAGTGAGCTGACCTTCCAAACGTTTTACCATAAGCCGATTACAAGGCTGGGGGTGTTTGCTGATTCTGTTTTTGAGTTCTGTTATAGTTTCCCTCTGAGTTAAAGTGGTTGTTGTTGTCTCGTTTGTAAATAAACCGTTATTCATTTAACAATGTTATCATTGATGCATTATTGATTATTAACGACTTTTTGAGTCAATCGATGCAGTGTGAACGCCGGGTTTGGGTCTGCGGCATGAAATTACAGTGCTTTGAAGTCTTCACGTAGTCAGTCACGTGACTCCGAAGTAAAATAGTAAGATTAAACGAGAACTTACAAGTTTGATCTTTATTTTATGAGGAGTTAGGATGAGGGATTACGTGCCCTCTGCTCCAAACCCTCATAAATATCATCTGGTAGTTCTAGTGTTTGTTATCTTACCATTGTTACCTGTGATTTCACTCCGCTGCTTTGAAGATTGACGCACCAACGGCTGTACGGGGTTCTTCGTGTAATCCCTCATTGTAACTCCTCATAAAATAAAGATCAAACTTCAAACTGGTAAGTTCGCATTTAATCTTACTATTATTGCAGTATCTCATGGTCCAGGAATGAAGTAAACTTAAACACAAAGCCTCAAATGAAAATAATTAGTTTTGTGGTCATCTGAAGACTATAGTTAACAGAAAATCCATGATCTAAAGAACAAAGAGTGGGTAAAAAGAGCATTTGAGATCCATTAACTTTCAGATAACTATGACAAGTACAGATGACAGATAACTATGGCAGGGTCAAGAGTATCTCTAGTCCATATGTTAGGGCCCACCTTGCTGAGAGCTGAGAACATGCTGAAGGGTGACACAGTGGCAGAATTACTGCCTTACAGCGCCAGAGACCCGGTTTCTATCTTGACTGTGGGTGCTGTGTGTTCGGAGTTCTCTCTGTGGCCTGCGTGGGTTTTCTCCATGTGCTCTGGTTTCTTCCCATGCTCCAAAGACGGACAGGTTTTGTAGGTTAATTTGCTTCAGTAAACATTGTAAATTGCCCCCAGTGTGTAGGATAGTGCCAGTGTATGGATTGATCGCTGGTTGATGTTGATTCGATGGGCTGGAGGTGCTGTTTCCATGCTGGATCTCTAAAGTTTAAATCAAGGAAAGGAATCACACCCCCTGGAACAATCACCGCAGGATCCCTCAATCATGACTCTGTCCTTGGCATGAGAGTCTTTGACTTTGTCTCAATTAATATTAGGTTCAGACCAGGATCCACAAGAAGTCTCAAGGCCACTTCTCAAATGAGCAGCAACCCAGGAGGCCGCAAAGATGCCGGGCGGCAGAGCATAGATCAATGGAGCGGAGGCATCAGGAATGGACCCGGCGGCAGACATCGCGGAGGTCGGTGCGGCAATCGGTGAGGTCGTCGGTTGTTGAGGACGTTGACAGTCGGGGATGGGCCTCGTGGGAGCCAGAGGACCTGCCACTGGGAACAAAGGAGGACCCGGCGCGGGATACCTTGTAACTTTGTGGGCGCCCTTTATGTGGTGACTGTTCGGATACCTTGCGTATGCAAAACACAAAAAATCACTGTGACTTGTCACATGTGACAATAAAGTATTCATTCAATCATTTATTCATGAGCTCAGAAGCAGATTGCAGGCTTAATGAAACTCTAAAATTCTGGCAGAAAAGAGCTGTAGTCACAGCCTCATCCCTCATGCCTGGAAGGAGAAGGACCGGCCATGGACCTTTAAGAGGCCAAGGAATCATGACCATCTTTACTAAATGAGACAAATCATATTACAGGGTGACACAGTGGTGCTGGTTTCCAATGGGAAGACTCTGAAACCAATCACCTCTACCTCTGAACTCCTCCTCACGGCATATATGACGATAAACTAATCTGAATCTGCATCTGAAACGCAAGGAGTACCATCAATAACCACAAAGCAACAACCTTTGACTGTATCAGTTGTCTTTTTAAATGGGGTTGCCTAAATATGGGTTCCATCTACATCTTGCTTCAGCTGCATGATAAGATGCAAGGGGTGAGTTCAACCAATGTCTCCACCAAGACTGAGCCCCATGTCTAGCAATGTGGTGCCATTGTAAAACACTAAATTTAATCTCCTTTCTGCACCCCCCGAAATCATTACCTCTCGGGATGCTGATAGAAGAAAGAGGGACCCGGTGTGTGTGTGTGTGAGGGGGAAGGCTCACCGAGAGGATAAAGAGGGGCCCAGTGTAGGGGAGGGGGGCAATGAGAATAAAGAGGGAGACAGTATGGGGGTGTGGGTGGAAGGGGGGGGGGGGGTGGGAGGGGGGGGGTGGAAGCTGAGAATGACGAGGGACCACTGGGACTACAATGTATACTTTAGTGATTATGTCGGTATCCTATACATGGCAACTCTTTGCATACTTGTGCATTGTTTGCAAAACAAAGTATTTCACTGTACCGAAGTACGTATGGCAATAAAGTATCATTCGTTCATTCATTCATTCATTCATTCAAATACCCCCGCAAATCCACTTACAGGAAAAGCAAACCATATCCTCTCCCAGATGAACCTCCCCGGCACTAATTATACTCGTCTAGCTCCAAGAGGCAGACTCAGTTGTTTGAATGCTCAGTGGCAGATTCCTGAGACATATTGTCTATTCTCAGCTTCTGACACAGCGAGAGATGCTGTAGAGAAAGGAAGCAATTCAAGAAAGTTCTCAGAAAGCTCCTTGAATAAAAATCCAATATATTTTATTTCTGCTTGTATCAACAATTCATCTATCACATTAGGAAAGCAGCATCGAGATAAGTTGCCTTCAATTCTATTTTCTTACAATCTTTTCCAACTGTGCCCCTGTTTGAAATTGGATTCTTATGCTCCTTTCTGGCGGACTCCAGATATCGTTACCGTTCTCATGATCTTGCCTTGTCCTTTAACATTCCAACTTTCTCCTCACATTAGATTGCATGAAACCCTACTGATGGGTTCAAAGTAATTGATGAGAAGATTAGAAGGAAGATGAGTATGAGATTAGGGCTGGGAAACCACTGCCTAAAAGGGTGATAGATGCAGAAACTATCAGAGTATTTGATCAGTGCTTGAACATGTTCTTGAAGTATGGTAACCTGCAGTGCTATGGACCAATAGCTGGAAAATGGGATTAGGCTGAATTACTATTTTCCAACCAGCGCAGACATGGTGGGTTAAAAGTGCTATTAAATTTATTTTTTCTGTGATTTTTTTAAACATATAATCCTAATTATCAACTTCATTATTCTTCTAGGTTTTTTTTTTAGCTTTTAGAGATACAGCGGTGTAACAAGGCCCATTGGTCCACCAAGTCCCCACGATCACCCCGCACATTAGCACTATGCTACACACTAGGGACAATTTACAATTTTACCGCGCCGACCAGTGATCCCCATTTGCTAACAATATCCTACAGACTAGGGACTACCAAAGTCAAGTTACCTAGATATTAATACTTTCTATATTTTCCTTCGGAGCTAAATATAATAGTCAATGTGGTGTTCATGTAATCTGGGAATTGTTGTCCAATTCCTAGCTCCAACCTTTCAACGTATTAACTGTGGTTCCAATGGCAGTCCATGTGTTACTTGACTTCCTGCCTTGTGCCTTTCAGACCCGTAACCAGAGAGCAGCTCTGAACTACTATCTACCTCCATGGTGACCCTTGGACTATCTTTGATCGTACTTTACTGGCTTCACCTTGCACTAAATGTTATTCCCTTATCGTGTATCAGTACACTGTGAACGGCTCGATTGTACTCATGTCTTTCCACTGGTTGGTTGGCATGTGACAAACGATACCTCAGTACGCGTGACAATAAACTAAACTGAAACTGTATATTTTATCGTTACTCTCTAATTTGTGATTTTCAGCTAGTTGGCTGTGCACGCTTCTACTCATTCCCCGAGTGCACATCCTTTGGCTTGAGTATACAACGGAATACCACGTCGAAGGCCTGGATTATTCCATAATCCTGTCCACATTCAGTTATCTCTTCATAGAATCTGGCAAAGTTTGTAAAACATTATCTTTCTGTCTCAAACCCATACTGTCTGCACTTATATTTCCAATTTCTACCAGTTTTTCTATTCTATCTGACTATGTCCTTTTAGGACTAGAGGACCTCTATCCTTTAAGGTGAAGGGTAAAAGATTTAATAGGAATCTGAGGGGTAACTTTAACACACAGAGGGTGGTGGGTGTATGGAACAAGCTGCCAGAGGAGGTAGTTGAGGCTGGGACTATCCCAAAGTTTAAGAAGCAGTTAGACAGGTACATGGATAGGACAGGTTTGGAGGGATATGGTTCAAATGCAGGCAAGTGGGACGAGTGTAGCTGGGACATGTTGGCCGGTATGGGCAAGTTGGGCCGGAGGCTCTGTTTCCACACTGTATTAATCTATGTCTTATAGACAGATTTTGAGGCTATTAGGATGTGAAGCCAACTCTTCATATTGCTACAGGACCGTGGAGCAGGTTAGTATTCCTATCGGATTATAAAGATTTAGAAAAAGCCAGAGATAGATACAAAATGCTGGAGTAATTCAACGGGACAGGCAGCATCTCTGGAGAGAAGGAATGGGTGTTGTTTTGGGTCGAGGGTCTTCTTCAAAAAGCAAAGTAAATTGAGTTTAGCAAAGAGCCTGTTTCCATACTGTATCTATCTATGACTCTATGACTCTATGAGTTACATGAGTTTTCCTACAAAATGCTGAACTAAATGTTCTATAGTTTGCTGTATGTGCTCGATCCTCTCTATAAAATGTAGAAATCATAATAGCTGTCAGGCTGTACTCTGGCGTTATTCCCTTGCCTAATATTTTTTATATTATTGTATTAATGCCCTTGCTATTTTTTGCTAACTTCTTTTAATAGGCATTGATATAATCCATGGTGACTGCGAGTCTTATCTCATTCATTTGATTCTTTATTAATGATCTTCTCCTTTTCAATAAACCTTTAATTCTCCTTTTTTCTAGCTTCTTTTTAATCTCCTTGGTAAATATTGAGACAAAGCAATTATTCAATATTTTTGCCTTGTGGCTCAGTGAGTTTATTTTGTGAATCCCTTTGTGGCCTTGCCATTATTATGATTTTTATTTTTACATTTATGAGACTGTATTATACCAACACCTACATTTTCGGGCAAAATAAAAGAAACTTGAAAATCTGCTTTGTTACGTGTAATTGTTTTTTTGGACTTATTTCCTAGCCTCCTAATATATATATATATTTCAGCATGTCTTGCATTATAGTGTTTGTTCTCTTTATTTTGTATTTGTTTTAGCTTTATTCCTATATTCATTAGCGGTGTTTCAACACTGACTAGCTTATCCATGGACTTGGGACTTGGACTTATTGCCAAATGCTGGCAAGTTGTTGCTGTGCCAGAGGTTGAGGAGAGACTTGATAGAAGAGGAGACCTGATCCTTGTTACGGGTGGTCAGGGGTTATGGGGAGAAGATATAGATCCTGGCCAAAACAGAGCAGAAAGATTATCTTTGGAACAATGGAGACCGGCTCTGAGCTGACTTAGTTCCAAGAGAGTTTCCTTAACTGTGGCTTAATAATGGCAAAAAAACGTATATTAAAATTCTGGAAAAATGCACCAACACCAATGCTTAAAATGTGGATTTTAAACATGTCTGAATTGTTACACCTAGAAGATATGAGATTTAGCCTAGCAGGCAAATCAGATCAATTCTTAAAGATTTGGTCTCCCTTTATCAATTTATTACAAGCATATGGTGCAACATAATCCTGAAAATAAACTGTTTCAGAACCGGGTGAGGGGTGCGCAACGGTACAAAGTAGGTACATCCCTTCCATTTTATCTTCCTTTTATTTTAATATCTCTCCTTCTTTCTCTCTTTTTCTTGTACTTTTCACAAACTATCACTTTCACCACTTTACCTAACTTTCTTTTTCTCTTATTTCCTTATATTACTTTTTTATTATTAAATTCAAAAACAGAAGTTGTATATGAAATGTATTATATTATTCTTAATGTACCCTATTGTATATGACTTCTAATAAAAATATTATGGGAAAAAAAAACAGAGCAGGAATAGAACCAAATTTTAGTGGAGGATTCATGCATTGCTGGGCCATTTTGGTCAAGTCTGTGTTTTTTTATATAACAAGACAAGTTGCTGAATGATGCCAGTAAGTCTAGGTCCCAGATCAATGTTGCAAATAAGAAGTGTATGAGTATCTCATCTATTGACAGAATGAATGAGATTTTTGCAGAGGACCTCCGCAGAAGTGTAAAATACATGGTTGATTGGATTACTGCAAAAGCATCGTAAATAATGTAAATAATGTTGCAAGACAGTTACCCTGCTGTTTGTTGATTGGCCAAAGTGTTAAGCCCTGGAAGATTTGTTTGAGTTCCTGGTTAAATGTTGCATTATTCAGTTAAGTTAGCTTCCTTCCAGAAGCTTCTCCTAGAAACAATGTATGAGAGACTCTGTTATTGGTTTGGGGAACTGTCAATAACGTATTGATGTAATTAATACATTTGATTGGATTGTATAGAGACCACCACTATGTAGTTTGGCCCCTTAGGATTTGTGGACCTATAAAAGGTGTCTCCATCTTAGATTGGTGTCGATCTGCTGGAAATGTGCTTGGGACTATGTGACCTTTTTGAGTGTTTCTGCTTGCATGAGGCTGAAGGGCTTGGCCAGGTAGAGGCAAGGATCGAACCCGCAGTGGTTTAGGTATCGTATAGGGGAATATACTGTTTAATCTAAAAATCCAAGTTGTTCCAGTGCTTGACTCAGTTGTTTTTGACTGAACTAGACTGGGGGGGTCAGCTAGAGAAGAGCATATTTACAAAGGCAGGAGAATGGGGTGAGGAGGGAGAGATAGATCAACCATGATTGAATGGTGGAATAGACTTGATGGGCCGATTTGCCTAATTCTGCTCCCATCAGTTATGACCTAGGTGTATACAATTATAAGAGGCATGGATATGGTAGACAGTCAAAACCTTTTTTCTAGGGTGGAAATGTCCAACACTAGAGGTCATAGCTACTGTATAAGTTGAGAGAGGACATGTTAATGGAGCTATGAGGGGCAAGTTTTCTTTATATAGAGAGTACTGAGGGCCTGAAACACATTGCAAGAGGTGGTGGTGGAGGCAGATCTAATAGTGGTATTTAAGAGGCTTATAGATAGGCACATGGAAGTGCAGGGAATAGAGGGACGGACATGGAGCATGTACAGGCAGATGAGATTAGTTTAAAGGGGCTGTCCCACTTGAGCGACCTAATGCATGAGTTCTGGCGAGTTTGCCCTCAACTCATACTCGCAGCATGGTTGACACAAGGTCATAGGAGGTCTTCGTAACTCTCCTTCATGCTCGAGAGTGGTCTCTGCATACTCGAAGGTAGTCGAAGGTAGTCGTAGATAGTCTTCATAATAGTCGAAGGGGAGTCGAAGGAGATTGAAGGAGGTCATCTTCAGTCTCCACTATTCGGTGTCCAATTTTCCCGAAGTAAGTCGTAGCTAGTCGTAGCTGGTCTTCAACATAGTTGAAGGTGGTCTTCTACATAGTCGAAGGAGGTCTTCAACATGTCATTTTTTCAAACTCTTCCAAACTCGCCAATTAGGTCGCCCAAATGGGACAGCCCCTTAACTTGGCATCATGTTCGGCACAAACAGTGTGGGGCAATGGCCCATTCCTGTGCTGTAATGTTCTATGTTATATGTACATTATATAATTGTAAACACTGAAGCTATTATGAGTTAGGTTGATGAACTGGGAACCAATTGATTAAGTTACTATTATTTAGTAGGTATCCAGTCCGTGATCAATGATATTACTACACCCTGATCTTGACTATTGGGTAAAGATAAGCCATTGGCAATCATGACGTGAATCGCTTGGCGACTTGGTGGTGCAGTGGCGGAGTTGCTACCTTATAGCGCCAGGGACCCAGATTCGAGTGCTTGCTACGGGTACTGTCGGTACGGAGTCTGTGCTTTCTTCCCGTGACCTGCGTGGGTTTTCTCAGAGATCTCCCTCTCACACTCCAAAGACATACAGGTTGGTATTTACAAATGTAACTTTGTCCCTAGTGTGTGTGGGATAGTGTTAATGTGTGGGGGTCGCTGGTCGACGCGGACTCGGTGGGCCAAAGGGCCTGCTTCTGCGCTGTATCTTTAAAACTAAGAAAATCTAAGAAACACTTGCCAGGCTCAGACCTGTTCTTGTAACTTCAGTCATTTTCTTCCAAGATTAGTGACATTTTGTGCTAAGTGATCCACAGGATGGTGAGTGATTTGGTAATAGTAATGCTATTGAATAACAAGTGAGGACCATCGGGAACTGAGGGTACATTACAATATATTGACGATCCAATTGCAATAAGTATCCAAACAGGCAGCACATTAAGATCTGATCATCATGGAGTCATAAAGCATGGAAACAGGCCCTTCAGCCCAACTTGCCCATGTCAACCAAAATGGTCCATCCACACTAGTCCCGCCTGCTCATGTTTGGCCCATATCCCTCTAAACATTTCCTAACCATGTACCTGTCCAAATCCCTTTTAAATGTTGTTATAGTACCCATCTTAACTACCACTCTGGCAACTCGTTCCATATACCCACCACCCTCTGTGTGAAAAAGTTGCCTCTTGGGTTCCTATTAAATCGTTCCCCTCTCACCTTCAACCTATGTGGCTTGGTTCTTAATTCTCCTATTCTGGGCAAAAGATTGTGCATTTCCCTATCTGTTCCCCTCATGATTTTATACACCTGTGTAAGATCACCCTTCATCCTCCTGCAATCCAAGGAATAAAGTCTGCTCAACCTCTCCCTGTATCTCAGGCACACAAATATTAGCACTAGCGTTTCAAATCTTTTCTGCAGTCTTTTCAACTTGTCCTCAGCTCACTTGTGGATAAGCCATGCATTTGTAATATTGCTATGATCTTGCTAAGATCTTGCGAAGAGCCACATGGTGAATAGACACAAGAACAAGATGATTCATGTCTGTCTAAAAATGTTTGCAAAAGCTTCCATATTTTCTGTGTTTAGTTTCTTTTCAGTAATTCTTCAGAATACCAACAAGATTCTATTTATTGATTTGATTTCCCTAATTTCCAGTAACCCTTGCATCCCCTCTCTCTCTGTCCCTCACCCACTAGGTTCAAAGTCGTCTTGTTGAGTCTCATTGTCTGTAATTTGTTTTCACCTAGCCCACAGCTAACAATGGCCTGTTTCCTTTATCATCGTGACTTTTTTTACATATCTTTCATTCATTTGTTTTATAAAGAGGGAGAAGATTGGACTTTATTACCTTCCATCATAGTGAGGAATGCAGGGAGGCACTGTGGTGGATGTTTATGTTAAATTTTATTTTATGTGGCTATGTGTCTTGTTGCTTTTAACTTAGTATGGCTGTTTGGTAATTCAAATTTCACTGTACCTGAATTGGTACATGTGACAATAAACGTGCAACCTATATCTCATCTATATCACAATCCAAATCTCACGTTTCTCTTTCCCCTGACTCTGTCGGAAGAAGGGTCTCGACCCGAAACGTCACCTGTTCCTTTTCTCCAGAGATGGTTGCCTGACCCGCTGAGTTACTCCAGCTTTTTGTGTCCACCTAAGATTCTTCCCACAATTGGAAGACCCAAGACAATGGAGAAAAGGAACTGCTGCTAAAGTCTTTGATTGACGGCAGAGTTATATCTCAGCCATCGATAAAGTGCTTTTAATGAAAAATGCCGACATCCTCTCATCTGGTTTCAAATAATGCACAGAAACCTTCTGCGGCTTACTGACACAGTTTATGGTGCCATGTTGCAATATAATGTTGCATCTTTATCTAAGCAGCAAATATTCTAGTCTTCTTGTTTACAAAATGCTGCGGTTTATTTTTGTTATTTCCTGGAATCTGAAAGAGCTTGCATCTCTAAATTAAAATAAAGACCATTGGGTGGAGAAGAATTCCTTCCACTCTATTATTCCAGATTATTTTTACTTGTCCCATTGAATAAACTCCATCAATAATTTACGTAATATCTGGGAATTTTGTTCCTATTATTTATTTTTTTGCTCTGCAATTCTCCTCCACTTTCATCAACAGAGGAGTTGTTTTTAAGCACCTATTACATCTTGCTTCTGGCAATTGAAACACTTTCTATCTTCTCTGTGCTCTACACAGGCCCGCATTACATGGTTGTCTGACTTCTTATGATTGATTGTATGGTTGGAATTGGGTTTGTACACCAGGATTTCAAAACAGGTTTCTGGTATAATTAGGATGCATGCTGCGCTCTCACCTATTGAATCCTGTACACAGGCTGACACAGAATTAAACCAAACAGAAATTGTGAGAGTAATATTGCTAATTTGAATTCCTTGATTAATTTGCCGAAAGATCAGACTGCATTCTTTGATCAAAAGATCAAATAGGGTTGTGTTTCTGATTTTATTTCAAACAATGTATCTTTTGTGTGGAATCGCTTGAGAAAAAGGATCTCTGGAGAAAAGGAACAGGTGACGTTTCGGGTCGAGACCCTTCTTCCGATAGAGTATCTTTCACGTTATATATTTTTCTCAAGAGATACAGCACGGAAAAAGGCCCTTCTGCCCACCAAGTCCATGCTGACCTGTGATCCCCATACACAAGCACTATCTTGCACACTAGCGACACAGTAGCAGCACTATGGGCTACATGGTGGCGCATGGGTAGAGTTGCTGCCTTACAGCGCCAGGGTCCCGGGTCTGATCCTGACAACGGGTGCTGTCTGCAGAGGGTTTGTACGTTCTCCCCGTGACCTGAGTGGGTTTTCTCCGGGTGCTCCAGTTTTATCCCACATTTCATAGACGCACAGGTTTGGAGGTTAATTAGCTTTGGTAAAAATTGATACTTCAATAAAAGTGTCAATTTAACTATTTAGTTCAAAGAAAATTGTCCTGAAGTGTGAAAGGACACATTGTGCCCCCCAATGTGCAAGGCAGCCAATGCCATTGATCTGGTCTAGAGCACTTTGCATGAATAGACAATAGACAATAGACAATAGACACAGGAGTATGCGTTTCGGCCCTTCGAACCAGCACCGCCATTCAATGTGATCATGCTGATCATCCCCAATCAGTACCCCGTTCATGCCTTCTTCCCATATCCCCTGACTCCACTATTTTTAAGAGCCCTATCTAGCTCTCTCTTGAAAGCATCCAGAGAACCTGCCTCCACCGCCCTCTGAGGCAGAGAATTCCACAGACTCACCACTCTCTGTGAGAAAAATAATGGCCTTCCCTTCATTATTGTTATCAGCTTGGGATGAATTGGCTGCTGTGTGGAATGGACGGCAGCGAGGGTGCAGACATGGAAGTGTGCAGTTGGGATGATGGACCCAAAACAGACCTAGAATGGAAGAAAACTTATAGGGGATCAATCTGTTGATACTCCCACTCATGGGATTTCACAGCTTTGAACCAGGTCCTCGCTGATCAGTGTAAGGAGCTTCACATATGTCATTATACTTTGAGTTCCTAAGTTGCACATTTGAGCAACAATCCACGATTGAGAGATACATGTTTACGCAAGGGAACCAGACGTTCCATGTTTAATTACCTCCTTTCACTTCAAAATTAGGTCTCTTTTGATATGTGCGCATATACATCTCAACGTCCTGTAAAGCAGATTACCGCACTATATCATAGCGCTCAACTCCTGCCATAGCTGAATGTGAACCTCTGCAATTTTCATTCCTTTGTTCTGAGATAGCTTGCTTTCCAAACATGCACCAGGTTTAATGGGCTGCAAGGTCAATGACTACATTCATTACAGCAGCAAGGACCATTACAGTAGTATGAAGAAGAGTGGTCGGTAACATGCCGGGTGCAATGACACTCCGTGTAGTTCCATGCAGGATTAAATACCACCTTGTTAAAACATATAGGAAGGAACTGTGGGTGCTGGTTAAAACCGAACATAGACACAAAATACTGGAGTAACTCAGCGGGACAAGCAGCATCTCTGGAGGGAAGGAATGGTGACATTTTGGCTCGAGAGCCTTCTTCAGACTTATGCCCCTGTCCCACTTAGGAAACCTGAACGGAAACCTCTGATGACCTTGCCCGCGACCCAAGATTTCCATGAAGTCGCCGGAGGTTTTGGTCGCTCGCCTGGAAAGCCCCGACCTGGAACGACCGAAGCGTGAGCTGCATCTATCAACCAAAGATAGGATAGGATCTTTGCTACTGACCACGCACACGCACACGCACACACACACACACACACACACACACACACACACACACACACACAGCGAAGGTGGGAGCCACCTGTCTGCGCAATGAAGAGGAAGGTAAACGGCTGCCACAGATCACGGTAACTCCTTTACAGAGAAGGTGCGAGAGGGGAGAGAGAAGGGGGAGAGAAGTGGGGAGAAGGGGAGGAGAAGGGGAGGAGAAGGGGATAGAAGGGGGGAGAAGGAGTGGAGACAGTTTTAAGAAGTTTAATAAAGTTAGCGGGCATTTTACCTACCGGCGGGTCTTCTAGGTCCTGAAAACTCCAATGAGCCAATCAAAATGGCCGGTCAGCAAAGGAGAATTGCCTTCAACTGCATGTAAGTAAATAGCGACCCCACTCCACTGGCTTCGACCAAACGGCAACCTATTTTTAGTCAAGGCCGGCTTTGATTTTGTTGAAACAATCGAAGCAACGTAGATGAAGCCTCGACCACGCGGAAACCACTTTCGACCATTAGGGAGAGCGACCAAAACCTCCGGCGACCTCATGGAAACCTTGGGTCGCGGGCAAGGTCACCAGAGGTTCCCCTTCAGGTTTCCTAAGTGGGACAGGGGCATAAGTGTCTTTCTTTTGTATGAAAAAGGGTCTCAATCCAAAACATTACCCATTCCTTCTCTTCAGATATGCTGTATGTCCCACTGAGTTACTCCAGCATTTTGTGTCTATCGTCTTGTTAAGATATAGTTGTGCGCACACATGACCTCTGGATGGCACATCTAACTCTTACATATGAATGAAGTTTGTTTTAATGTAAACTTACAGATACCTACGTATCGGACTAAGCTCAAAACTGAACAATCACATCCTTTGGATTCGCAAAACACTTATGCTCAATCCACCTTGGCATACGCGATCTCCCAGCCAGTGGATAGTTTTATGGCAGAGACAGATTAGTACAGGTGTCAGAGGTTATGGGGAGAAGGCAGGAGAATGGGGTTAGGAGGGAGAGATAGATCATCCAGCATTGAAAGGCGGAGTAGACTTGATGGGCCGAATGGCCTAATTCTACTCCTATGACATTATCACTTTATGACCAGTTGCCAAACATTTCAACTTCCCTTCCCATTCCCATACTAACCTTTCTGTCCTGGGCTGCCTCCACTATCGGAGGGAGGCCACAGGCAAATTATAAGGAACAGCCCTTCATATTTTGCTTGGGCAGCTTACAACCCAGCAGTATGAACGTTGATTTCTCTAATTTCAAGTAGCTGCTGGATTTCCTTCAACCTTCACTTTCTCTTTCTCACGCTACCACCCCCCCCTCCCCCCCCCCCCCCCCCCCCGCCCCCGACCCATCCTAGTCATCCTGCTGGTTCTACTGTTCACATCCTTGACTCCCTGTCATTAACACATCTTCCCAGCCAACAATGGGCCATTATGGACTCCACGCTTCCTGAGGTCATCTATTGCCACCCCCTGTTTTGTTCTGGCCTTCTGTATCTTTCACGCGAAATGTCACCCAACTCCAGAGATGCTCCAGCCTGGCCCGCTGTGTTACTCCAGCATTTTGTGTCTATCATGGGATTGTCGTGTGGGTCCCTTTAAATTTTCTCTGGATACTTTGCTGTGAATCTCTCTTGGGTCACAATTTGACGGAAGTTTAATGAAGGATTTTATATGCTGCATTTTCATAAAATACAGATTAGTTACAGTGATTTGCTGCAGTTATAGAAAAAAACAGGTTTTGTTTTGGAGACTAGAGAATTAATGACACAGTTTACAGCATTAGTGCAGCTACAATTTCATGACAAACACATTTGACTGGGAAAGCATTCAAAGACAAAGTCAAGGTATTACCTCCAGATAACATTTTGCTGGATGAATAAGTTATGCAGAATCATTTTGAAGAAACTATGACTAAACTAAATGGGATTTTAAAAGGGGAAATATTCATTATACATAATTCTGGATACCAAATAAACAGTTTAGTTTAGTTTAGAGATACAGCGCAGAAACAGGCCCTTCGAACCATTGAGTCCGTGCTGACTAGCAATCCCCGCACATTAACACTATCCTACACACTACACACACTAGGAACAATTGTTACATTTACACCAAGCCATTTAACCTACAAACATTTACGTCTTGGAAGTGTGGGAGGAAACCGAAGATCTCGGAGAAAACCCACGCAGGTCACGGGGAGAACGTGCAAACTCCGTACAGACAGCACCCGTAGTCAGGATTGAACCTGGGTCTCTGGCGCTGTAAGGCAGCAACTCTGCCGCTGCGCCACCATGCTGCCAGTTTGAGCTTTATAAATAGTTAGTCTTGGGGTATGGGAGGTTCAGGTGTGAAAGAAGGGATGCAAAAGGGGAGCAGGTGGAGCACTGATGATCATGAAGAGAACTAGTGCAGTACTCAACGACAATATCCTGGAGATTCAGGCAATGAGGCTATATGAGTTGAACTTAGAGATATGAAAGGGCCAATCACTCTGATGAGGTTATATCATTGCCCACCCGATAGTCAGCAGGGATGAGAAGAGCAGATATGGAAGAAAAATGCAGTGCCAGTCTGCTAGTGTCAGCAAGCAAATTGCAATAGCATAAAACAATGTGGTGTCATGATAGAGACAAAGAACTGCTGATGGCGGTTAATATGCAGAAGGACCCATAGACTCTCAGTCTGAAGAAGGGTCTCGACTCAAAACATCTCCCATTCCTTTTCTCCAGCGATGCTGTTTGACCCGCTGAGTTACTTCAGCTTTTTGTGTCTATCTTTGCTTTAAACCAGCATCTGCAGTTCCTTCCTACACGAAGGACACCACGTGTTGGAGTAACTCAGTAGGCCATGCAGCATCTCTGGCGAACATGGATGGATAGCGTTTCGGGTTGACATTGTTCATCAGACTGGCATTTGAGTGGCACTGAAGTAGGGTCTCGACCCGAAACGTCACCTATCCATGTTCTCCAGAGATGCTGCCTGACCTGCCAAGTTACTCCAACACTTTGTGGTCCTTTTGGTGTTAATAGTACTAGATATCCTTCATACATAGGTCTCAGAAGGGATGAGTTTGTAAAATGCATTCAAAAGGAGTTTTTAAAACAGTATGTAAAGAGTCGTAATAAGGAGTGTACTCGATCTTATGCTAGAAATGAGGATGGGCAAGTGGTGGAAGTGTCTATGGAGAAACACTTTGGAAACAGTGACCATAGTTTAGCATGTTTCAAGGTAATCATAGAAAAGGTCATGGTCAGTCCTGGAGTTAAAGCCTGAAATTGGAGGAGGAGGTGATTTCAAAAGTATTAACACAGGGCTTGAGGAAAGTAGATTAGGAGCAGCTAATCTACAAGTTAAACTAAAGGGCCATAGGGTGAAATTTAAAGTAGATATGGGGACAGGTTTTTCGTAGACAAGGTGCTGGTTACATAAAATTAATTGCCAAAGAAAGTGGTAGAGGCTGATACAATGACAATATTTAAAGGGTATTTGGGTGAGCACTTGGATAGAAAAAGAGTAGAGGAGATAGGCAACGCAGATTAACATTAAGATAGATTAATGCAGATAGACAACATGGTCATAGAAACATAGAAAATAGGTACAAGAGTAAGCCATTCGGCCCTTCGGGGCAGCACCGCCATTCAATATGATCGTGGCTGATCCAGAATCAGCACCCCATTCCTGCTTTCTCCCCATATCCCTTGATTCCGTTAGCCCTTAGAGCTAACTCTAACTCTCGCTTAAAAACATCCAGTGAATTGGCCTCCACTGCCTTCTGTGGCAGAGAATTCCACAGATTCACAACTCTCTGGGTGATAAAATTTTCCTCATCTCAGCCCTAAAGGGCCCACTCCTTATTCTTAAACTGTGAGTCCTGGTTCTGGACTCCCCCACTCTGGTCATCTTAGATCAATTGGGCTGAAGGGCACATTTGTACTCTGTACAACCCTGTGGGGGCCTAATTGTAATTAACTTATTTGTTCAACTGTGTGGCGTTTTCAACTGTGTACATAAGAGGTATATTTTCAACCTAAAATCAATATTCACATAAGCTTGATTTGATTAAAGGCTTGGGAAATGCAGGGAATAATTCTGTTCATGTAACTTATTATTGTTCATGTAACTATGTTTGTAAGATGCTGCCTGACCTGCAGAGTTACTCCAGCACTTTGTGATGTTTTTGGTGTTAATAGTACAGGATTTTAATTTCAAATGCTCAAAAGTTTCCAATAACCAATGGATTATTCTTTTAAGTTTGATCATTGTCCTTAATGAGGCAATATTACAGTTAATATTAGTAAAGTATGATTGAATACATTTTTCTTTAGCAAGACCTTGTTAACGTCAGCAATGAGGAATGTATGCAGCAATTTTAACCCAAAATGCCCTTGATTTCAGATTGCGAGAGGTAGGCTGATAAGATTCACAGAATTACAATTATACAACAATTTCTTGCCCTTTATTGGAGTTTATATTAAATCCTTGAGGAAAGCCATTTTTGTTTTCCTTTCAATGTGATATTTCATGTATTTTCAATGATTTTGCTGCTTTATGCCAAACAAACACAGCTTCACGGTGTTCATCCATTGTGAAGGCAGCTCCCTGAAGTATCTGCATTCCCACAGAATCAATTCCAATTTCAATCGCAGGCTGGGAGCAGAAAGGATGTGCCTTAGAAAGAGGAAAAGTTCGACCTATTGTAAAATTCAGGTCTAGTTTTCAATAATTTAATAACTTCTACATTGGTTGTGAGGAGGGAAGTGGGAATTTTGACAAAAGCACGAGATATGATTGCTGAACACCAACCCAACCGCAAAGAGAGCCCATCCAACCATAACCAGAGAGCAGTGCTGAACTACTATCTACCTCATTGGTGACCCTCGGACTATCCTTGACCGGACCTTGCTGGCTTTACCTTGCACTACACTGCAAATGGCTCGATTGTAATTGTTAGATTGTTAGAGAAACAGAGCGGAAACAGGCCCTTCGGCCCACCGGGTCCGCGCCGACCAGCGATCCCCGCACATTAACACTATCCTACACACACTGGGGACAATTTTCACATACACCAAGCCAATTGACCTACATACCTGTACTTCTTTGGAAAGTGGGAGGAAACCGAAGATCTCGGAGAAAACCCACATGATCACAGGGAGAACGTATAAATGCCGTACAGACAGCACCCGTAGTCAGGATCAAACCCAGGCCTCCAATGAAGAAGGGTTTCGGCCTGAAACATTGCCTATCTCCTTTGCTCCATAGATGCTGTTGCACCTGCTGAGTTTCTCCAGCATTTTGTGTACCTCCGATGCTGCAAGTACTGTAAGGAAACAACTCTACCGCTGCGCAACCTTGCCGCCCTGGTACTGTCTTTCTGCTGACTGGATAGCACGCAACAAAAGCTTTTCACTGTACCTCAGTACACGTGATAATAAACTAAATGGAACTGAACTGAGTTGCTGCACTGCTTTTACCATGGACTTCATACCCACTCTCTTATACCTAACTTTACAGTGTTGACAGGATGTCTCTGCCACACAGGACATACCAATGCGTACTTGTAGCTTGTGGTAAGGGGGGGGGGGGGGGGGGGGGCGTGGGCGTGGGGGGAGTTCATGTAATTGTTGGACAAGTAAAATAGGTTTTGTGTAAATGGGAGTTTGATGGCCAGCACAAAATCAGCGAGCTTTAGGGGCTGTGTCTGTGCTGGAAGACTCGATGAACATTCTTCAAAATTAATTTTTAATGCAAAGGAAGACAAATCCTCAAATATAGACTCCAGCTGTTCAGCACAAATCCAAATCAGGCAATTCAGTTTTAGCCAAATTGGTAATATCAGTATCACATCCTCCACATGGCTTATTCGTGTCTCTTGATAATAGCCCGGCAAACTAAAGGTATTTTCTAAACATAGTTAATATGTGTTCACTGACAGATTTCCTGTTGTATTATTAATTCTGGCCAAATTGGAGAGGCCAGGACACTAAAATTGAGTGAAGGCTTCTGGGCTGCTGGGCCATTTGGTCAATTTAAATGTGCCTTCTGCAGAAATGGGACAAGCTGCAGAATGGTGCCAGCTTGTCTAGAGCCTAGTTGCAGGAAGAGAATAGAACATCTGCAGATTCTGGCAATTAGGTGTAAATTGCATGAAACGGATTGGGTGAATGCAAACCAGCCATATACATTGCAAATATTGTTGCAAAGCTTTACTTTGCTAGATGTTGATTGGGTTAAGTGTTGAGCCTTGTCTGGGTTTCTTGAATATCCAGGCACATGTTGCATAATTCATCTCTGTTAACTTGCATCTAGAAACTTCGTCAGATACATTGTATTAGTCACTCTATTATTGGTTTAGGGAAATGTCTATCATATACTGTGTTAATTGATATCTGTTATTGGACTGTAAAGAGACCACCTCCATGTGGTTCGGCCCCCTCAAGGTTTGGGAACCTATAAAAGGCCACTCCCACGAGGTCCTGTCGATCTTCTGGGAGAACGCTTAGGGCTGCGTGGCCTTCTGGAGTGTCTCTGCTTGAACGAGGCTAGAAGGGCTTGGCCAGGCAGATACGAGAATCGAACCCGCGGTGGTTAGGTATAGTAGTGGGGACCTGTTATTGTGTTTTTGCAAAATAAAGTTTAGATGCGCAAGTGCTTGACTCAGTGGTTTTTGACTGAAACTAGACTGAGGGTAAGGTTAGAAGGAGCTACTTGCGGTGCCTGTTGTGATGGCTCAGTAGATGCATTGATTAATGCATTGATCCGCCAAGATGCAGGACAGTGGACAGAATGCCACAGGAGATCCTTCTTCCCTGTGGCTATCAACTTTACAAATCCTCCCCCTTCTGTTGTGGTGTAGACTGAGACTGACTCCCCTCCCCCCCGCCCACCCCCAATCCTTGTACATCCCGAATCCTTTCCATTCATCACTTTAATTTCATGTTTCATCTATTTTGTGTTTTTATGACACAATTTCCCTCCTGGGATAAATAAAGTTCTATCATATTGTATCGTATCATAATGGCAATACTATGGTTAACAAAGGTTACTAAGGTTACATCAGGTGTCAAACAATCCATGACTACAGAGGTTTTCAAACATGGGTTCTGCCTCTTTGGCGGAGACACAGAGGAATGTTTGTGATGGTGTCATGAGCCAAGTATTTTTACCACTGCATCAATCTCCATCAGGACTTGGACATCAAATGCCACAACTCCATCTATCATGCCCTGGACTTCCACTTGGCTGCAGCTTCAGTCATCCATGTTTATTGCTGTGATCTTCAACCTTACCAGCACCAGGACTCCTGTATGATCCTGACTCCAGTCTTGTCTATGTGGAGTTTCTGTCATACTCCTATGACTTAATGTGCCTTCGTGAGTTACTCCAGTTTCCTCCCACATGCCAAAGATAAGGGGCGGCACGGTGACACAGTGGTAGAGTTACTGGCTCACAGCGCCAAAGACCTGGGTTCGATCCTGGTGTTTGTACGTTCTCCCCATGACCTGTGTGGGTTTTCTCCAGGAGCTTTGGTTTTCCCCCACACTCCAAAGACGTACAGGTTTGTAGGTTAATTGACTTTGGTAAAAATTGTAAATTGTCCCGAGTGTGCAGGATAGTGCTAGTGTACGGGGATCGCTAGTCGGCGCAGACTCGGTGGGCCGAAGGGCCTGTTTCCGCACTGTATCTCTAAAACCAAAAATATTCAGTTCATCTAAGTTGTCCACAGTAAATTTGTACTGTCCAGTCAAATCATACCTTACACATGTACAACAGGCAGTGCAAAGAGAAAAATAACCATAGTTCAGAATATTGTGCTCAAACATTAAGTTCATTTCATTTCAGTTTCAGTTTAGTCACGTGTACCAAAGTACAGTGAAAAGCTTTTGTTGTGTGCTAACCAGTCAGCAGAAAGGTAAAACATGATTACAATGTTACCCCTCCAGGGAAAGTGCAGATTAAAAAGTGGTAATGCAGGTAGTGAGTATTTGATTGTTGCATTCCAGGTGCACGTGACATGTAAACAGGCTCTCGACCGTACCTTTGCTCTCGACTCTCCTCACAAGCTGAGTCTTGGGAAATTTGGCCGACCAGATTTACACCTCTTAAATTGATTTAATACAAGGCTCTCAACCTTGTTATTACATGTAAATGGGAATCACCTCTCCTGCCTACTTCCCTGCTCACTGAAGACAGATATATTTAATAATTTCAGATCAGTCTGAAGAAGGGTCTCGACCCGAAATGTCACCCATTCCTTCTCTCCAGAGCTGCTGCCTGTCCCGCTGAGTTACTCCAGCGTTTTGTGTCTACCTTTAATAATTTTAACAAGTGTACATCTCATTCAGTCCCAATCCACATATATTCTGGCAGGTAAATGTACAAGAATTTAAAAACAGAATGAAGTGCAGTTCAGATTGAGTCAGGACAGTTGATAGAGATGGGCTTCTTCTTCATCTTATCGAGTCCACACTCAAGATTAGAAGTTGTTCAGCCAGAGCTGAACACATTTCTCAGCATCTGCACACAATGGTGTCTGTCTTGAGTTTCTTGTGCTTTTTGTGTGTGGTGGTGGAAAGATTGGTGGAAACAGGGACGCGTCGTGAATGCCCTTTCCTTGACCCCAGATATGGGCTAAAAAGGTTAAATTCTGAGAAATCATTGCACAGAGTTGGTTTAGATTTTATGGAAATGATAAAGTTTAGTTTAGAGATAAAATGTAGAAACAGGCCCTTCGGTCCACAGAGTCCACGCCGACCATGAATCATCCATACAATAATTTTAAGTTTTCCCACATTTGCATCCTACCCTAGTGGCAATTTACAGAAGCCAATTAACCTATGTCTTAACCTAAGTGCATGTCTTTGGGATGTGGGAGAAAACCAGAGTACACCTGTGCTGTCACAGAGAGAACGTACAAACTCTGCACAGACAGCACCCATGGTCAGGATTGAACCCATGTCTCTGGCGTTGTGAGGCAGCAACTCAATCACTGGCATTGTGCCGCTCTGCAAGATGATCCAGCCCTGTTGTAAGATAATATAGCCAAGAACTTTGAAATAATAAAATGTAGATGTCAAAAAACTACTTCATCTGATGGTGGGAAGGCAGAACAAGGAATTGGTGCCTTACAATGCAAACGGGCAGAACAGCACCTCATATTCCTTCTGGGTAGCTTACAACCCAACAGTATAGGTTGAACAATGGAACCTCCAATTTTAGGTAACTAACAAACAATCCCTTTCCCTTTCTCCCTGCCCTTCAACCTATATCCCTTCCTCGAACTTCACATCTTATTTATCATCTTATCTCACAAACTTTGGGATTCTTTCCATCCCTGCCTCTGTCTGACCATCAAACCTCCCCTCACCTGCATCCATCTATCACCTAGTGACTGAAACATCACCTGTCCATGTTCTCCAGAGATGCTGCCTGACTCTGAGTTACTCCAGCACCTTGTGTCTTTTTTTGTAAACTAGCATCTGCAGTTCCTTGTGTCGCCGCCTATCACTTGCCAGGTTTTGTCTTGCTCCTACCTCCCTTCGAGCTTTCTCCCCCCTCTACAAATTAATCTGAAGAAGGGTCCCGACCCAAAACGTCACCGATCCATGTTCTCCAGAGATGCTGCCTACCACATTGACTTACTCCAGCAGTTTGTGTCTTATTCAGCTGTGAAATTGGGAAGCATTTTCTTTATATACAGTGGTGTAAGATTGCTTGCTCTATATATCTGCCGATGCTGACTCAAATTTAAATTTGAGGACTGGGATTTTATGAAGGGCAGCAAAGGATACAGCACAAATGCATGCAAATGGAGCTGAGGTACAAATCGCCCATTAGCTGACTGAACAAAGTAGGCTGGAGGGGCTGAATGGCCTGTTCTATACCGATACACCAGAGACGTGAGGGCCTTGGTAGGTAGTACATTGGAAACCATCAATTATATTTTTGACATGTCCCTTTCCTTTGAAGTTTGGTGCCAAGCATTAGCTGTGTTAAAGAATATGACTGTTCTAATTAGGATAGCAACTTTTAATGATGCTGAAAGAAAAAAAAAACAGTGGAACTATGCTTCAAGCTGTATTATAATTAGATTTGTAAAAAAACAGCAATGTGAAAGGGGTAGGTGCAAATGAATAGTCCCAACTCACAAGGGGTTGGCAGACATACATTGCAACACCATCCATTGATGTGGAAGGCTGGAGGATCCAGATGCCACCAAAGAGAGCACGGATGAAAGATTAATGAGGAAAAATATGTTGCTCATAACCCGTGGGCAAATACGAAAAGAGATACATTTTACTTTGGAAATACAATAGAAAAGAGCAACAGAGGGTCATTAAAACCCGCAGACTGATTATCATAGATCGTAGTGAGGCCGCGCATAGTTTCACTCATTAAGCTGGTTTTGGGCGAGATGAGACAGTATGAATCAACCAGCCAGTTACACACTTAGTTCTGTACACCACTAATGAGGACATAAAAGCGACTCAACACAGTAAATTGTGGACTACTCATGCAAGATAATTTTTATGCTATTTCATAGCACCTGTGTAATTTCTTGCTAGATTCTAAACCTGAAAGCAAACCAAATATTGAATTATTATTCATAAAACCGTAAGAAGAAAATATAGGATTGTATGGACAGCGACATAATTATGCGAGTAATGTTTGATAGAGGTATTGTCATGAATTTTCTTTTAATTTGGTCCTATGTTCCTTCAGATAATTCTCTTTAATTTCACATGGTTTGGGTTTCTTTATATTCTCTCTTTAGACTGAAGAAAGCTAAATATTGATCGTCAAACAACTGCCATTTACAAAGATCAAGGCAAATATTCGGAACTGCGTGAAGCTTGTTTTAATGGCCCACTGGAATGTTCTAAATACCATCATACAGGGTGTGTCAACAAAAGGGTGTGAGATTCTCGTACTTGCACAATGTCTCTCATTAGATAATGCCCACTGCAGACATAACGCGGCAGTAATGAAGTGAGTGAATATTTCGTGTTTTGGATGGAGAACCAGCAAGTTATTTTGTTCTCTATGGCACCTCTTTGTGCCAGGCTGACCCCGACATAATTGATTCAGTGTCACCACGAGGACAGTGGGGCGGCACAGTGGCACAGCGGTAGAGTTGCTGCCTTACAGCGTCAGAGACCTCGGTTCGATCCTGACTACAGGTGCCCTCTGTATAATGGCCCTGTCCCACTGTACGAGTTCATTCAAGTGCTCTCCCGAGTTAAAAAAAAAATCAAACTCGTGGCAAGCACGTAGAATGAACGTAGCGGGTACATCGGAGCTCGGGGACGTCTCTTAGCGGCTCGTACCGCTAACGGCAGGTAAACTCGGGAAGACTCGCTAACGGCAGGTAAGCTCAGGAAGACTCATGAAGATTTTTCAACATGTTGAAAAATGTCCACGAGAGCCCCGAGTACTTACAAGCGGCCATTACCGTAAATCTCCGAGTTTGCATCAGGGCAAACTCGGGGAGAACTCTTGAATGAACTCGTACAGTGGGACAGGGCTTTTAGGAGTTTGTACGTTCTCCCCGTGACCGGCTCGGTTGTCTCCCAAGTGTTCTGGTTTCCGATCACATCCCAAAGACTGGGCAAGTTTGTAAGTTAATTGGCTTATGTAAGTTGTCCCTAATGTGAAGCATAGAACTAGTGCATGGGTGATCGCTGGTCAGCCGGGACTTGGTAGTCTGAAGGGCCTGTTTCCACACTGAATCTCTCAACTAAACAGGACTTTAAGGCCAACATAAGACTTAATATTGATTCTTGAAAGCTACAAGATAGCGTCGGAAAAATGGCGATCCTCAGGAGACATCCACTTTTTTACACTCCAATTTTTGCACTCTTGAACTTATGTTTTATTGTGCATATGTATAGCATAATTTTATTGGACTGTATGCAAGACAATGCATTTCACGCTATCTAGTTGCATGTTGCAATAGAGTAAGTTGGACTATTGAGCCTTGAGCATAGCTGGAGCTGCATTTATCCATTCAAGTGGAGACTATTCCAGCAACATCAAATCGGTGCTTGCAAAGATGGAAATGTTTTACATGTTGGCGGTTAGTCAATTAATGCAGAATTCTTCTTGTCCTACTTTTGTAACCATATTATTTACGCAGTCATTCTCATCGAGTCATACAGCGTGGAAACAGGCCCTTCTGCCCAACTTGCCCATGCCGACCAGCATGCCCCATCTACACTAGTCCCACCTGCCTGCATTTGGTCCATTTGTGAGTGTGGAATTCTCTGCCTCAGAGGGCGGTGGAGGCCAGTTCTTTGGATACTTTCAAGAGAGAGCTAGACAGGACTCATAAAGATAGCGGAGTCAGGGAATATGAGGAGAGGGCAGGAACAGGGTATTGATTGGGGAATATCAGCCATGATCACATTGAATGGCGGTGCTGGCTCAAAGGGTCGAATGCCCTACTCCCGCACGTATTGTCTATTGTCTATATCCCTCCAAACCTTTCCTATCCATGTACCATGTTCAAATGCTTCTTAAATGTTGTGATAGTTTCTGCCTCAACTACCTCCTCCTACAGCTCGTTCCATACACCCACCACCTTTTGTGTAAAAAAGTTGCTCCTTAGTTCCCCACCAAATCTTCCCCCCCCCCCCCACCCCCCACCCCCCCCCACCTTAAAGCTCTGTCCTTGGTTCTTGATTCCCCCACTGTGGGTAAAATACTCTGTGCATTTACCCTATCTAATTCTCTCATGATCTTATACAATACGTCACCTTTCCCAAGTGGGGATAGTGCAGTCACGCAGGTTCCTCCCAGTAGCATTGGGATTCACAATCAGTTCAGTTTATTGGCACTTGTACCGAGGTACAGTGAAAAGCTTCCAGCAGAAAGCTAACCAGTTAGCAGAAAGACAATACATGATTACAATCAATCCATTTACAGATACATGACGAGGGAATAACATTCAGTGCAAGGTAAAGCCAGCAAGGATAGTCTGAGGGACATCAGAAGTAGATAGTAGAGTTCAGCACTGCTCTCTGGTTGTGGTAGAATGATCTAGTCGACTGATAAGAGCTGGGAAGAAACTGAATCTGGTGGTGTGCGTTTTCACACTTCTATACCTTTTGCCTGATGGGAGAGGGGAGAAGAGGGGAGAAGAAGGAGTGGCCAGTCTCCTTCTACTGTTGCATCATTAATGATCTGGACATTTTCCTGAACACCTAATGTGCAAAGTGCAGTAAACATCACGATCATTATAATGAAGTCCCAGCAGCACAGGTCAGGTCAGCTCTCTATCTCAGATTACTTAATTAAATAGAGCTAAACCTGCTGATTCTTTAAATCCAGGCCCCTGGATTACTAATTTAGTAATATAATAATAATCCTGCTGTCCCTATAGATCTATTTCTTATCGATTCAGGGAAAAAAAATCCCCTTTAAACTTTATATCATCATTATTTGTTATCCTCGCCTATTATTTATTGATCACTTTAAGATTCTGTATATTTAATGATAATACAGTTGCAGTTTTTCCCCACATGGCTACACAGTGAATACAGAGGATTATATTATTTAAATGTGTTTCAAATGTCCCACAACAACCCCCCTCCCCCCATTGATTTATTTAAGTTATTCCTTCAACATTTTTAAATGAACCCTTTAAAGATGATATACCTGGCTCCTGGTCGTTGATAATCCTGAATCCTCGATTATGCTGAAAATCATTTCTATACTCGTAGTCCTAGGGGTGTTAAGATTTCCAATTGCCGTGCATGGCCTTAGTCATTACATGAATAGCAGGTTGAAAGGAGCACCATATCTCCCGGACTCTTTGATGCATTAGGTCACGAAGCAGTAAAACTCTACATTTACCATCTCTGACTTTAGACCCTTTGAGTCTATTCCATTATGTCAAGTTGATTAAAGTATTGAATAGACATATTCCCCAAAGCAGTAAAGGTGTTGTTGCAAACGCTGAAGCTCCTCAGATGAGCACAGAAAATAAAATGAGATTTAATAAAGAATCATATGTCAAACCTCAGACTAATAATATGAAAATAAATCCCAAATATAGAAAACAGAGAGAGGAAGCAATAAAATAAATTGGGAAGACCATGGGCAGGTGTATTAAAGATTGGCAGAAATAACAATGAATTTCATAAATACATTAAAATGTTAAAAACATTTTTAAACATAAGGTATGTACAGTATAATTAAATATGAAAAAGAGATTTCATTTTTCTTGTCGGATGAAACAATAACAATGATTTAATAATGTGTGTAGGAAGGAACTGCAGATGCAGGTTTAAACCGAGGATACACACAGAATGCTGGAGAACTCAGCGGGACAGGCAGCATCTCTGGAGAGAAGGGACGAGGGATGTTTTGGGACGAGACTCTTCTTCAGATTGTCTCGACCCAAAACGTCACCCATCCCTTCTCTCCAGATATGCTGCCTGTCCCGCTGAGTTACTCCAGCATTTTGTGTCTCTCGAATGATTTAATAACAGTTGGTCTAGCATTTAGGATAAAGGGCATTGAAAGTCAGGGATAAATCAGAGATGAATTAAATATAGATAATGGAGCAGTTCCAAAAAAACGTTGGGAGGGAAAATGCTAATTGTACCAACAGCTGAATAACATCTAATCGATAATTCTTCAGATAATCAGTGCATAAAAAGGTTCTGCCATTTCTGAGACACAAAGAGATAATAAGCACAGAAAATGAAGTGATGATCGAGGGATTAGTTTGATTGAAGGGAGATGGTTTCCAGCAGAGGTCAATACCGGGGCTGTTGCTTCAACGCACCTTAATGTTTGCAAGAACTGTTCTTCCAGACAATATAATTTTAAATTGAAAATCTGCTGGTGCCGGATATACTCGAGGTCATATCGTGGGTGGCACAGTGGCGCAGCGGTAGAGTTGCTGCCTACAGCGCCAAGATCCAAGTTCGATCCTGACTATTGGTGCTGTCTATACGGAGTTTGTCCGTTCTCCCCATGACCGCGTGGGTTTTCTCCAGGTTTCGACCCACACTCCAAAGATGTACAGGTTTGTTAGTTAATTGGCTTATGTTGATTGTAAATTGTCCCTAGTGTGTAGGATGGTGCTGGTGTATGGGGACTGCTTGTTGGCGCGGACGCAATGAGCCAAAGGGCCTGTTTATGTGCTGTAACTCTAAAGTAAACTATCATAGAAACATAGAAACATAGAAAATAGGTGCAGGAGTAGGCCATTCGGCCCTTCGAGCCTGCACTGCCATTCAATATCATCATGGCTGATCATCCAACTCAGTATCCTGTACCTGCCTTCTCTCCATACCCCCTGATCCCTTTACCCACAAGGGCCACATCTATCTCCCTCTTAAATATAGCCAATGAACTGGCCTCAACTACCTACTGTGGCAGAGAATTCCACAGATTCACCACTCTCTGTGTGAAAAATGATTTTCTCATCTCGGTCATAAAAGACTTCCCCCATATCCTTAAACTGTGACCCCTTGTTCAGGACTTCCCCAACATCAGGAACAATCGTCCTGCATCTAGCTTGTCCAACCCCTTAAGAATTTTGTATGTCTTTATAAGATCACCCCTCAATCTTCTAAATTCCAACAAGTACAAGTCGAGTCTATCCAGTCTTTCTTCATATGGAAGTCCTGCCATCCCAGGAATCAGTCTGGTGAACCTTCTCTGTACTCCCTCTATGGCAAGAATGTCTTCCCTCAGATTAGGAGACCATCTATGGCAAGAATGTCTTTCATCAGATTAGGAGACCAAGCTTAGGAGACCATCGAACGCTAAAGAAGGGTCTCTACCCAAAACGTCACCCATTCATTCTATCCAGAGATGCGGCCGGTCCTGCTGAGATGCTCCAGTATTTTGTGTCTATTATTGAAACATTAACTCTGTTTGACATAGGCTCCATCAGATCCACAGATGCTGCCCGACCTGCAGAGTGTTTCCAGCATTTTCTGTTATTATTTCAAGTTATTTGACAGTATAAATCTATACAAAATATTGCAGTGTTGGAGAAAGGTTGTGCTGGAACTAAACAGAATCATACTGTTTGGAGTTAAACAGCAATACTGGTGTGATCTGACTGCCAGAGCTCCGGGGGACTGCCAAACCATGGCACGGATATTGACACTACATTGTAAGGTAGCTGCAGAGCTGTGAACAAAACATGGAAAGTGATAATGGATAGAGTTCAATGATCTCAATATAGAATATTATAGCAATTACATCAGGAGTAAAAGCGAGGGAGGAATTTTTAAAGGATGCACATATCATTTTTAGCAATACAGCATTGCCAACATGCCTTTCGGCCTACCAAGGCCCCACCATTCACACTAGCTCTGTTTTCCCATTTTCTCATACATTCCCTGCAGCTCTACCAGCCATGCCACTGTGCCGCCCTATGTGCAATTTGGGCCAATGAAATGGGGAAAGTTAGGAGACTTGGCTTTGGGAATTGAGCAAGGCCAAGTGGAACTGTGTGTATTGGGAATGTACTGTTTAGCAATCACCAACTCATCAGGTTTAAAATAGTAATAGAAAACCAATGGACCAGGAGACATAGGTTTAAGGTAATAAGGGAACGGTTACTAGGAACCTGAGGGTTATCACTCAGCGGTGGTGGGTCTATGGAACAAGGTGTCAGCGGAGGTAGTTGAGTAAATTTGAATCAAGGCATTTGAACAGGTTCATGACTAGGAAAGGTTGGAGGGATATGGGCCAAATGTGGGCAGGTGGGAATAGTGTAGATGGGGCATCTTGGTCAGCATGGGCAAGTTGGACCAAATGACCCGTTTCCATGCTGTATGACTCTCTATGACTACCTTAAGGTAAGAAGAGTTAATTGGAGTTGGCCATGTAAAATGAGATGAAAACATATCGGTCTAGAGTTACCTAGAACCAAAACCCAGCAAGCGAACAAAAGAAGGCCTTTTAATGTATAAATATCAGTCTTGGTACAATCTGACGAGAGAGGAAGGTGGGGAAATTAAATCCAGAGCTGCCTAAATGAGCAATAGAAAGTAAAGTAAGCCTGTGGGCCTGATGTAACAAGGCAAAGTCCGTGGGCCGGATGAAACAAGGCAAAGTCCGTGGGCTGGATATGACGGTAACCAGACTGTTCAAGGGGTGGAATATAATAAGAATTTAGCCCAAACAATTCGTGCCCCATAGCGCTGGAGCCGACAGCGTTTGTTTAAAGCTCCTCAATAGGCCCCGACCGCGGGTGAACAAGAGGAAGAGGACTGAACTTTGTTGCCTTCTCTCACGGTGGGAAACGTTGATTCCACTGCGGGGGGATGTTTTTTATGTTTAATGTTCAATTCTATAGTGTTGTGTTTACCTTATTAGTGTGCTGCATGGTAACTCAAATTTCACTGCACCAATTGGTGTATGTGACAATAAATGCCCTTTGTCCTTTGTATACAGAGGTGAGTATTGTTGTTTGTTCTCTCTCATGCCAATAAACCCGATTTGTAACTTAATGGATGAGTGTGCCTTTTTTCTGATCTGCTAGTCAGATCCCTGAACCTGTTCCTTTGTAACAATTGGCATAGTGGATGTTTGATAGATGCCATGTTGTTAGCAGAACTGCGAGCACAAGTTGAGACAGCAAGTAAAAAAAGGGAATTAAAGACAGAAAAGAGAAAAGACACAAATAAAAGGGGATGCAATTTTTTTCTAGAGTTGTGTTAATAGGAAAAGATTAACTTAGTTGGACATTTTTGACTTTAACAAATCTATGCTCATTGTCTTTCTATAATCTAACATTGTCCAAGAAAGCTGGGTCTAATCTTTATCCGAAATGAATACTTAAGGAGGCAGATGTCACGGCTAAGGAATTAGATGAGTACTTCAATAATGTCAGGTGTCAAGAGTATTTTATTGTCATATGTCCCAGATAGAACAGTGACATTTTTACTTTACATCAGTCTTCACTAAACGATAAAGTCACTGCTGGAGTCTTAGCAACGGAAGATGTCGTAGAGATTTAAGATCAACTAATAGTTGATTAAGAGGAAGCACTGGAAAACCACGCTGCATTTCATTGGGGCGGCAGCGGTAGAATTGCTACCTTACAGCACCAGAGACCCGTGTGTGATCCTGACTACGGGTGCTGTATGCAAGGAGTTTGTACGTTCTCGCTGTGACTGTGTGGGTTTTCTCCAGGTGCTCCAGTTTCCTCCCACACTTGGAAGATGTACAGGTTTGTGGCGGCATGGTGGCGCAGCAGTAGAGTTGCTGCCTTACAGCACTTGCAGTGCCGGAGACCTGCATTCAATCCCGACTACGGGTGCTGTCTGCAGGGAGTTTGTACGTTTTCCCCGTGACTGCGTGCGTTTTCTCCAAGATCTTCGGTTTCCTCCCACACTCCAAAGACGTACAGATATGTAGGTAAATTGGCATGGTAAATGTAAAAATTGTCTCTAATGGGTGTAGGATAGCGTTAATATGCGGGGATCATTGGTCGGCGCGGACCCGGTGGGCTGAAGAGCCTGTTTCCGTGCGATATGTCTAAACTAAACTGAACAAATGGGATGCCGAGGAATGTAAAAATGGAAATTGCAGAATCCCTGGGCATAACATCCTAAACATCCTAAACATCCATGGAACCATAAGTGAAGTTTGAGGAATGAAGAATTGTTCATGTTGTCGCCCAAAGTCCTTTAGCAAGGCTAAAACGAGTAACTACAAATTAGCCTGTTTAACCTCAGTGGTTGGGTAAGTACAATAAATTATAATCGGGTGGAATTAACAATCACTTGGACAATTTTAGATTTTCTCGAATGAGCATAGATTTGTTAAAGTCAAATAATGTCCAACTAAGTTAATTGAGTTTCTTCATGAAGTAACAGAGAAGGAAATGAAGATGACATCATGAATATAAACATCAAAAAGGTGTTTAGGAAGGTGAAACATAATCGAGGCGCCATTCACATTGAAACCCATGGATTAAGAATAACTAAAATAACATGGATAGGAAATTGGCTTTACCAGAGTGTGGTAATGAAAGACTGGATGCAAACAACAGTGCAGTCTCCATGATAACAGAACAACTGTTTATCGTTATACATAAATGACTGGGTTTTGAGTATAGAGGGCACAATTTCCATTGCAGATGACACAATGTTGAAGATATATTAATAATATGTATTCCGGAAGTGACGGCGCTGCCTGGCAGCTGCGGCTCGCCTGCAGTCCGTCTGTTTTTTTCTTTTCTTTTGTTCTTCTTGTGTCTGTTTTAGTTAAAATGTTGGTTTATGTCAGGAGGTGCCTGGTGAACTCACTGTGGTGGATGTTAAATATGTGTTTATTGTGTGTTTTGTTTTTTATTATATGTTATGACTGCAAGGCAACGAAATTTCGCTCAGACCGAAAGGTCTGAATGACGATAAAGGATACTTTGACTTTGATTTAAACTTTGGTAAGAAGAAGGTAATATATATTAAATGACATAATTCTAAATGGAGAACACAAACATTTGCGTGTTTACGCTCATAAATCTTCATAAGTAGCAGGGAATATTGAGAAATGTATTAAAAATGCACCCAGGACTCTTGACTTTATAAGTGGCAATGTAGGGTTCATGAGTAAAGAACCCATGATGAACCTTTATGGTAATTCTACTGCAGTTCTGTGCATAAATGAGCTTACCAGTTTGAAGTTTGATCTTTATTTTACAAGGAGTTACGATGAGGGATTACGTGAAGACCCCACCAGCACGCATGCACGACATTCTTCAAAGCAGTGGTGTGAAATCACAGATACCAGAGTAGGCTAACATAGTAAGATAAGAGAGAACTTCCATACCAGTTGAACTTTATAATAGAGGGTTTGGGAGCGGAGGGCATGTAATCCCTCATCGTAACTCCTCATAAAATAAAGATCAAACTTCAAACTGGTAAGTTTTCATTTAATCTTACTATTTTACTTCGGAGTCACGTGAGTGACTATGTGAAGATTTCAAAGCTCTGTGATTTCAAGCCCTGGAACGAGTCCATGCTCGCACACTGCCATGCTAGGAAAGAAGGATGAATGTATTTCAGACATGACACTGTGCTGAAAAACAAAGAAGGTATTTATTCATACCTAAAATAATATGCCCCACATTTGGTAATTTATGTAACAGAACTTAAATTTTTCCTGCAAACGTCTCAGGAGCGGCCACGGGTTTATTATAAAAGCGCTGAAAAGTTTGTTTATTGCTCCAACCCGCTGTGGCAGGGATGTGGTCCATAGGAACTTCCATCATCCTAGCCGCCGATGTAGATGCAGCCCTGGTGGAGTGAGAATTGAAAACATTAGTATCCACCCCCGCTGCACCTAATACTACCCTTAACCATCCGGAGATGGTTTGCACTGTGACCTTATGGTGAGGGCATTTGTGGCTTATGAGTAAAGCTCTCTCCATGTCCCTAAGACTCTTGGTGACTTCTATATATCATAAAATATATGTCACAATGCAGAGCTGACTATCTGCAGGATAGGCCAGAAATTCTAATTTTTGGCCAGAGGAACCGGGTCGGTCCTGTTTAAGTAACCCCTGTATCAGAAAGGTTATCTTGCCATTGGTGATATACATGGTGTCCATATTTAGCTTGTGTAAGGACTGGACCTGTTGTGCTGATACAAGTGCCATTATCATAACCATTTTATATGTTAGTTTGTCCAGAGTGAGCCTTGATATAGGTGTCCACCCTCGTAGCATAGTTAATACTATGCCTATGTCCCATGTATGGGTGTATCTGGGCCTGAGGGGATAAGAGTTCAATATACCCCTCATTAGTTTCGATACCAGTGGGTGTGATCCTATAGCCAGGTGATCACTCCCTCGGCCCAGATAATTAGATAGGGCACTCCGTGCACAATTAATGGCACTGTAACTCAATCCTTCGTCGAAATGAAGGTTGGCCGGAACTCCAGCACTTCAGTGATGGTGGCTGAGTCATATGAAGTGTTCGTTCTGGTACAGAACACTTCCCATTTTCAGACATATGTCAGGTACTGTCTTCTGGTGGACTCCCTGCACGAAGCTGTGATGACATTGATCGTCCTGTCGGAGAGTCCGTAATCCAGAAATGGCCTGTTCAGAATCTGAAAATCAATAGGTTAATTCAGTCATGGCACGGATGACTTTCTCCTGTCACGGGGTGTACCAACAAACTGGGCCGTTTGTTGATCTGAATGCAGGGTTCTGCGGCCATCTTTTGTACTGCTGGGAACCATGGTTGGGTAGGCCAGTCGGGAACAACCAAAATACCCGTTGCGGAGTCTTGTTTAATTTTTTGTAAGACCCGACTGATGAGGCAGAAGGGGGGAAATGCATAGTAAAACAAATCCCCCCCAATGCAGCGAGAAAGCATCCATCGCTGCTGCCCCCGGGTCTGGTTCCCAAGCAACATATGTTGGTAGTTGGTGATTTAGTCTGGATGCAAAAAGGTCGATATCCGGTGTCCCATACTGTTCTATAATATCTGTAAACACTTTCCGATCCAACATCCATTCAATGTTTTCGTGAATATACGTGACCTGGTGTCTGCCACTGTATTTAGTTTACCTGGAAGGTAAGTGGCTGAGATCCAAATCTCTCTATCCAGACACCAGTGCCAGATATTATTAGCCAATTCATCACATGATATCGACTTTATTCCACCAACATGATTAATATAGGCCACCACTGTGGTATTATCAATTTGTAACCGTATGTGCAACTGGTGCATAATAGGCCCTGAGTCCATGAAATGCTCCCAACATTTCTAGCTAATTAATCCCTAGTGCTTTGAACAGGGTTAATTCTTGTGCATTCCATCTGCCACCACAACTTGCGGTGGTATTAGTTGCTCCCCAACCTTTAGCACTGGCATCGGTCTGTAATGTAACCGAGGGATTCATGATAGTGATGGGATTAGAACAATGCTGAGCATTTTCTATCCACCAGTTTAATTCTAATTTAGCTTTCCCTGGTAGTTTCATAGGCCTATCGAAATAGCCTGCATGATTTTTGAGAGCTAGAATTTTTGCTCTTTGCAGGTTTTGGTAATGGAGTGGTCCAAATTGTGCTGCTGGAAATGCGGCCACTTGTTTCCCAATCACTCTGGCTACTTGCCGAATGGATGGTTCCCAGATGGCAGCGAGGCTTTTACATGCTTCCGTCAAGTCTGTCGCTTTGTTTGGTGGCAAGGTGATAGACATTTGAACAGAGTCAATAGTGAACCCCAAATAATCCATGGTAGTGGAGGGTTTCAATTTTGATTTATCTGGATGTATGATAAATCCCAGCTTTTGAAAAAGATGTTTTGTGGCTGATACTGCTAATGTAGCCATCTTCAAATTTTCACCTACAATGAGAATATCATCAAGGCAAGCCATGACAATATGGTTATGTTTCCTTAAGTATGCTAAAGCTGGTTTAACAATTTTGTAAACAGCCTGAGTGCTGATGACAACCCATTGGGTAAGGCCTTATACTGCCATAGCTGTCCCATCCAGACAAATTTCAAGTATTTACGATGATCCTTGTGTATTGGTACTGAAGAGTATGCATCTTTTAGATCGATGCAAACCATGTAGTACCTATCAGAAATTAGCTGTTTGGCTGTGACAAACGTGTCCATTTTGAAATGGGCATACTGAACGGAAGTATTTAGTTCGGTCAAATCTATAATGATGTGGCAACCGCCATCTTTTTTGTTTTTTGTAAATATATTTGATACGAACTCTTGAGATTCTCTGATTGTCTTCTCAATTACCCCTTTTGCATTTAGTCTTAATAGTTCAGCATGGCCTACTGTTCTCTCTTTTTGTGAAAGTATGAACTTCCGGCTGGGCGTATGCTGAACTGGGATGGGGAGTTCGTATACAAATTCAATTTTGTAACCCTGAATACTTCAGAGTATGTAAGGATCAGAGGTAAAAGTGCTCCACACATGATGAAACAAGTGCTACTGTCCACCAACCTTTGATGAATCTAGGCATGCAATGTTTTTGAGGCAACCAGATCCACCTACCTCCATGGTTACCGGCGGTGATGTGTTGGTTGTCTCTGTCCTTGCTTCTTGTTCTGTTGTGTTGCTGCGGTGTGGGGATGGCGCATTTTCCAAGAAGGCCGGGCTGGGCCATGGTCTAAAAAAGACCGCTATGCAGGTGGGCCGGCCTTCGAGCTTTCACCACCAGATGGTCTTTCGTTGTACCGATGTCTGGTGGATGTGTAGGGGTGCTGCCGCTGCTGATAATGGGTTTTAGAGGTGTTTGGCACCTTGATCAGGCCTATAGTCTTGGCCTCCTCATCCAGGTCTTTCACCTGCTTTGGAAGGTTGTCCCCAAACAGTAAAGTTGACGGCCGTGTGCTACTAGTCCTGCATAATCCCGCAAATTTGGGATTAAGCGCAGGCTTGATGATGCTCTTCCTGTAACTGTTAATCTCAAACTGAGTATTACACAGGAGTGCTAGAGCATCTGTAGCTCTTCAGGCATCTCAACCCCATCAGCTGTTCTGGTTACTGCTGTGATACCAACAGCCAACAGTTTAAGGATTCTCTGGAGTTTCACCTCCTGGCTCCTTATAGATGGGCTCATGTTGCCCCAGATGGGGTTGGTGACTGCAGGCACATTTAGAGAAATGCAGTTCTCTGGAGCGAGATATTTCTCGGCCGTAGTGTTTATGGCTTGCTCCTGCAGCTGGTTTGTAGCCATGTAATTATACTGGCTGCCAGCTTAGGATGTATGGCAGTCCTTTCTGGGTTGGTACAGCATGTTTATTAACCATGCCCAACAACTCTTCTGGCACCCCTGACACAGGCGACTCTTCAGCCATTACCCCTTCTTCAGGGTCAGCCCAGCTCTGACCCCTAATGCTCCCCTGCGAAGAAGGTGAGACATTTGGCAGTCCTTGATAGGAGTCTGCGAGGAGACCCACCGTGACTCTGCCCCTGCATAAGCGGGTCACGCTGGAACAATTGCTCCACCAACCGCTCCATGCTGGAAAAACGCCCGCCGTCACTATCCGCGAACGGGGTGTCCTCAGGTTCGGACCCAGCCAAGTCAACGGTCCTGTCCGACTTCCGGGTGGTTTTGCCGGCGGACCGCGGCGCACCTGCGGTCTGTTGCGGTGAGAAGTCGGGAGCTGCTGGTAGCACCTGCAGCTCTGGACAAGACGGCACACTGCTGGCTGCTTTCCACACCAGCAGTTTTTGCCGCTGCTCTCCTGGATTTTCATGACTCCATGGTGCTTTCTCCGTTGCTGAAAAACAAAGAACACCGAGTCGCCACGCTCACCAGAATGGTAAGACTTACCTTCAGTAGGTTTTTAAACTTACGCTGGAGGAGCGGCGACTTGAATATAAAGGGCACAATTTCCATTGTAGATGACACACTATCACTATCCGGCACACTGGGGCCAATTTTATTTACCAAGGCAATTAACCTACAATTGGAGTGGGGGAGGATATCAGAGCACCTGGAGAAAACCCACATGGTCACAGGGAGGACGTGCAAACCCCATACTGTCAGCACCTGTAATCAGGATTGAACCCGGGTCTCTGGCACTGTACGGCAGCAACTCTACCACTGTGCCACCGTGCCGCACTAGTTGGCTTGCTTTGACCTGGAGTTGGTGCAGACTCAATGGGTTACATGGCCTCCTACGAGTGACCATTCTATGATTCTGCTATCACTAGCCTCTACTTTTAAATGGACAGTAATCACCAAAACACACTCCACAGCCCCTCTGTTGATGTATGAAAAAAAAGGCATCCTATTTAAAACCTGCTTTCATAGATAAGAAAGTTATATATATTATTATTGGCAGCCCTTGGAGGGGAATGTGTCAAGTTACTTTCCCAGGGGAATGATATTACCATTTTTAATGTATATTTATGACTGAACTTATGTGTTCATAATTGCAGATGAGTAAAATTCCAAAGCAGCAGATTGCCCTGATAGAGCCAATGTTCCAATGAAGGGAAATTTAACATAATTGGCAAGGAACCAAAATCAAATGAGTATTTTTCTCACATACCGATTGGTGATCAGGAATGTTTAACCTGAATAAGATTAGCATAACTTGCATCAATACAGCATATTTAATGGAGTAAACGTCTCAAAATGCATCACAGGAGAATTATCGAATAGCATTTTATGTAAAGTCACATTAGGAAGTATTGGGGCAGATTGCCAAAGGTAGCTTAAAGGAACATCAGGTCATAAGTGAGGTGTAGAATTAGGCCATTCGGCCCATCAAGTCTACTCCACTATTCAATCCTGGCTGATCTATCTCTCCCTCCCTACCCCATTTTCCAGCCTTCTCCCCATAACCTCTGACACCCGTACTAATCAAGAATCTTTTTATTTCTGCCCAAAAAATATCCATTGACTTGGCCTCCACAGCCTTCTGTGGCAAAGAATTCCACAGATTCACTTCCCCTCTGACGAAAGAAATCTCTCCTCATCTCCTTCCTAAAAGAACGTCCTTTAATTCTGAAAGGAATTCTGACAAATTCCTTTTCGAATTTAACCTGAATAAAGACAGCATACTTTGCATCAATACAGCATCTTTAATGGAGTAAACATCTCAAAATGCATCGCAGAAGAATTATCGAATATCATTTTATGTATTCTTTATGTACCATTAGGAAGTAGTGTGGCAGATTGCCAAAGGTAGCTTAAAGGAACATCTTAAGGTCATAAGTGAGGAATAGAATTAAATCATTTGGCCCATCAAATCTACTCTGCCATCAGTCTGAAGAAGGGTCTTGACCCGAAACGTTGCCTATTTCCTTCGCTCCATAGATGCTGCCTCACCCGCTGAGTATATCCAGCATTTTTGTCTACCCCGACAAAGAAAACGGATAGTTGGAGAACACTGGAAGTCGCGGTCGAGTAGCAGAACCACAGCGACTGCGGTGATTATCTTACGATGAATGGATAAAGATAAGAATGGATTCAAGGACCCCCGAATGATGATGAAGAGACATTGGAGGAAGTTGCTGCAATAAATCGTGCAGAAAGGAGCAGTAAAAATTGAGAGGAATGAGAAGGGTTAGTGTACTTTTGCCACTTTCATATAAAGTGAAATTTATGATTTTAATAAGAGCTGTTTTGATGCTGTGCGATGGAAGCAGATTCAATAATAATTTTCAGAAGGGAATTGGATAAATGCCAGACGGAAAAAATTGCAGGTCCATTGAGAAGCATTCTGGAAGAGGGACTGATTGCTCTTTCAAAAAATCGACATCGGCGCAATGTTCCAAGTGGCTTCCCTCTGTGCAATATCTTTCCACAATTACATATTAAGCAGGGTGAATGTGTTCAGCTGCACAAAAGACTTCAAATCATGCCACTTATGTGAACAATACCTTTCTAATATATACCCATGAAAATAATTTCCCTAGCAAAACCAGAACAAACTGGTGTGAATCTCCCGCACGGTGCCATTTTGAGACATTTTTCAAAGCAAACTTAGATTTCCACTCGTTCCACTAGGAAAGAACTGCAGATGCTGGTTTAAATCGAAGGTAGATACAAAATGTTGGATTAACCCAACGGGTCTCGACCCGAAACGTCACCCAATCCTTCTCTCCAGAGATGGTGCCAGACCCTGAGTTACTCCAACATTTTGTGTTTACCTTAGATTTCCGCTCCATGTACTTGAACCTTCTGTCTCCATCACAAAATCATACATCAAATTTGCCGATAAGTGTGTAATTGATTTGCTTGGAACACAGGTCCGTGATTTATGCCTTATAAAGGATTAGCAATTACATGTATATATGGATGGAGTGTTTAAAAAAAATGAGAGTGGTACATAGCGTCGACAGGCAGAATCTTCTTCCCAGTGTGGAAATGTCCAACTCGGGAGGACATAGCTGCATGGTGAGAGGGGGAGTTTTAATGGAGATATGCGGAGAGTGGTGGAGTCTGGAACGCGCTGCAAGGGTTGTTGGTGGAAACAGGTACGATAGTGGCGTTTAAGAGGCTTTTGGATAGGCACATGGAAGTCCAGGCAATAGATATGGATCATGTACAGGCAGATGAGATCAGTTTAACTTGGCATCATGTAGAAACAAAGAACTACATATGCCGGTTTATGCCAAAGAGAGACACACAGTGCTGGAATAATTCAATGGGTCAAGCAACATCTCCCGAGAAAAAGGATGGGTGACGTTTTGGGTCACGACCTTTCTTCAGACTTCATTGTGGGCTGAAGGGCGTAGAAACATAGAAAATAGGTGCAGGAGGAGGAGGCCATTTGGCTCTTCGAGCCAACACCGCCATTCATTGTGATCATGGATGATCATCAACAATCAGTAACCCGTGCCTGCCTTTTCCCAATTTCCCTTGATTCCACTAGCCCCTGTAGTTCTATCTAACTTCCTTTTAAATTCATCCAGTGAATTGGCCTCCACTGCCTTCTGTGGCAGAGAATTCCACAAATTCACAACTCTCTGGGTGAAAAAGGTTTTTCTCATCTCAGTTTTAAATGGCCTCCTCTTTATTCTTAGACTGTGGCCCCTGGTTCTGGACTCCCCCAACATTGGGAACATTTTTCCTGCATCTAGTTTGTCCAGTCCTTTTATAATTTTATATGTTTCTATAAAATCCCCTTTCATCCTTCTAAAGTCCAGTGATTATAAGCCCAGTCTTTCCAATCTTTCCTCATATGACAGTCCCGCCATCCTGGGGATTAACCTCGTGAACGTACGCTCCACTAGTTCAAGAGCAAGGATGTCCTTCCTCAAATTAGGAGGCCAAAACTGCACACAATACTCCAGATGTGGTCTCACCAGGGCCCTGTACAACTGCAGAAGGACCTCTTTACTCCTCTACTCCTCTCTCGTTATGAAGGCAAACATGCCGTTAGCTTTCTTCACTGCCTGCTGTACCTGCATGCTTACTTTCAGTGACTGGTGTACAGGGACACCCAGGTCTCGATTGCACTTTCCTTTTTCCTAATCTGACACCATTGAGATAATAATCTGCCTCCTTGTTCTTGCCGCCAAAGTGGATAACCTCACATTTATCTACATTATACTGCATCTGCCATGCATCTGCCCACGCACTCAATCTGTCCAAGTGACCCTGCAAGCACTTAGCCTCCTCTTCGCAGTTCATACTGCCACCCAGCTTCTTGTCATCTGCAAATTTGCTAGTGTTACTTTTAATCCCATCATCTAAATCGTTAATATATATTTTAAATAGCTGCGGCCCCAGCACCGAGCCTTGCGGCACTCCACTCGCCACTGCCTGCCATTCTGACAGGGACCCGTTTATTCCTACTCTTTGTTTCCTATCTGCCAACCAATTCTCTATCCATGTCAATACATTACCTCCAAGACCATGTGCTCTAATTTTGCCCACTGATCTCCTGTGTGGTACTTTATCAAAGGCCTGTCCCTGTGCTGTTTTTACTGTTCTGTGGTCTATGGCTTGTAAAACAAAAATAAAGGTAGCAATAGTCACTCATGTTAGATAGTCTGAGCCACCAAAGAAACTAAATTAGTATAATTAGTACCGTCATCATTAAATGCAAGGTAATAGATTTTCAGGGTGAAACCTCATTAATAACTATTTTGTTATTTGGCCCTTTTGTTCAAAAGTTAGTCTTTATTGGTGATGACTACAGCTGCCTTAATAGCTGAAAAGGAGCCAGAATTGCAATGGGATTAATCCTTAATATGATGAATAATTTGCCGAACACTGTGTTTGTGTAATGAACCTCTCCTGCGTATATCTATTTACCCAGTACCATGCTGAAGTATATTTTTCCTTATTTAGGCAGCCTTCTCATTTCCACTTGATCCTTTGATATTCCACTTGGTAAACAGATTTCTGCCAAGTTATTGCATTTTAATACTCAGATAAATATAAATTATTACATGACTAATTTGATACCATTGACATCCAGTCTGTGTTAATGAAGCCAGCAAAACCAGAGACTCAAAGGGGCTCCAATTGGGAAAGATATTGAATATTTCTTTGCTTAACTGTTTCTTACCCCTCTATTCCTTCGTGTAAAATACAAAGTGCTGGAGTAACTCAGTGGGTCAGGCAGCATGTGTGAAAGAAATGGATAGGCGATGATTCGGGTTTAGTTTGGTTGAGAGATACATTGTGAAAACAGGCCCTTCGGCCCACCGAGTCTGTGCCACACCAGGGACAAGTTACAATTTTGCCAAGCCAATTAACCTACAAACCTGAACTCCTTCGGCGTGTGGATGGAACCCAAAAATCCTGGAGGTCACGGGGAGAATGTACAAACTGTGTTCATATCAGCACCCGTAGTGAGGATTGAACCCAGGTCCCTGGCACTGTAAGGCAGCAACTCTACTGTTGCGCCACCGTGCTGCCCCCTTGTTGGGAACCCTTCTTCAGACGGATTGTAGAAGGGGAGAGAACGCTGAATAAGAAGTGGGGGTGGGACAAGGGCTGGCAATTGATAGGTGAATACAGGCGAGGGAGGTGTGATTGTCAGATGAGCAGACTAAAGCAAGAGGTGAAAAGGAGAAATATGAGTGTCAGTTATGGAATTAGAGGAGCAAATTGTAAAGCCAGCGGAAGGGATATATAGGTGGATGGATCAGGATGGGGGGGGGGGGGGGGAAAAGAGGGGGCGTGATAGTGGTAGAAACATATTTTATTGTAAGGGACCATAGACCAGGAGATGTTTGAGGCAGCAATTAATCATTACCTTTGAAAGGTAAACCAAATGGATATTTGACGCAGGAAAGAGACAGTGGGTTTAGTATTAATTAAGCAAGCAAAGGTGAAATGAACTAACTGTGTTGTACATTTCTATAGTTCAAAGACATTCCTTCTCAAGAATATAATTATACCAACAAGCAAATTTGCTTTTGACGGTTCCAGCCATTGGTTTTATATAAATCCTGTCCTTGTTGTTGTCACTTGATCCAGAAAAGCCATAAATATGATAAATTGCTCTGTGCAAAATAATGTTCCTCTCCAAACAAGCAAATTCACCTTGGTGCTTTGCATTTTTTAGTGAACTAAATCCTCATATGCTTCTTTGCAATTATTATCTGCATTAGATTATCATCTTGAATGCAAATGCAGTGGAACCATATGCTGAACTAGTTTTGCTGAATTTTTGTTCCACCAGCTGGTTTAGTAGCATTTTGCAAAGACGTTGGGTTATACATAGATAATGTATCTAATAAACTCATTTGTGCACTTCAAGAATAATTTGCACTTTAATATCAGATTGATGGCAAAATAGCTTCCTCGCCCTTGACACTCAGACTGAAGAGGGGTCTTGACCCGAAACATCACGTATTTCTTTTTTCCCAGATATTCTGCCCGACCCGCTGAGTTTAGGGCCTGTCCTACAAGCATGCAACTCTATGCGATGAACGCGATCAAACTAGAAGCGAGGGCCGCGCGGAGGTCCGGTGATCCCCTGTACAGGGCCGTTCCCACCAGCATGCGCCTGCATGCGGCAAGCGCAACCAAACCGGCAGCGAGGGCCGCACGGAGGTCGGGTGAGTGGCGCAAAACGGCGCAAAGTGAGGCAAACTTGGAGCGAAGTCTAAATTAAGTTCGCCAGGACAGAGAGGGGCACACAGAGAGGAGCACAGAGGCACACACACACACACACACACAGAGGGCCACGAAGCCACACACATAGAAACATAGAAACATAGAAATTAGGTGCAGGAGTAGGCCATTCGGCCCTTCGAGCCTGCACCGCCATTCAATATGATCATGGCTGATCATCCAACTCAGTATCCCGTACCTGCCTTCCCTCCATACCCTCTGATCCGCTTAGCCACAAGGGCCACATCTAACTCCCTCTTAAATATAGCCAATGAGGGTCACGGAGGCACCTACAGGTAGGTTCATGGAGGCACGATGTCGGGGCGGTGTGTCATGCGTCGAGGCGACTGCGAGCCGACAAGCCGTTGCCGCGTGGAATTTTTGAACAGTCAGTTTTTCGGAGCCCCACACGATGTCGGGACGAACTCCGCACAATTCCGCACGGCTCCGGCGATTGAAGTGGGACCGGCCCCGCGACGCCGGACGGCTCAAGCGACCACGTTAGGTCGCGCTAATCGCATAGAGTTGCATGCTTGTAGGACAGGCCCTTAACTCCACCATTTTGTGTCTTGCATGTGCAAATCATCTTAACACTGTGAAACAGGCTGCTAGTTTTGGATTCTGTCACATGGGGATCAGAAAAAAATCCAGAGTTCAGAAATAAATGTTCACCATACTGAAAGAAAACCAATGCTGCGAGTTGAAAATAGACGTAACCAAATATAAGTCATTATAGTGCCCATTTCCAGGGCTCTTAATACTCATCATGAAATTTGTCTAGAAACATTCATCAGTTTTAATGCCTGTGAATGACATCAATGATCTAACGCTTCAATCCTGTCTCACACCTTCTGTTTTTATCTCTGGCCTTTGAACCAACCATCTGCCTATCAAAAAAGCACCTCACCTGCATCCACCTATTACCTGTCATGCTTAGTCCTGTCTCCCCATATCCAGCTTTCTTCCCCCCCCCCACAATTACTCAGAAGAAGGGTCTCATAAGGTAATTAGTGATAAGAGTAGAATTAGGCCATTCGGCCCTTCAAGTCTACTCCACCATTCAATTGTGGCCGATCTATCTCTCCCTCCTAACCCCATTCTCTTGTCTTCTCTGCATAACCTCTGACACCGGTACTAATCAAGAATCTATCTATCTCTGCCTTGAAAATATCCACTGACTTGGCCTGCTGTGGCAAATAATTCCTCAGATGCACAACCCTCTGAATAAATACACTTCTTCACATGTCCTTCTTAAAATAAGGTCCTTAAATTCTGATCTGATCGAATTTTGAATCTGAAGGAAGGTCTTGATCTGAAACATCACTGAACCATGTTCTCCAGTGATGCTGCATGGCTCGCTGAGTTACTCCAGCACTTTCTGTCCTTCAGTGATTGCTCGTCACAGGTAATAGGTTCCAGCTCATAATCAGTTCACGTTTAATCACAGGGGAAACAGATGAAAGGAAAATGTTGAAGATGCAGCTAATTAGAAATGAAAACAAGGACCGTTGTACACTTGAATGACATTATTTTGTTGATCATGTCTCCGAACACTGTGGAGAGCTCAACTGTAATCATGAATTTGTTGTCTTTCCGCTGACTTGTTAGCACGCCACAAAAGGTTTTCACTGTACCTCAGCACATGTGACAATAAACTAAACTCAAAATATCCACCAGGTCAGGCAGCATCTGTGGGAAGAAAAACGGAATAGATAACCGAACATCAACCTAAAATATGAACTATTTATCTCTCTCTGCACGTTCTGCCTCATCAACAGCCAATTTCTTGCCATTTTTGCTTTTCTTTCAGCTTTTCCCAGCTCTGCTTTAATCTCTAACTGTGATTTTCATACAGCTAGTACTTTTTGTCAGCAATCTGCAGCCTCACTAACTAATCGTGAAAACCATTTATGTTAAGACTGAGACGCCCATTCTGCAATACGGCTTTTACTTCATATATCACTTCCTCTGGCAGCTCCTTCCGAATGCTGAATACCTAATGAGCAAAAATGTAAAGTGTCTCCAGTCTTAGTCTAAGCCCCTGCCCTCTAGTATTAGAATCCCCTACTCTGGAAAAAAGACTATGAGCACTTATTTTATCTATAATCATTATGATTATTACACCCCCAACAGTGATCTTCAAGACCACTTCTTGCCAAGTCCCGACCTGTTGCCTTGAAAGACAATAGACGATAGACAATAGACAATAGGTGCAGGAGTAGGCCATTTGGCCCTTCGAGCCAGCACCGTCATTCAATGTGATCATGGCTGATCATATTGAAAGGTTTTCATGATTCACTTGCATCAAGAGCACACCTCCTATGAGGATTTTGTCTCCGCCATCCATTCCAGCCTGTCTGAACACTTGGAAACAGTTCGCCTTCTTTTCTTTTCATCATTGCAGAATCCTAATCCAACGCTCTCTATCGATGGAAAGCACACTGTTTAGATTGTGTGTATATCCCTTTAAGGCTTGCTCCCAAGTCATCAGCTGCAAGTCTAAGTGATGGCAGTGACGACCTATACAATTATACACACTAATGTACATTCAACAATGTTTTTATGAGAAGCTTGCATTAAAAACATATAGATCTGTCAGCGACAGTAATGGAATGATATATAATGAAGTTTTGAAGTAGCAAAGAGTATGAAAGGACACTTTGGAATGGAAGTGTGGTGTTGAAATCCTTGAGTATACAACCTTGTGAAGTGTTCTAAGTTTGTGGGGAAGATCGATTGCTTTTCATTACTCGCACGATAAAATACCGATATCACAAAGTCATAGAACACCATAATTACACCCGAGAGTCTGAAAAACTAAGTTTCATGAGTAATGTTTCAATCTTTTCATTCTTCTGAATAGTTATTTTGAAATCGCATGCTAATTAAATATCAATTTAGTTCGTTTATTTCTTATGTTTCGGTTAATCGACCATGTATGTGTCTCTCTGAAATTTATGTCAGAGGATTTGGAATTTTTAAACATTTAACACCCCAATATACTTTCTGTAATCATTATTCTGTGTGAATGAATGCACAGCCTACTCGATAACATCAATCTTGATGACTGTGGGAGTTCCAATGGAGCATGGTGGCACACCGTTCGATCCTAACTACTGGAGGGCTGTCTATGTGGAGTTTGTACGTTCTCCCCATGACCTGCGTGGGTTTTCCACGGGTGCTCCGGTTTCCTTCCACACTCCCAAGTCATACAAATTTGTAAGTAAATTGGCTTCGGTAAAAAAAAAATTACAATTGGCCTTAGTGTGTAGTTTACGCTAGTGTAATGGGGGTTGCTGGTCGGCGCAGAATCGATGAGCCGAAGGGTCCGTTTCCGCATTGCATCTCCATACTAAACGAAACTATAAGTTAATACAATCATAGTAAGTTAATGCAGGCCAAGGGGAAATCTGTGTATACTGTATCTTTGAAGAAGTTTGTTTGAGATTAGTAATGGTGCTGTAATTCCACCCCTGCTTATGAAATCTGGACCAATATTTTCCAATGAAACTAAATTTACTATTCATATCAATAAAGAAATACATGGAGTTGCAGATTCTGCCTCGCCACTTGGTATCCATACCAGCTGAAAGGTGAGGAATCAGGGTGTGTACACAACAAGCGTATGGGTAGAAATGTGTGTATTTGGTAAGTGATGATATGGTAGTAGTTTAGTTTAGTTTAGAGATACTTTGTGGAAACAGGCCCTTCGATCCACCGAGCCCGTGCCGACCAGTGATCCCCACACTCTAACACTATCTTACACACTCTAGGGACAATTTACAATTATACCAAGCCAATTAACCTACAAACCTGTACCTCTTTGGAGCGTGGGAGGAAACCAGAGCTTCCCAAAGAAAATTCATGCAGGTCTTGGCGAGAATGGGCAAACTCCGTACAGACAGCACTCATAGTAAGATTGAACCCAGATCTCTGGCGCTGTAAGGCAGCAACTCTACTGTTGTGCCGTCTTGCCGCCATGTACAGGTCTTTTTAAATTGTAATCAACTTGGGAAATTCAGTTCCACTGACTTCATTGGAATTTAATTTTGTAAGGGAAGTTCTAATGGGCCAGTCCCATCCTGAGGCAATTTTTAGGCGACTGCCGGCGAATACGACTATGAAGTTCAAGATGGCGGCGCTGGGTTAACAGCTGCGGCCCACCTGCAATCTGTCTGTTATTTTATTTTTATGTCCTGTTTTTTGGTTGGGTTCGTTCGTTTTGTTGGATTGTGTATGTGGGTGGGGGGGGAGTAACATGTCCGGGTCTCTTCCTTCTGAGGGGGGGGGGGGGTGCGACTTTATGTCGTATTCCCCGTCTCTGTCTGCGCCGAGGCCTAATGGCGGAGCTGGCGGCCTCGGGCCCGGAGCGGTTCCAGCAGCAGCGACGGCGGCGGCAGCAGCGGCCTGACTCCCGGAGCGGTTTCAGCAGCGGCGACGGCGGCAGCAGCGTCCCGACTCCCGGAGCGGTTTCAGCAGCGGCGACCGCGGCAGCCCGACTGCCGGAGCGGTTCCAGCAGCGGCAGCAGCGGCGGCAGCAGCGGCCCGACTACCGGAGCGGTTCCAGCAGCGGCGACGACAGCGGCGGCGGAAACCCGACTCGGTCCCAGGGCGGCGACCCGACTTTGTCCCGGAGCGGTTGCAGCGGCCCGACCACGGGCCCGGTGGACCCCCCAGGCCGCGGAGTTGAACCGGCCCATTCGTGGAGCTTGGTTGCACCGCGGGACTGACTTACCATCGCCCAGTGCGGTCGCGGCATTTGAGGCCTGGATCACCTCGGCGCAGAGGGAAACAAAGAGGGAAGAGACACAGACTTTAAGATTTTGCCTTCCACCACAGTGAGGAGGTGTTTGGTGAACTCACTGTGGTGGATGTTAAATTTGTGTTTATTGTGTGTTCTGTCATTTTTTTATTTATTTATTTTTAATTATATGTATGACTGCAGGGAAACAGAGTTTCGTTCAGGCCGAAAGGTCTGAATGACAAATAAAGAATCTAATCTAATCTAATCTAAAATTCACCGACTCAGCACCGGCGACAAACTCTATCACCTGGCAACAACCTACGACAGCTCCTATGTCAAGCTACGCTCATTGGCGTCAAACCCACGGTCGCTACTGTTGCTGAAAAACTTTCAACGTGTTGAAAATCCAGCGGCGACCAGAAAGACGCTACGACTCTTTGGGTGACTAATCACGACCATAAGGGCAACATCCCGGCGACCACCAGCGACCATGTGGCATCAGCCTAGTCGCCTGTAGTTGCCTAAAAAATCGCCTATAAGTGTAACACAATTTTGACCAAGGATAATTTCCTATCCATTTTACTGTTGTGATTGTTTTAATACAAACTGAGATATAATAGGAGAATATATATTACATGATGCCAGAAACTGAAGTATCGCACTATAATTCATTCAGAATATATTACAGGTACATGTGAGGAAGAAGAACATTGAACATCTCAGGAAAATGTTCTTCCAATAGAATTTCCATTAAGTTGGCAGAGGCTGTATTTATATGATTGATTCAGTAGCAATTCTCTTTTTTAAAAAAAACAGTAATAGACAGTTACTGTGTTAAGCTAGAGTGTAATTTCAAATAATATGTTAAGCATTAAGCCAAGAGTCGCATATCCGTAGAAATAAGGGACTGCAGATGCCAGTTTACACCAAAGGCACAAAAAGCAGGTCAGACAGCATTGGGTTGGAACCCTTCTTTGAAACGGGTCCGACTCGAAATGTCATCTATTCATATTCTGCAGGGATGCTGCCTGACCCGCTGAGTCACTCCAGCATTTTGTGTCTTTCGTTGGTGGAAGAAAGGTTCCAACCCAAAATATCACCTATCCATATTCTGCTGGGACGCTGCCCGATTCACTAAGTTACTCCAGCACTTTGTGTTCAGTCATATATATCTCTGCGACAGTCAAAAGCCATCAGGCCAATAGAATATAGGGCAAGACTGACTGATGTGATAAGTGACTGGGAGTTGCGGGACACATTGCACTAATTAGCAATACTAACAAGGAGGCATTCAAATAAATGTATGATTTCTGCTCCGCATCATATGCAAAGGATGTTTATGTTTACTTTGCAGTGGCTGAGTGACTGGGCTTGAATATCGTCTTTAGGCTAGATGGAACAAACTTCAATGTCAGCCGGTATTTATTTTTTCTGGGTGATGAAAAAGGCTGTGGGGAATACCACTTCATTCCGAGTCCAATAGACTAATGTCCCAGAGAAGATCATGAGGTCATAAAGAATAGGAGTAGAATTAGGCCATTTGGCCCATCAAGTCTAGTCTAGTTCTAGACTCTCCCAAGTGGAAACATCCTCTCCACATCCACTCTATCCAAGCCTTTCAATATACAGTATGTTTCAATGAGATCCCCCCTCATCCTAAACTCCAGCGAGTACAGACCCAGTGCCGACAAACGCTCATCGTAGATTAACCTACTCATTCCTGGCTAGATATCTATATATGTATATATTTAGATGTGTCCCATCATTACCCCACCCAGATGATCTCAGGAACAAGTTAGGAAACGATATCTCACCCACATTTTATGCTCTACTTGGAGTGGTAGAGTTAGCGGGTCAGGCAGCATCTCTGGAGAAAAAGGACTGGTGACGTTTCGTGTCAGGACCCTTCTTCAGACCAATCAAGACAACCTTGGAACTGCCCTGTTGAAGTTACACCAGGTTGCCAATGATGTAAACTGAACAATACTGCCATTGAAACTCAGTTTTCAGATCTCGTTCAGTTATTTTTTAAATTTTGATTGACCTGTCCAACGTCAATGAACGAAATGAGAACTTTACTCACCAGGGGTTTGATGATAAGGCCAAAGTAATTTCAGCCCAAATTGTTTTAAAATAATAGACAGATGTGTCAAATAAACATAACAGAGCTGGTGTTACCAGCACAGGAAATTACAGATGAAGTTTGTTAGTGATTATATTGGTCCATTATTGCCAAGCATCCCGCCGTTGGTGTTTGATCCATCAACGACTGTACTTTCTATCACTTCATGTTCCTTAATCCCAACTCTTTCATCAAAATTTTGAACACATGCCATAACATTACATCGAAGGTAGACTGGAGTAGCTCAGCGGGACAGACAGCAATTCTGGAGAGAAGGAATGGGTGATGTTTCGGGTCGAGATCCTTCAGTTCAGTGTAATTTATTGTCAGGTGTACCGAGGTACAGAGAAAAGCTTTCGCTGCGTTCTAACCAGTCAGCGGAAAGACAATGCATGTGATTACAATTAAGAATTTTCGGAGTGTTTTACAAAAAATACCTGACATTGATTTTATCTTTTGTCTTCTCCACTTATCACCTCCAGCCTTAGTTACTAAAGGGCCTGCCCCACTTGGACGTCATTTGCACGTCATTTACGTGACAACCTAAAAATCGGTGCGCGCATCGTGACATATGCAGTGGCGCCCCAGGATTTTGGAATGCTCAAATGCGTGACGTATCTTTTGCCCTGATGGCATACGCTGACGTACTGACGGTGTACGTGTAGCACGTGGTGACGCATGGTTACGCACAGTGACGCACGAACATTACCTATGCTCATTTATTATGCATCAACGTCCATAGCGATGCGCCGCCCGTACGCTGTCGGCGTGCCATTTTGCGTCATTTGAGCGCCGCACCACGTGACCACCTGGGTATAAAGTGCGCTTAGTCACAGAGATCGGACTAAGTACGAATGACATCGCAAAAGGCCCTCAAGAGCACTTGGCGCGCGACTGTCGTACTGCTAGACGATTTTCGCGCAACAGTTACTACCGGTCTGTCGCGTAAATGACGTGTAAATGACGCCCAAGTGGGACAGGCCCTTAACTCTCCCCCTTTTCTCCCCACTTGACAATCAACACATCCTCACCTGGATCCACCTATCACTTAAGACCACCAAGGGTGCTGGGGGGATGGCAACCCTGCCAGCAGTCTGTTTGTTTTTTTCAACTTTTTGTTATTTTTAGCAGTTGTTAAAAGTTTGCTTTAACGTACTTTGGTTTGTTTTATGTGGTGGGAGGGGGGAGGGGATCGGGGGAAACTTTTTTATAATGTTCTTACCTTCCCGGAGATGTGATCAATTTTCGGATCACATTCTCCGGGCTCTGCGGCCTACCATCGCTGGAGCTGGAGGCCTCCTCGGACTGTCGTGAGCCCCTCCGGGGACTTAACATCGGAGTGGATCCCTTGCCTCCCACCGCGGCCTGCGGACTTACCATCAAGGGCTCGCAGTCTCGGGAGAGGCTAGTCAAGAGCTCCAAGGCAACGGAAGGCTCGACTAGCCCCGACGCGAGGTTTGAACGCCCGGCGCGGGGGAGCTGACAACCCCCCGATGCAGGAGCTGAACGCCTCGACGTGGAGGGCCCGAACGCCACTGTCTACGGAGTCAAGATCATCCCATCAACGGGGGACATGAGACCCCCGACCAAGGAAGAACAAAAGGAAGGACTTGAACTTTATTTCGCCTTCCATCACAGTGAGGAATGTGTAGGAGTCACTGTGGTGGATGTTCATGTTAAAATGTGTTTTTGAGTCTGTTGCCTTAATTGTATGATTGACCTGGCCGGTGAAATTCCTCGTATGTTGCAAAACATATTTGGCAAATAAAACCTGATTCTGATTCTGATTGAGACATACACAAAATGCTGGAGTAACTCTTCGGATCAGGCAGAGTCTCTGGGGAAATGGAGTAGGTGATCTTCCGGGTCGAGACCTTTTCTTCAGACTCCAGAGATGCTGCATGACCCGTTGAATTACTCCAGCAGTTTGTGTCTATCTAGGGATACTGCCAGACCTCCTGAGTTACTCCAACATTTTGTGTCTATCTTCGGTGTAAACCAGCATCTGCAGTCCCTTCCAGCTATCACTTGCCAGCTCTTGCCTCGCCCTTACCTCTTTCTGTCAGCTATTTTCCCACTACTCCACCATTCTGAAGAAGGCTCCCGACCCGAAATGTTATCTGCCCATTTCCCTCCAGGGCCGCAACTGTTTACCATATATATTAATGATTTGGGAGTGGGAATTAGGAGCAACACTAGCAAGTTTGCGGATGACACAAAGCTGGGTGGCAGTGTGAACTGTGAAGAGGATGTTAGGATGTTGCAGGGTGACCTGGACAGGTTGAGTGAGTGGGCAGACGCGTGGCAGGTGCAGCATAATATAGATAAATATGAGGTTATCCACTTTGGTGGCAAAAACAAGGGGGCAGATTATTATCTCAATGGGGTTAGGTTAGGTAAGGGGGAGGTACAGCGAGACCTGGGTGTCATTGTACACTGGCCATTGAAAGTTGGTGTTCAGGCAGTGAAGAAAGCTAATGGAATGTTGGCCTTCATAACAAGAGAATTTCAGTATAGGAGTAGAGAGGCTCTTCTGCAGTTGTATAGGGCTCTGGTAAGACCACATCTGGAGTATTGCATACAGTTTTGGTATCCTAATTTGAGGAAGGACATCCTTGTGATTGAGGCAGTGCAGAGTAGGTTCACAAGATTGATCCCTGGGGTGGCGGGACTTTCATATGAGGAAAGATTGAAAATACTAGGCTTGTATTCACTGGAGTTTAGAAGGATGAAGGGGATCTTATAGAAACATATAAAATTGTAAAAGGACTGGACAAGCTAGATGCAGGAAAAAAATTCCCAATGTTGGGCGAATCCAGAACCAGCGGCCACAGTCTTAGAATAAAGGGGAGGTCATTTAAGACTGAGGTGAGAAAAAACCTTTTCACCCAGAGAGTTGTGAATTTGTGGAATTCCCTGCCACAGAAGGCATTGGAGGCCAAATCACTAGATGGATTTAAGAGAGAGTTAGATAGAGCTCTAGGGGGTAGTGGAATCAAGGGATATGGGGAGAAGGCAGGCACGGGTTATTGATAGGGGACGATCAGCCATGATCGCAATCAGCCATGATGGCGGTGCTGGCTCAAAGGGCTGAATGGCCTCCTCCTGCACCTATTTTCTATGTTTCTATGTAATGCTGCCTAACCCGAGTTCATCCAGCAGTTTATTGTTACTCAAGATTTCAGCATCTGCAACCTCTTGTGTCTCTCTTGGTTTTACAGTCTTAATATTGTTACCATGGTAAAATATTCCGAGCCATTGTCATAAATAACTGCGTGGTAGATCTAAGCCAGTAAATCAAATAATGAATGCATTCTTATCGAAAACTCAAACAATTAAACACATTTTTATGTGCGGGGGCACTGAGAGTACAAAACTGGAAGTTTATTCTTGGCCCTCTGTGTCTACCATGCTCACGCGTGCATTATAGTTGCTAGGATTATACATTGATGCCAATGGTATGATCTTTGATCTTTGAGCTCAGGGGTTAGAGCACTGGTCTTGTAAACCAGGGGTCGCGAGTTCAAATCTCACTGGGGCCCATGATGATCCCGTTACGTTTGTTCCTTCGTCTGAGCCAAAATGTGTCGACACTTGTGTCCTGCTTAGGCGAGGTCTGCTACATGAATTTTCTGGGTTGCATGCATAACAAAGCATTTCACTGTACCCAGGTACATGTGACAATAAAGTATCATTGAATCACTGATATTTTCAGGCCCTATCCCTCTGTAGCCTTTACCCAGACCACATCCTGATTCTTCATACCCCCCTCCCTTTCATCTGTCTTTGTTCTCTTTCTCGGCACAGCGGCACGGTGGCGCAGCGGTAGAGTTGCTGCCCAACAGCGCTTGCAGCACCAAAGTCACGGGTTCAATCCCATCTATAGATGTTGTCCGTACGGAGTTTGTATGTTTTCCCCGTGACCTGCGTGGGTCTTTGGCTTCCTCCCACATTCCCAAAACATAAATGCATGTAGGTTAATTGGCTTGGTATAAATGTAAAATGTCCCTAATGTGTTTAGAGTTGTGTTCGTGTGCGGGGATCCCTGTCGGTACGGGCTCGGTGGGCCGAAGGGCCCGATTCCATGCTGTATCTCTAAACTAAACCATGAATTCTCACCCCCGGCACCTCTGTTGCAAGCTGCCTTGACCTTGTACGGGATAGTATTTCACTGTGAGTCTGTGGAATTCTCTGCCTCAGAGGGCGGTGGAGGCCGGTTCTCTGGATACTTTCAAGAGAGGGCTCTTAAAGATAACGGAGTCAGGGGATATGGGGAGAAGCCAGGAACGGGGTACTGATTGGGGATGATCAGCCATGATCACATTGAATGGCGGTGCTGGCTCGAAGGGCCGAATGGCCTACTCCTGCACCGATTGTCTATTGTCTATTGAATCTCCTGCAAACTAGGTATGCTCGCAGCACTGTTCTAATATGCCTTTTTAGATAGAACGCAATTTGTAGTTATAATGTTTTATAGTGGGAGAGAGAGCAATGCAAACCTCTAATATGTCTCTGGACTCCAATACTAAAACTTACTCCATCACCTTAATCACCTAGCAGCTTATGTTTTATAAATATATCTCCACCTGTTTGAAGCTTATGAGAACATGTTCTCCGTAGTTTAAGAAAATTTAAACCTCCTTTTATGTAAAATGCATTGGTTTATGGTCTCTTGTGAGCCTCCTTTCCTGCAGGGCCCTTCTGAACGATGATAGATGGCTCCACAGGGGTGGTAGGGAGATTGCGGTGTGTATGAAGTGACTTGCAATAATGTCTACATTGGTATCATTATTAAAACTTACAATCTTGGCATCTATCTGCAATAACTTATCTGTCACTTTAACATTTAATGGACCATGGAAAAATGACACCTATATCTCCGATTTATTGTTGCTGATCACTGTTTTTTAAAGCTCAAAGTGACAGATCATTTGAAAATGCAAGGACTAATTATATCTCTTGCAGCCTTGATTGCCGTGGAGTCTGTCTTTTTGATATGTCTATGATTCCACTGCATTCGAGACAGTTACCTTCTGCTCTTGGAAGAATCCTTTCTTCATCCCCCACTGCACAGAAACATTTTCAAGGCTTCGTCTACGATTTGGTACAAGATCCGCCTGCTGCCATTTTATCACCTCAGGCACTTTGCGATATTGACAGCAGCGTCGGCTGTAGGTTCTCAAATTCTCTCCGCTTCTGTGTCGACAACGTTATTCATTGTCCTAAAGGTAGGAACTGCAGGTGCTGGTTTAAATCGAAGTTAGACACAAAATGCCGGAGTAACTCAGAGGGACAGGCAGCAACTCTGGAGAGAAGGAATGGGTGACGTTTCGGTTCGAGACCCTTCTTCAGTCATTAACCGGTCGTGGGATGCCTATTCCTGCTTGATGACAACTCACTTTTTTTTCACTTGGTTCACAGGAGATTTCAAATGATGCTTTTAGAAGTCGTGCTTGCCATCAATTTTAAGGATGCTTCGAAGAAAAGGTGAAGAACTAAATCTTTGTCGCATTTTTGCCTCAATGCTTGTTATTAATTATTTTGCTACTTTTCAATTCAATTGAGAGCACTTTATAAATACACACCTCTTCTTGGCCCACAGCATAAATAAGACTGCAAATTTATACATCACTGTCTTCTTTGTGAAGTTTTGTCATGGTTCCTGACCATGAAAATTGTTCTCTGCATGCTGACTATAATAATGGGCTAGCTGCTTTAAAACATAGCGGTGAATTAGATATTTTGAGGCATTCCATACTCCACATTACAATTTTAGCAAAGGGTGGTGGGTGTATGGAACGATTTGCCAGAGGAGGTAGTTGAGGCAGGGACTATCGCAACGTTTAAGAAACATATAGGCGGGTACATGGATAGGACATGTTTAGAGGGATATGGGCCAAATGCAGGCAGGTGGGACTAGTGTAGATGGGAAATGTTGGCCGGTGTGGGCAAGTTGGGCCGAAGGGCCTGTTTCCATGCTGTATCACTCTCGGACTATCATGGTCTGTGTGTATTAGCGTAGGTTAACAACATCATGACTACTAAGCACAAATGAAAGGTGACCCTAATCTCACAAAGGGGAAACCTCTTCTGGGTATACAGTACTCTGAGAGTCATGATGGAAGTGAATTAATTCTGGGAAATAATAAGGACTGTTCTTCATAGGTTTGTATGCTGCTGGAGCAGAATTAGGCCATTCGGCCCATCAAGTCTACTCCATTCAATCATGGCTGATCTATCACTCCCTCCCAATCCTATTCTCCTGCCTTCTCCCCATAACTAATCAAGAACCTGTCAATTCGCCCCTTAAAAATACCCACTGACATGTCCTCCACCGCCGTCCGTGGCAATGAATTCCACAGATTCACCACCCTCTGACTTAGGAAATTCATCTTCGTCGCTGCTTTCTAAAGGTACGTCCTTTTATTCTGGGGAATTGGTTCTCTTCCGTTTCTATGCCCTGAACTTGGAGGTGGTACAAAACATGTGACATGAAGATTTCATGTATCCACTACAAGACCACAAGGTTTGCTGACTTCAAGAGTACAGTCAATGTCAGCACACGCAAGAAACAGCCCACTGCTGGCCACTGCTGCAGATCCGACAAGCTACTCTCTTCCTATATTTATCCCTTGTTATTGTGTATAAAATCATGAGGTGAATTGGTCGGGTAGATGCACAGAGTCTCTTGCCCAGAGTAGGTGAATCGAGGACCAGAGGGCATAGGTTTAAGGTGAAGGGGAAAAGATTTAATAGGAATCTGGAGGGTAATGTTTTCCACACAAAGGGTATTGGGTGTATGGAACAAGCTGCCAGAGGAGCTAGCTGAGGCTGGGACTATCCTTGCACATAAGAAACAGTTAGACAGGTACATGGATAGGACTGGCTTGGAGGGATATGGACCAAATGTTGGCAGGTGGGACTAGTGTAGCTGGGACATGTTGGCCGGTGTGGGCAAGTTTGGCCGAAGGGCCCGTTTCCACGCTGTATCTCTCTATGACTATTATTCCTCTTCAGTCCTTCAAAGGTGATATAAATAGCTGACTATATGTTTTTTTTCCTTTTGATGTCAACTGATTCATAGGGTAAAGTTTCCACTGTGGGAGCAATTAGGAAACTGCAAGCAAAATATACTTATAGTTATACCAGTTACATTACAACTCATATTTTTGCTAAAGTTAGCTTGCATAATTGCTGATGGAATAGTTCCAATGAATCATTTCAATTGGGCAGAGGAGTAGGATCTAATCGTTCTGTTTTTAATCTAATAAATACTCCCCAATGAAATGTGTCTGGAACAGGATTCATTGTGGAAATAAGAGCGTGAGCATTGAGGCACATGATACAGAGTCTTAATTAACCTGCAAATGGAGTTTGGTGGATCTGCAAGAATTTCAATGAATCTGCAAGAATTTCATAGTTTGCTAAATTCGACCTAGTTCAACTGCTTGCAAGTTATGTCAAGGCGCAGAATGCTGGAATAACTCAGCGGGTCAGGCAGCATCTCTGCGAACATGATTAGGGCCCTGCACTAGGGCTCTGCAGTTGTACAGGGCTCTAGTGAGACCACACCTGGAATATTGTGTGCAGTTTTGGTGTTCAGGTTTGAGGAAGGACATTCTTGCTATTGAGGGAGTGCAGCGTAGGTTCACAAGGTTAATTCCCGGGGTGACGGGACTGTCATATGCTGAGAGAATGGAGGGGCTGGACTTGTATACTCTGGAGTTTAGAAGGATGAGAGGATATCTTATTGAAACATAAGATTATGAAGGGTTTGGACAGGATAGAGGCAGGAAATATGTTCCCAGTGTTGGGGGAGTCCAGAACCAGAGGTCACAGTTTAAGAATAAAGGGTAAGCCATTTAGAACGGAGATGAGGAAACACTTTTTCACACAGAGAGTTGTGAGTCTGTGGAATTCTCTGCCTCAGAGGGTGGCGGAGGCCGGTTGTCTGAATACTTTCAAAAGAGAGCTAGATAGGGCTCTTAAGGATAGCGGAGTCAGGGGATATGGGGAGAAGGCAGGAATGGGGTACTGATTGTGGATGATCAGCCATGATCACATTGAATGGCGGTACTGGCTTGAAGGGCCAAATGGCCTACTCCTGCACCTATTGTTTATTGTCTATTGTCTATAGGTGACGTTTCGGGTTGGGACCCTTCTTCAGACTGATTGTGGAGGCGGGGGGTGGGCGGGGGGTGGGCGGGAGGTGGGGGAGGGGGGGCGGAACTGGAATGAAGAATGTGAAACGTCATCTATCCATGTTCTCAAGAGATGCTGGCTGACCCACCGAGTTACTCCAGCACTTTGTGTATTTTTTCGTAAACCGGCTTCCTTGTGCCTCTGCTTGCAAGGCATGCGCCATGTCAGATACTTTCTCTGCAGTCCATGTTATAGATAAGGTAGGCTGTGTGTCTACTACTTTAGACTTGAGAGGCACAGTGCGGAAACAGAACTTACGGCCCACCGTTTCCGCAGCGATCACCACATACACTAACAATATCCTACACACTACGAACAATTTACAATTTTTACCAAAGCCAATTAACCTACAAACCTGTACGTCTTTGGAATGAGAGAGGAAAGCGGAGCACCCGGAGAAAACCCATGCAGTCACAGGGAGAACTTACAAACTCAATACAAACAGCACCCGTAGTCAGGATCGAACCCGGGTCTCCGGTGTGGTAAGGCAGCAACTTTACCATTGTGCCACTGCACCGCCCCTTTTATAAAAGGCACTCCTAGTAGTGGAAGAGTCTTGGACCAGTGGAAACAGCCTCAGAATAAAAGGATGTATCTTTAGAATGGAGACGAGAAGGAATTACTTTAGCTGGAGGGTGGTAAATCTGTGGAATCCATGCCCCCAGATAGCTGTGCAGGCCAAGTCACTGTGTATTTTTTTAAAGTGGAGATTAATAGGTGCTTGATTATTGAGAATGTCAAAGATTGTGGGGCGAAGGCAGGAGAATGGGAATGAGAGGGGAAGATGAGTCATGATCGAATTGCAGAGTAAACACGATGGGCCGAGTGGTCTAATTCTGCTCCTTTGTCTTACAGTCTTATGCCCCTGTCCCACTTAGGAAATCTCAACGGAAATTTCTGGAGACTTTGCGCCCCACCCAAGGTTTCTGTGCGGTTCCCGGAGGTTGTTGTCCTCCGGCAACCACCTTCAACTAGCATCGCAACCGGCTTCGACTAAAAAATTAACGATTTTTAAAACGGAAACCACTTTCGACCATTAGGGAGACTGACAAAAACCTCTGGGAACCGCACGGAAACCTTGGGTGGGGCGCAAAGTCTCCAGAGGTTTCCGTTCAGGTTTCCTAAGTGGGACAGGGGCATTATGGTCTGCGTTGCAAGGATTATTTTGAGCGCTGCCAGTAGAAGTTGGTTCATAATTAACTGCTTTGAAATATTGTTGGCCACCTACAGAGGAGCAAGCTTTCACTGCATTCCGGTGATTGCGATGATTTACAGAGCTAGTTGGCCATTAAGCTGCATTTGATTCTGCTATTGCTTGAGCAGGTTTCATGGTCAGACAGAGGGTGTGTGCACACTTGAAAAGCCTGAGGGCATGCTCGAGGCCCTCTCCTTTCCACTGCTCAACTCAACGCTGCAGGTCACATGAATACCAGGCAAAGGAGGAAAGATGAATCTGCTGAGCTTAATGATGGCATGCTATTACCAGCGACCAGGAGCTGATCTGTTCTCCTGTCTAACTGGGTCAAGTGAGCTCCAAGAATATTCCTTTTGGAGAGTGTTGAAACTTCAGTCATAGACTTACAGCACAGAAACAGGACCTTCAGCCCAACTTATTCATCTTCAGATGATTATTGTAACGTGTATCAATGTACAGTGAAAAGCTTTTATTGTCTAAAGCGTGGAAGTCATTGTCACAAAAGGCTGTGGAGGCTGTCAAAGATATTTTTTAAGGTAGAGATAGATAGATTCTTGATGAGTATGGGTGTCAGAGGTTATTGGGAGAAGGCAGGAGAATGGGGTGAGGAGGGAGAGATAGATCAGCCATGATTGAATGGTGGAGTAGACTTGAAGGTCTGAGTAGCCTAATTCTGCTCATATCCCTTATGAATTTATGAGCATCCAGTCAATGACAAGATCATACATGATTACAATGAAGACTTCTGCAGTGTACTGATACAGCATGAGGGGAATAACATTCAGTGCAAGTCAAGTTGATGGTAGGTCAGGACCGCTCTTTAGTTGCTGATGATCTAGCTGACTTTATTTATAGTTGAGTTTGCGTCATTTGCCTGTATTTGGCCCGTATCCATCTAATCCATTCCTATCCACGTACTGTAAATATCTTTTAAATATCACCATTATGCCCACTGCAGCTTCCACTGACAGCTCATTCCACACACACAATGCCATCTGCGTGAAAGAATTGCCCCTCTGGTCTCTTGGAAGGATTCCCCTCTCACCTTAAACCTATGCCCTCTAGATCTAGACTCATCTACCCTGGGAAAAAGACTGTGAACATTCCTCTTATCTATGTCCCTTGTGGGTTGATTTAACATGGAATATAGAGAAGTACAGTGAAGCCCACGATATCTGTGCCAAGATATACTAATCTCATCTGCAGAAGATAGACATAAAAGGCTGGAGTAACTCAGCAGGACAGGCAGCATCTCTGGATAGAAGGAATGTGTGACGTTTTGTTCTTTAGTAACTTGTCAGTTTCTTTGTTTAACTAAATTAAGGCGCATGTTGCAATCAAAAGCGCTTGAACAATGAGATACTTCTTCAGACCTTAACATTATCATCAAACCCACGGACAAGGAATTTATTTAGGATGGTAAATGTATGAAATTCGTTGCCATAGATGGCTGTGGAGGCCAAGTCATTGTGTATTTTTTGAACCGGAGATTAATAGGTGTAATAGATTAATAGGTGTAAGAATGTCATAGGTTATGGGGCGAAGGCAGGAGAATGGGATTGAGAGGGAAAGATAGCAGAGCCATGATTGAATGGCAGAGTAGACACGATGGGCCGAATGGTCTAATTCTGGTCCTATGTCTAATGGTCTTATGGTCTGTGGTGCAAGGCTCATTTTGAACTCTGCCATCTGATGTTTGTTCCATATTTAACTCCACCAACAGAGGAGCAAGCTTTCACTCCCCAAAGTCCCTGGACCTGCCCTGGAAGACCCATTGTTTCTGCTTGCTCCTGTCCCACTGAGTTAATTTCCATATACCTCGACTCCATCCTATCCTCCCTGTCTTTGGAGAGTGGGGGGAAACCGGGGCACCTGGAGAAAACCCACATGGTCACAGGGAAAACTCTGCACAGACAAAACCTGTAATCAGGATCGAGTCTGGGTCTCTGGCGCGGTAAGGCAGTATCTCTACCGCTGTGCCACCCCATGTTTAGGTGACGTTTAGACCAACGGATAAACAGGCCAGGAAGAGAGCGATAGTGACCATGTGAATGTGGATGGGATTAGTTAGACTGCCATCAGGTTCAGCACAGACAAGCTGAGCCATAGGGCTGTAACTGTGTTGTACTGTTCAATGGTCTGAAGGATTTAGCCAGAAATCTTTGTTTCAAGCTATTCTAATGTGAGTTCTGAATCCCGAATACCTGTTCAACTGATGTCGCTTAAAATCATTTCACCTTACAGAGGCACAACCTGGACTCAGCGTTTATCTCCTTACCAGCCACCCCCTGTGTTACAATGCACTGATTAAATCCTGCAACATGTGGCTTCCTTGTCACAGTGGGTATTGACTGCGCAGGCTGGCAGGCTTCACAGCAACTGGTACTAATGTGCACAACACAGCAAACCTGCCATTACCGAGCCAGCGGTGTGTGTGTGTGTGTGTGTGTGTGTGTGTGTGTGTGTGTGTGTGTGTGTGTGTGTGTGTGTGTGTGTGTGTGTGTGTGTGTGTGTGTGTGTGTGTGTGTGTGTGTGTGTGTGTGTGTGTGTGTATATATATATATATATGAGAACGAGCTGTTTGAGGCCATCAGAGATGTAATGAGAGCAGGGTTTAATTAGCCATAATATATTATATATATATTTATATTTATAACAATTAAAAATAGGCAGCACAGTGGCTGAGTGAGTGGCACAGTGATGCAGCGTTAAGGGCCTGTCACACTAGCGCGCGATTAGACGCGATAAGCGCGACAAATTCGGACGCGGGGGTCGCGTGGGGGTCAGGCGATCCCGGTGCGAGTGAAGGGCCTGTCACACTAGCGCGCGATTACACGCGCGACGTCCGAAGGAAGGACGTTATTTTTCATCACGTGACGATGCGCATGAGCATGCGCGTTGCACGACGTCGGGCAGTGACGTCATCACGCAACGCCACGCTGAAGACGCACAACGTCAAAACGTCATCACGTTCCGCGCGACAGGATTTTGCCGCGCGTAATTTTTAAGCAGTGTCGGTTTTTGGACACTACGCGCGATGTCGACACCAGCTCCACACGAGTCCGCGGAACTCCACCAGACTCCGGCGATCGCAGTGGGACAGGGTCACGCGAGGCCGGACGACTAAAGCGACCACGGTAGGTCGCGCTTATCGCGTCTAATCGCGCGCTAGTGTGACAGGCCCTTTAGAGTTGCTGCCTGACAGCGTCAGAGACCAGGGTTAGATCCTGACTTACAGATGCTGTCTGTACGGAGTTTGCATGTTCTCCGCGTGACCTCGTTGTTTTCTCCGCGTGACCGCTCCGGTTTCCTCCCGCACGCTAAAGACGTGCAGTTTTCTAGGTTAATTGCCTTCTGTAAATTGTCCCTAGTGTGTAGGATAGCGGTAGTGTTGGTCCATGCGGCCTCGGTGGGCCGAAGGGTCTGTTTCCACATTGGACCTCTAAACTAAAATAACAATGCACTTAAAATTAGTTCTAACTCATGAATGTTAATTTAAAATTGTTAATTTTAATTTAAATAGATTACAAATCAAAACACTTAGCTTCTCTTATCTCTCTAATAAAGGTCAAAACCTCATTGAGATGAAGAGGCTTGTGTTGGATTTAACAGCCATTTCTGACACAAAGCTAAGAGGCCGGAACTGAAGTGTTTTCACCCCACAGCTCAGTACCACCCACTACTAGACTTATTGATTAGTTCAGATGTAGAGCAGAAAGGTAAGTGCGTTGCCAAATTCAGGTCCATCATATTCAGTGCTTCCACGTCTTAATGTGCGGACACAGAAGTCAGAAGATCGATGCAATCTAACGCAGTATCTATTTTCCTAATTATTTATATATTTTAACTAAATTCTTCTTTATGTCTAAATAGTGCTATTGATCACTGGGGTTATCATGCTGAAAAAAATTACTAAGCCTGACTGTAAGGCTGCATCAAACCAAACCTTGTATCATTACCATTTATTGTTTAAAGCAAATGATTCAAACATCAACAAGCATGGATCATAAGATCATAAGTGTTAGGAGTAAAGTTAGACCATTTGGCCCATCGATTCTACTACACTATTCAATCATGGCTGATCTAGCTCTCCCTTCTAACCCCATTCTCCTGCCTTCTCTCCATAACCCCTGACAAACATACTAATCAAGAATCTATCTCTGCCTTAAATATATCCACTCATTTTGCCTCCACAGCCTTCTGTGGCAAAGATTTCCTCAGATTCACCACCCTTTGACGAAAGGTGGTCAAAGGTGGTCTGGATGAGGGTATTGAAGGCAATATCTCCAAGTTTGCGGATTACACTAAGCTTGGGGGCAGTGTTAGCTGTGAGGAGGATGCTAGGAGACTGCAAGGTGACTTGGATAGGCTGGGGGAGTGGGCAAATGTTTGGCAGATGCAGTATAATAGTAAGATTAAATGAGAACTTACCAGTTTGAAGTTTGATCTTTATTTTATGAGGAGTCGAGTTGAGGGACTACGTGAAGAACCCCGTACAGCCGTTCGTGCGTCAATCTTCAAAGCAACGGTGTGAAATCACAGCAAATAATAACTGAAGTATAATGTAAGATAAAGACTAGAACTACCAGATGAAATCTATGAGGGCTGGGAGCGGAGGGCACGTAGTCCCTCAACTCGACTCCTCATAAAATAAAGATCAAACTTCAAACTGGTAAGTTCTCGTTTAATCTTACTATTTTACTTCGGAGTCACGTGAGTGACTACGTGAAGACTTCAAAGCTCTGTGATTTCATGCCGTGTGAAACGAGTATACACAACCACAGCTGCTTCATTGACAAATGAAGGGAAAACATTCATAATGCATACAGTCATAACAATGATGTAAAACATGCTGATGCTGTTTAAATGAAACAATAATATTTCCATCTCTCACCCAGATGGAACATATAACCAGAACATAAATAGAGTTAACAATACTCCTGGTTCACCAATGGGTCATTACAGATGTTTGGAGATTCATTCGATGGACCATACTCCAGCCGCAACAATGCGACCCAGCGGAACATAAATACCCTTGCTGCTGATGTTGTAGCAGCCCTGGTGGAATGAGATCTGGAAACAGAATCCATTAGTGCATAACACAACTCCGTTTTCCTCATCTGGAATGCCATGAACAATACGTTCTCCCAAATTCTTTGTGACTAACAACATTGCTAGTCCAGAACTCCAAGGCTCTTGATGACCTTGACATATTGTTGTATACATGTGTGCTTACCTTATCAAAGGTCCCCTGGTATGCCTGTGACTATTTTGAGACCTGACCCCCTTCTGGTCTGCTCAAGTATTTATAACATATTATATATTATAATTTACAGACATTATCATCCTGTACCATCACAATTATTTAGCCACTGAACCTGCTGCACTAAACCAGTGCCAGAAGGATAACTACCTAATAAACTCCAGCCAAATTTAAGGATATAGTTGCTGCCTCCTGGTGAAATAGTGTTCACAAATATCAACATCGCATATGGCATTATACTGGTCCTGGGACCTATGTTGAAGATATCCTACCCCTTGATAACCGGTGTGGACCCGACAGCGAGTCTTGTTTGTTACAGCCAATTCAATGAGGAAGCTCATCGAGCCAATTAATGGCCGTATAACTCCATAAGTAACAGACAATCATTTAGCATGAACTCGAAACATTAGCAATCAATACCATTTTCCATGGAACATAAGCATAACAAACTCTTTCATCTCCTGGAAAAGAAATTCAGCCGTTTGGTGCTATGCAAACACTTTGAACACATAGAAGGATAGATGTAACAACCCAAACCTTAGGACAGTTTGTTAGACCTGCAGAACATAAATTTGAGTTTATCATGCAACATCTGATTTCCGAAACCTCAGGCTGAACAAGCAAATTCAAGTTTAAAATAACCAATAAGGTTATATAATTATTCGCAACAAATCGGGAATCAATTTGCATAATCACACAATAGGAACTTAAAGCCTCTTAATGACTTTATTTGAAACCTCGATTGACGAGACAAAATGGAGGTAGCCATAAAAGACCCACCTGCTCCTTTTGGCGAGAATGTATCTTTCGCCACTGCTATGCCAACTATTTTGCAACCAGTGAAATAAACATGAAACCAACATACATATGTATACACATATACATACATTCATATCAGGTGTTCCATTGAACCAGAATTTCATAATACAGTGCGATTCAACACCAACTCTGTGTTGCCATTACCCACACTTGATGATTCTCCTGTGGCAACAAAATTATGTAACCATTCCAGTGATTCTTTAACCGATTGCACCCTCGTGACTAACATATCCCATCACAATGCATCAACCTGAACATGAGCATGACAATATGCTTATTTGTCCAATCACTCTATTGCCCATACAATGCCCATAGAGTCTATAAATAGTTGATACTAATAACAGAACTTTTTGGGCAAGTCATGCAAATCTGTTCCATCTCCAAACTCGAGATGATCTTTCAGCTACTTGGTAACTACCTTAAATAGCAACTGTGGCCCGATTTCCGAGCCAGTCTAGCAAGACAATCTTGGTCCTTATACTGAACCTGTCCAATTCTAACCTGCTTGAAAACCAATATTGTACATTTTACATTTACCGTTCAAAGTAGCTGATAATGTCTCAATCATTTGTACTGTATAACTAAGTATACACCTTACCAAACTGCAAGTGGTCCCTTAATTGTAGAGTAGCACAAGTCCAGTGCGTGGAACCTCTGGCCAGCTTTCATGCTGCCAGCAACTTCAGTGAACCGCTACTGCCAAAAAAGACATGGGATGCATTGTTACCAAAACTATGAAACCTTGCTTGTTCCAATAGCTTGTGCTTCGCCCTCCAGGTTACACCTATGGAAAAGTCTTACCTGATTAGAGGATTCGGCAGCCAACTGTAATGTCCCCCTCAGAGCGGTGTTCACTGCATATTGTGTTTGGGATGGTAACTTTCTTGCCAGGCATAGACCTCTGGCACATGCCCCGATCTCTTGGGCATGCTCTATGGCTATACCCTCAGACTCGGCGTTAAACTATACCAATCCCACATGCTCACCTCTTACATGAGGGAGCCATAAAGCAGGCCTGCTACAAAGCCCTGCTGACACCATTTCCCATTTAGGCCATTAGCACCAATTTGCAATAGAATAAAAGGTTTACCTAACAACTACTAGAGCAGTAATGAACACTGTTTGTCCATCATCGTGACATTATTAATTTCAGCTGGTGTTAACAATGACCTAGATGGCACTTACTAATTAACCATTTAACAAAATAACTGTTGCATTACTTACACACCTGAATTGCATCTATGCACTTAACAATTAGTCTAACAACTAGAACTGTTTTATACCAACAACTGTTACCAAAGTCTTATTGACTGCAATCTGTTGCCCAGGCCGGCATCATGGCCAATTGAATACCTAAAAGTAAATCCCAACATCCTACAAATCTATTTGATAGGACTTAATCTAACTGGACAGAGGAGCCCAATTTCTCAAATATAGTTTGAGACTAGACAGCGGATTTTAGCACAAGCGCTTTTAAACTGTGTATAGTTTTCTTTGAATACTTTTGTCATCATTCTGTTATATTGCCTTATCCTAACAATGCCTCCTCATCCCCCATGATCACTGTGAATGGGAATACCCTACTAAACTGCTATTCCCATAAAGCAGCCCTAACAAGGTACCCCTGGTGCCCATGAAGCAGCCCTGAACAAAGTAGCTGCTGGCCCGGACTTTCCCATAGCCCAGTATTTGCCATAGATTTGGCATTCTCATCAAGCAGCCCTGAGCAAAGGTGCTGCTGGCATAACCTCTCCAATAGGCTAGCCTACCATAACTTGGCATTCCCTTAGAGCAGTCCTGAGCAAAGGTACTGCTGGCACCGCCTCTGCAATAGGCTAGCCTGCCATAGTTTGGTATCCCCATGAGCAGCCCTGAGCAAAGGTGCTGCTGGCACAGCCTCTCCAATAGGCTAGCCTGCCATAGTTTGGTATCCCCATGAGCAGCCCTGAGCAAAGGTGCTGCTGGCACAGCCTCTCCAATAGGCTAGCCTGCCATAGCTTGGCATCCCCATGAGCAGTCCTGAGCAAAGGTACTGCTGGCACAGCCTCTCCATCAGGCTAGCCTACCATAGCTTGGCATCCCCATTAGCAGTCCTAAACAAAGGTACTGCTGACACAGCCTTTCCCATAGGCTGGCACTGCCATAACTTGACATTCCCATGAAGCAGCCCTACCCAAAAGTGCTGCTCTCTAAATTAATTCCTAGAGGTGAAATCTCCCAACTTTCCCAATTGTACTGACTATTTTGTCAGTTGTCCCCATATCCTGGGGATTATTGTAGTTTGAGAACCCCATAGGTGAATTTCCCCTCACCAGGAATCCATATAAATATAATATATATATAAATATATACCCACGGTACCCTCATGGCACGCAGGCTAATGATTTATGTGAATTAACCCCATTACCTGGGGACTACTGTGGTCTGGGAACCACACATATACCTGGGTTTCCCATGCACCGGGAACCCAGCCTAACCTTTAGGTTTGTTTTAACCCCATGCGCTGGGGACCTCTGCGATGTAAACCGCATATATTTGGGTTTCCCCTGCACCGGGAACCCAGCTTAACCATTTAAGCTAGTTTTACCCGATGTCCCCGGGACTACTGCGGTCTAGAACCGCATATGCTTGAGTTTATCCTCCCCGGGAACCCAGGCAGACCGTTCAGGTCCGTTAAGCCCCATCCCCTAGGGACTACTGCGGTCTAAAACTGCACTATTCTCGGGTTTCCCCTACCCGGGAACCCAACGAGTGGAGTCACTGACCGCGTTATCAGTGACTCCGATCGCGAACCCGACTTTCCCAGCTCTCCGCTTCCGCGGTCGGACCAGGGTTTTCCCCCAAAGCCCTAGGCTGGTTCCCTCGTCGGCTATCGCGAACATCCACTGCAAAAACCCCGGAGGTTCCTGCAGAGACCTAGAACAGGTAAGAAAAATAACACTTACCTGCAACTTTTTTAGACTTACCATGGAGGAGCTGCGCTGCTCCACAGTCGTCTGCACGAAAAACGTCTGATGCAATGACGCACGAACGGCTGTACGGGGTTCTTCACGTAGTCACTCACGTGACTCCGAAGTAAAATGTGGATAAATGTGAAGTTATCCACTTTGGTGGCAAATACAGGAAAGCAGACTATTATCTAAATGGTGGCCGATTAGGACTCAGTTTATACTCTCTAGAATTTAGGAGATTGAGAGGGGATCTTATAGAAACTTACAATATTCCTAAGGGGTTGGGCAGGCTAGATGCAGGAAGATTGTTCCCGATGTTGGGGAGGTCCAGGACAAGGGGGTCACAGTTTAAGGATAAGGGGGAAATCCTTTAGGAACGAGATGAGAAGGACTTTTTTCACACAGAGTGGTGGGTCTCCGGAACTCTCTGCCACAGAGGGTAGTTGAAGCCAGTTTATTGGCTATATTTAAGAGGGAGTTAGATGTGGCCCTTGTGGCTAAGGGGATCAGGGAGTATGGAAAGAAGGCAGGTACGGGATACTGAGTTGGATGATCAGCCATGATCATATTGAATGGCGGTGCAGGCTCGAAGGGCCGAATGGCCTACTCCTGCACCTAATTTCTATGTTTCTATGTTTCTATGAAAGAAATTCCTCCTCATCTCCTTCCTAAAGGAACGTCCTTTAATTCTGAGGCAATGACCTTTAGTCATAGACTCTCCCACTAGTGGAAACATCCTCTCCACATCCATGCTATCCCAGCCTTTTACTATTCTGTATGTTTCAAAGAGGTCTTTTCTTCTAAACTCCAGCGTGTACAGGCCCAGTGTGGCAAACAGAAACCACATATTAATCGCAATTCTTTGCAATGGTTATTATTTTTTTTTAAACTTTAGTTTTTATTGCTTTTATGTATACACAAATAAAACACAAATATAGCAACGAAACATACAACATTACAGTGAACCATACAACAGTGCAGCGGGGGGTTCAGTTTACAATTAATGATGCAGTATACAGAACTATTTTCATATTAAAACATTTTCCAATAACTCACATTATTGTCTATAAAATTATACAGTGTTGATGTCAACACTATTTTTTTTTTAATCCAATAGTGAACCCCTTCATAGGATTTTCCTTGACTAAACTAAAACACATTTTATATGATTGGATATGATTTTATATGATTGTCTAATGTTGGATATATGATACTAATTAAATTAATATAAAATATTCCCGATTTCGGAGGTCTGCAGTCTTCAAGGCTAAGCCTGACCTTCCCATCCATGCTGACTTGAACAATCTGCCCAACATGAGCCTGAAGTCCCGCAAACCCTTCTGGTCTTCCGTTAAATCCCTGGACGACTTTGACTCCAAGACTGAGTGGCTCACAGCCTGGAAAGATGCCAACACCAACAACGGAGAGGTCTTCACAGACCCCAGAGTGAAACCTCCATCGCAAGCAATGGCTAACCCTGAACAGAATCCACACTCTCCATGCAAGAACAGCCCATCACCAGCATAAGTGGGGGATGACAGACAGCTCTGCTTGTGACTGAGGACATCCAGACCAGACCAGACCATCCCACACATCGTGAATGACTCACTGAGGCTTTTCCCTAGGGGCATCAAAGCCATCCACCCAGTAACTGATGTTGTCCTGGCCTGAATGTCTACTCTTGCTCTACAACTTTCGGCTGTGCACGCCATACTCAAGAAGAAGACTCTGAAACGTCACCTAGCCATGTTGTCCAGGGATGCTGCCTGACCTGCTGAGTCACTCCAGCCCTTTGTGTCCTTTCCCCGTTTTACATCTAAGTATTTTGATCTTCACAGAATATTAATTATTAATTCAGTATTCATGTGAATTTACAGAAATAACAGAAATATCCAATAGCTTCAATGGATTTTATATGAAAGTATAATTTATTATTCCCCCAGCATTAAAATGTGTTATGCTTTCTCTTTGTTGTTTCTTTGGTCTCTCCTTCCAAACACGCACAAAATGGGATTCATAAAAGCAGCAATAAAACAGATAAATAACATTACCAAAAAAAAAATTCATCTCCGGTAATTTTCCATTCATATTTCCTCAATGGCTCATATAATGTGAGACCGTGTTAGTGCCTTCACTTGTAGCAAAATCTGCAACTCTAAATCTAATAATTTGTACATGTACCTTCACAGTGCAAGTCACACTGTTACAGTATATGTGTCAGGATGCATTGCAAGGGGAAAAATGATGAATTGAACAGTTCATTAAATACAAATTTTCTTTTCACATCACCATTGATTTATACAAACACTGTCATGGGGGAATTCTTATGGATATCTTTTTTAGAATAATTCCCTTTCCGGCTGATTGTTTCACTGTGACTCTTTAATGCATTATTTACTCAAGCGTCTCGGGTAGTTATTACAGAAGATTGCTTATACTATCACCTCAATTTACTTTTGTGTTACGAAATGTTAAATGCCTTTCAATCCTTATACTTTTAAATTATGCATACCATATGGTATTCCTGATCTTCTTCACACGGCATCACTGCGGCACTAATTGAGTTATTTCTACTAACTGGCGTGGCAGTCATGAATAATCGGCTCTTGGTAAAATATCGAGTGATCAAGCAGTTCCTGCTGTGTTAGCCAAGGATGAACTGTTGCTTCATCTGTTTGTGCACAAGTTCAGACCACTTATGAGATTGTCCATCTTCACTAAAGAAAGCAATGACAAGAGAATCTGTTTGGCAATGGCCCAGGCGAAAATCTTGCATGTTTATAAGAACTTCATATCACTCTGCAAGCCTGAGAGGTTATTCCAAGTGGGCACTGGTTGGGCCCCGTTCCCCCAACGCAATGTTCCACCACTGACCCGTTCCCCAAACACAACCCGTTTCCACCACTCACCCGTTCCCCCAACACAACCCGTTTCCACCACTCACCCGTTCCCCCAACGCAACCCGTTCTCCAACGCAATATTCCACCACTCACCTGTAGCCCCCACCTGTGCAGGGATGGCTCATTTCCCCTTATCCCCCAGCACCCCTTCCCCCTCTTCTTCATCCTCCCTCTTTTAAAACTTAAAAAAAATGCAAGCACTTGCTGCCAGGAGTTAAAAAAAAAATCCAATTCTACTTTCACTGCCTCTCCCAGCACTCGCTCTCCCTCCTGTTCAGCCTCCCTCTGCCGGGACTCAGTGTTCTGTGATCGCAACATTGTTTAAGGAAGGACATTATTGCTATTGAGGGAGGTTCACAAGGTTAATTCACAGGATGGTGGGACTGTCATATGCTGGGAGAATGGAACGGCTGGGCTTGTATACTCTGGAGTTTAGATGGATGAGAGGGAATCTTCTTGAAACATATAAGATTACTAGACTAAGTGCCACACGGGAGGGCTGGTCCCCCAACACAATTTTCCACCTCTCCACCAATTCCATCATTGGTGGCCAGTGGGGGTGGGGGGGGGGGGCTTTCTGGAGCGCTAGTATGGGTGTTTTTCGGCTGAAGGGACTGGTTTCCAGAAGGCTAGTATGGACATTGTGGGCCAAATGGATTCATGGGCTGGCGGCTCAGTCACTCAAGCTTGTTGTGCTGGCACCTCACTCACTCACCACTGGTGGGCTGGCAGTTGACTCACGGCTATTCGTTGAAATTCCATTTCAAGCAGGGTGCAAGGCCCCCAAATTCAAGTGCAGTTTCTTACCATTTAAAGCAGGGTGCAAGGCCACCAAATTCAAGTGCAGTTTCATACCATTTCAAGCAGGGTGCAAGGCCACTAAAGACAGTGAGTCATGACCTCTCCCTCCTCCATCTTCCAGAGACTCAGCCACGCCCACACTTCTGGGTTTTATAGTCCCTTGCCCCCTCATACCAGAAGGGGCGTGGCCTTCATGACATGATTGACAGGAGAGAGAATCTCAACATATTTTAAACACTAATAACTCTTATGTTTAATCGATGGGAAAAATCCTCGGTACCTGATGAGGCGAGGGCGGCTGAGTAAGAAGCAAAAATCACAGCCAAATGTGGTTTGGTAACGGTTTTTCTAAAATCAATATAAAGTGCAAACAGGAAGTGATCAAGATTAGACTTTTAATTATATAGAAGGCTAGGCAACTTTAATTAGGCATGGCAGCTTTAAGTAGGCATGGCAGCTTTAAGTAGGCAAGGCAACTTTAATTAGGCAAAGCAACTTTAATTAGGCACGGCAACTTTAATTGGCCAACACAGCTTTAGCATTTCCAAACCAAAGGCAACACAGTTTTAGCATTTCCAAACCAACGGCAACACAGCTTTAACATTTCCAAACCAAAGGCAACACAGCTTTAGCATTTCCAAACTATATTTTCAAACCACATTAAGGGCACTGACAGGTCAGTAAAACCACTCACAGTTTAGTAGACATGTGTTCAGTGTTATTCACAGCTCAGACTGAGAGACATGACCCTCTCACTCCCCCATCTTGCAGAGACTGACTGAAGCCCTCAATACTCATGGGTTTTATAGTCCCTCCGGAAAGGACGTGGCCTACAGGCAGGAGAATCTCAACATTTTTTAAACACTAATAACTCTTTTAATTTTCATCGATGAGAAAAATCAACTTGTCCTGCACAGTGGAGGGGGACTCTGAATAAGGTGGCCGAAAATCAGAGCCGTAAGTGGCAGCGTTTTTTTCTAAAATCAATATACAGAACAACAGGAAGTGGTCAAGATCAGACTTTTAGTAATATAGATGAAGGGTTTGGACACACTAGAGGCAGGAAACATTTTCCCAATGTTGGGGTTGTCCAGAACCAGGGCCACTGTTCAAGAATAAGGGGTAAGCCATTTAGGACAGAGATGAGGAAACACTTTTTCACACACAGTTGTGAGTCTGTGGAATTCTCTGCCTCAGAGGGCGGTGGAGACTGGTTCTCTGGATACTTTCAAGAGAGAGCTAGATAGGGCTCTTAAATATAGTGGTCAGGAGATATCGGTAGAAGGCAGGTACAGGGTACTGATTGTGGATGATCAGCCAGGATCATATTGAATGGCAGTGCTGGCTCGAAGGGCCAAAAGGCCTACTCCTGCACCTGTTGTCTATTGTCTATTGTCCATTGTTGCAAATGAGATCCCATTGTGACATCATAGCTGTAACTGTCAGCAACTTCCACTGTGGTGTTCAAGTCATTCTTTCTCAAACTGTATTTTGTAAACTTAGAAATGTGATAACTTGTAAAATATAACATCAATCTGAATGGAACTTGTTGAAAACACACCACAGGACAATCAGGAGTAAGGTGGTGAAAAAACTGTAGTGGTATCGTGTACCATTTTGACATAATTTCAGAATCTCATGCACTCACTCAATCACAGACAGACATCCAAATAAACAAGATGAAAGTTTTAGTAATATATAGGTGGATTAATTTGCTTCAAGGAGAGGTCAGTGTTGCTTTGTAGCCAAATGCGGCAACCAATTTGTATGTGCCCCAAGGTCTCATGAAGCGCCAGATGACCTGTTGTTTGCTGAGTGATAAATGCAGCCCAGATGTTTGGTAAACTCCCTGAGGAATCTTTTCGGAGAGAGTTTAGAGGGTGCAGAGATGGCTGAATTCCAAGTTAGTTTCCAAGCAGTGGCTTGGGATAAACTAGGTTAAAGAGGTATAGAGGAAAATGGGCCAAATGCAGGCAGGTGGGACTAGTTTAGATGGGACATGTCGGCTGGGCAAGTTGGACCATACTGCTTGTTTCCACAATGAAAGATTCTATGAATCATTAGTAGGCTCCTGGCTATTGCACCATTGACTTGGAGATAGTGTTGGCAGAGTGGACAACCTCTTCATGTGTCCTGTGTCTCTCTTTAAAAAGACAGAAGTCTATCTGCAACCAAATGAAGATTACCTCTGACCCCAACAAATATATAATTGTGTGGAAACCACAGAAAATAATTAATTTGGTTCAAATGCTCTTTGAACAGAGAAAGTGAAGGCAATTCTAATAGCGGTGGCTAAAATCATGAAAGATTTTGAGAGGACCTCCTTATTTCTAGTGGTAGAAATAAGAGGACAAAAGGACATTCGAAATGAAAGGACAAAGACTTAAAATAAGTGACAAAAAAAGCAGATGAAATTTTTTTCAAGGCAGCAACCTGTAAAAGTCTGATGAGGGGTGGCACGTTGGCGCACCAGTAGAGCTGCTGCCTCACAGCGCCAGAGGCCCAGGTTCGATCCTGACTATGGGTGCTCTCTGTACGGAGTTTATACGTTCTCCCTGAGACCGTGTGCGTTTACTCCATGTTCTCCAGTTTCCTCCCACACCCCAAACACGTACAGGTTTGTAGTTTAATTGGCTTTGGTAAAACTGTAAATTGTCCTTAGTGTGTAAGGTAGTGTTAGTGTATGGGGTGATCGTTGGTTGGCGTGGACTCGGTGGGCAGAAGAATCTATTTCTTTAAAGAATCGGATTCCATAAAACTTTCAAAAAACTATTAGATAAATATTTGAAAAGGAAAAATTGTCCAGAACTCTGAGAAACGTTGTGGATGATATTTACAAAGAAATGGTAAAACATAATGGTCTGAATTGCCTCATGACCAATGTCAGATGGGCATTCTATGAACGATTTTAGGTGTCTTACCGTACATAATAGCTCGTTGAAAGTTTTATTCATTTGTTTATTTAACCAGATAACCTTGCTTTCCTAACCCTGGACTTAGTTATGTGTTGGAAAGAACTGTAGATGCTGGTTTAAACCAAAGACACAAAATGCTGGAGTAACTCAACGGACAGGCAGCATCTCTGGAGAGAAGGAATGGGTGACATTTTGGGTCGAGACCCTTCTTCAGACTGAGAGTCAAGGGAAGGGGAGATGCATAGATACAGGAAGTGCAAGGTGCAAGGTGTGAGATACATAGATACAAGAAGTGCAAGGTGTGAGAACGAGACATCAAAGAGGGTGGAGATCAAGTAAAATTGTGAATAGATCATTGTTAGCAAGGAGGAGGTAACAACAAAGCATAAAATGTAATCAGGGACTGTCAGACTGGTCAGACTACTGGGAAGAGGGAGGGATGGAGAGAGAGGGAAAGCAAGGGTTACTTAAACTTGGACTTAGTTATATTCACTTGCAAACATCAGTACAAAGAATGCCTCAGCAAATTTATGTGACCGAAATGTAATTCCAGGTTCACCTTCCCTTATTTATCAGGTGCATTGGATTTTCACTTACAAATGTTTTACAGTCTTCGTGCTGTTGGATAGTTGAGTGGAATATTACTTCACATTCTTCCAATCAATGTCTTAAGTCAGGGATAAAAGAGGTTCAGTACAGGGCAAAGAACACAGGAATACAATCAATAGAAGCACAGTTGACCGTATGGCTCTTTGAGTATTTGTCATCACTCATAAAAATTATGGCTTGCCCTCTGCCTCACCTCCCCTTTGCCACTATATCCTGTAACTGCCTTGGTTTGGAACAAAACTCTAATGATTTCAGAATAAATAGATCCAAAGATTTTGCATTCAAAATGCTTGCGGTAAAACATTCCAAAGATTTACAACGTTCTTCACATAGTGATTTCTCAACATCTCATTCCAAAGGCACTAACCTATAATTCTGAGGAAAAAATGTGACAATATCTAAACCCTCCAGATGGAAGAAAAAGTCGATGAGCATCTACTCTGTTTATCTGTTTCAGAACTGTACATGTCTTGATGACCTTACTTCTCCTCTGCAAAGATGACTCAGTCCTAACTTACATCACCTCCTAACATTGTAGCATGAAATTATTATTTCCTACTGCAGCCCATCTTTTTGCTTGGAGACGTTGAGGAGTCATCCAAGGAAAAGTTTCCCTCAGTCTCAGTCTGAAGAAGTGTCACAACCTGAAACAACACCTATTCCTTCTTTCCAGAGATGCTGTCTGACCCGCTGAGCTAATCCAGCTTTTCGTGTCTATCTTTGATGAGGCGTCATCTTTATAGGCAGTATCCATATTGTGGACAATGACTTTTAATATTGAACAATGAACAGTACAGCACAGGAACAGACCCTTCAGACCACAATTACCTCACCAAACATGATGCTTAGTTAACCTAATCTCCTCTGCGCGCACATGATCCATATGTCTCCATCACCTGCATACCCCTGGACTTATCTAAAACATTTTTAAATGCCACTATCATTCCTGCCTCCACCATTGCTCCTGAAAGCACATTTCAGGCACCTCGCACTATCTGAGTAAAAGAATTGCCTCACATATCACTTCAAACTTTGCCCTTCTCACCTTGAAGCTATGCCCTCTAATCTTTGACATTTCCACCCTGAGAAAAGGGTTCTGACTGTCTACCCACTCTATGCCTCTCGTAATTTTACATCCTGTAATTCGGGCAGCATTTTGGTAAACCTCTTCTGAACCCTCTCCAAAGTCTCCAAATCGTTACTGTGATGGAGCGACCAGAACTGGGCACAATATTCCAAACACGGCCGAACTAAACTTCTTTATTTCCATTCTTTTCGTAAGCTTGAGAATCTCATGGCAGATCCATACATTATTAAAATCTATTGCACAAAGGGAATATAACGATATTAATTTAAAGTGACATATTTATGGCTTTCTCTTATCTGACCAAGACAAAATAAAAAGACTATTACGACTGCAAGATGTAATCTAAAGTTTTTGAATAGGCTTTAAAAACACAAGTTATCAATCATGCCGGAATATCAAAATCAACTTGTCTCCTCCAAACTTTTACGCAACTTTATATGCTTCCACAAACTACTTTCCACAAGAATTGTTCAACCATATTATTTCTGAAGCTTCCTCGGTTGATTAGAGTACTTTGGTAGGGTGGAGTGGACTTTTGTAGAGTTCTTCCCAATTTCTTGCCATTCCAAATCATTTTATTGCCTCTCAAGTTGTTTGTGAGTGTAATGTAGGAAATCCAACAGGGACCAGAGATGGTCCCTGTTGGATTTCCTACATTACACTCACAAGACTTATTACATTGATCCAAGTTAACCCTATAATAATATACTAATATGGGTGCAACTAATTTGGAAATGTAATTCATGAAGTGTTTTATACAGTTGAAATTAGATGGAAGGAAAGTGATTCAAACATGAGATAATTGACAGCCAAGAATGTACTCTTGGTTAACCCCTTCCAATCTGAAGGAGTACTTTAATGCAAGACAATGGCTTAGAGCAATGAAGTTTAATATAACAGTTGTTAGTATATAGCAAATATATATTTGTGAAAAGACTAAATCAGATTTAGATGTTGGATGTATCTTTATATACCTTTGTATGGACGCCTCCTCCATGCGACATTAGTTGGCAAAGGGAGTGGAGGTAAATGTTAATTAACAACGACAGAAGTCGAAAAAAATCATTTCTGCGACCTTTTGGTGGGTTCTTTCTCGTAGTGCAGTGTTTCCATCACTGTACTGCAATATCACTTTTTATTCTTTTGAATCACTTTTCACCTTTTTTGTCTTTTTTTTAAGGATATTTTTTAAAGGGCTGTGCCTAAATACCAAGAAGAGCACACACTCCACACCTGGAAGATCAAGGTATTATGTTGCACAATATGACAGAAAATGTATTAAATTAATTAAAAATGCAAGACATTACACAAAATAAAATAGGTGGAATCACGTTTTGCAGCTGGAACGTAAGGGGTATGAATGATCCAATCAAAAGGAGTAAGATCTTGGCACAATTAAAATCATTAAATACCGACATAATCTTCTTACAGGAAACACATTTGAAATTAAAAGCACAGATAAGGCTTAGGGCTAACTGGATCTGTCAGACATATCATTCCTCATGTAGTAGTAAATCTAGTGGTATGGCAATTATAATTCGAAAAGGAATACCATTTAAACTAAAGAATAAAATAATAGGCAAAGATGGGAGGTATGTCATAGTTACGGGAGAGATAAACTCTACCTCAGTTACCTTGGTAAATATTTATGGGCCTAACTTTGATAATCATCAATTCTTTAACTAACTTTTGAATTTAATCTCAGAGTTTAATTGTCAAAATGCGATATTTGGAGGCGATTTCAATTGCGTTCTCGACAATTACTTGGATAAATCAACACAACAAAAAAGGCTAAACATTAAATCTAAAGCTAGTGAACTCTTAAATACATACATAAAAACACCAAATATAACAGATGTATGGAGGATTGCAAACTCAACTGGATGGGAATGTTCCTTCTACTCAATGGTACACAAAACCTACTCACGAATTGATAATTTTTTAGTAGATATGAAATGAATCCCATTTACATCAAATCCAAAATACCATAGTAGTATCATTTCAGATCATGCCCCGTTAACTTTCTTCTTAATAATAGAAGGAATGACCAATAAAAAATAGTTTTGGAGATTTAATCCCCAAACCGTAAACAACCCTCAGGGTTATGCATAACTAAGACAACCGATGGATTTTTATTTTGAGACCAATGATACACCAGGTATATCATTATTATAGAAATTGTTTAAGGCATTTATCAGAGGATCGATAATTTCATATCAAGTATTTAAAAAAAATAAAAAATAAGATGGAACAATTGAATTTAGAAGAAATAATTAGACAATTGGACTTAGACAATGCCAAAGACCCAGCTATGGATAAACATAATAAGATATTAATATTGAAAGTTAAATTTAATAGAATCTTATCTGAAAGAATCATTAGACTATTCCAAATCACAAAACAGGAAAATTTTGAATTTTGCGACGAGCCACATAAACTCCTGGCACGACAAATAAAAAAAACGGGAAACTGAACATACGATTCCAAAAATTAGGTCAGATAAAGGGGAATTGATCATACTACCCAAAGGCATTAACAAAAGATTTGCCCAATTCTACCAAAATTTATATATATCAAAAACATCAACAGATAATATTAAAATTACAAATTTCATGGAAAAGTATAATCTCCTAAAACTTAATGTGATGGAACAGGAAGAATTTGGAGCTCGAATTTCAATGAATGAAAGCGAAGGGTCAATAAAGTCTTTGAAAAATGGTAAAACACCAGGACTGGATGGATTTAACAATGAATTCTATAAAAAATGTCATAAAATAATTTCTCCACGTCTACAGAAACTTTACACATATGCATTCATAGAACAGAAACTACCAGAAACACTAGCGGAATCGACTATAACACTAATACCTAAAAAGGATAAAGATCTAGAGGACCCCGGGTCATATAGAACCATTGCATTATTAAATACAGATCAGAAAATATTAGCCAAAACCTTAGCAAGAAAAACGGGGTTTATACCTAAGAGACACTCATTTAATAATTTGAGACGTCTCTTTAACATAATGTACTCATATAAGATAGAAGAGGAAGACTTATCAATTATTTCATTGGATGCAGAAAAAGCATTCGATCAGGTGGAATGGGAATACCTTTTTTAAGTATTACAAAATTTCAAATGGGAGATAATTTTAACCAATGTATAAAATTACAGTATAATAAGGCCATGGCTAGAATACTGACTAATAACATATTATCCCCGAAATTTCAACTATCCAGGGGCAATAGGCAGGGGTGTGCCTTATCACCCCTTCTATTTGCCCTGGCGATAGAGCCCTTAGCAGAAAATATAAGAATGCACCCTAATATTCATGGTTACAATACTAAAAACTACTAATAAAATATCAGTATATGCAGATGATGTATTATTATATATTACAAAATCACAAATTAGCATACCAAATTTATTAAACTTAATAGAAGAATTTGGTTCCTTCTCTGGATATGGAATAAATTGGAATAAAAGTGAAATAATGACAATAAAAGACTCACAAGACTCAACACATCTTTTAAAATACCCTTTTAGAATTACTACAGAAAGATTTAAATACTTGGGTATTCAACTTACCAGAAAATATAAATCTCTACATAACGCAAATTATCTGCCCTTACTTACTAAATTACAAACGTCGATCCAATTTTGGATGTCCTTAATATGCAAAATAAATGCCATTAAAATGATTTTTCTCCCACAAATACTGTATTTATTCCAATCAATGCCTACAAATATACCTAAAAACTTATTTTTAAAAATTGACTCGTACGTTACAAATTTCATATGGGACTATAAATCCCATAGAATTCAAAGAAGACATTTATGTAAACCTAAAGCATTTGGTGGACTCACGCTTCCCAATTTTACGTACTACTATTGGGCAGTGAACATTAAAAATATAATGTACTGGTTGGATAGTTCATCACAACAGGCAGAATGGACAATAATGAAGGAGGAGGATTGCACTCCTTTTAACATGGGAGCGATCCTTTTCTCCCCAATAAAATTGAAGAACACAATACTTAAGAGAAACCCGATGATTCACAGCACAATACGCATTTGGAGACAAATGAAATCCTCCCTTAAATGAAGAAATCTTTCGCTTCTCTCATCGATAGCAACAACCCGGCGTTTAAGCCATCGACTATTGACAAAAAGTTCACCCTCTGGGAACGAATAGGAATTAAGACTTGGGAAGATTTGTATGAAGAGGGAACATTTTTACCATTCCAAGACTTACAGATTAAATACAATTTGGAAAACAACCAATATTTTAGATACTTCCAAACCCGAGATTATCTGAAAAACCACTCACAAGATTACCAAAATTTGACGTTGGACCTTCTAGAGCAAGGCATGAATAGACAGGTAGAATTGAATCATTTAACATCATATTTTTATAATACTATTCTAAATATAGATATACCTTCGACAGAAGGTATAAGAAAAGAATGGGACCAAGAATTGGCTATAGAAATTCCCAAGGACAGATGGGAAGATTATATATCATATGTACATAAATGTTCGATTAATGTTAGACATACACTGTTCCAATTTAATATTGTACACAGATTATACTCAAAAACAAAACTAAATAAAATCTTTCCAAATGTCTCTTCCTTCTGTGATAAGTGCCTAACTAAAGAGGCAACAATAACACACTCATTTGTTTCCTGTGCAAAACTTCAGAATTTCTGGATGGAAAATTTTGAAAGCTTTTCAAAAATATTTAAATTAAGACTGGACCCAAACACTGAATTGATTATCTTTGGAGCAAGGGAAGCCTGTTCTGAAGTAACCATATTTCAAAGATGTTTCCTTAACTATGGTTTGATAACGGCAAAAAAAACATATACTTAAATTCTGGAAAAACGCTCCTATCCCAACGTTCAAAATGTGGGTCACAAATATGTCAGAAATATTACATCTCGAGGAAATGAGACTCGTTCTAGCAGGAAAACAAGAACAATTCTTAAGAATATGGTCACCTTTTATTGATTTGTTACAAGTATAATATGGCGCAGCATAACCCTAGTAAGTTATTGTTGTAGAATTAGGTGATGGGTGTGAATCGTTATGAGCTCGGCACATTCCCTTTCTTTTTTGTTTAGCTCTACCTTCTTTGGATTTTTTACTTATTTCCTTTCCCTTCTTAAGGCCCTCTTTTCTTTGGGGCCTTGTTTTCTTTTCTTTATTCTTTTCTTTCTTTTTGTTTTTCACATTCCCAAGCACGCAGTCTACTTAACCATCATCATTCATCTAACGCCAACCACTGCGGACTACACTTCACCACTATTCTCATTCTTCTCTTCCTTCTCTTTTCTTTTTTTCTATTATAGGTTAAAGTGTATAAAAGGGAAAAAAAGAGAAGCCGTACACTAAAATGTATTATGTTGCATATCATGAATAAGATGTACAATGTTTCTAATTTAAAAAAAATTAAATTAAAAAAAACTTATGAACATACGAACAGCAAACTCCCACAGACAAAAATGTGATAATAACTAGACAATCTAACAAGAGATGGTTAGAGGGTTACACAAAAAGCTGGAGAAACTCAGCGGGTGCAGCAGCATCTAAGGAGCGAAGGAGATAGGCGACGTTTCGGGTCGAGACCCTTCTTCAGACTGAAGAAGGGTCTCGACCCGAAACGTCGCCTATCTCCTTCGCTCCTTAGATGCTGCTGCACCCGCTGAGTTTCTCCAGCTTTTTGTGTAACCCTCGATTCTCCAGCATCTGCAGTTCATTCTTTAACACAAGAGATGGTTAGAGATGGTTTAGTTTGGCTCACTTTAAAGATACAGCACGGAAACAGGCCCTTTCGCCCACTGAGTCCGTGCTGACCAGCGATACCTGTACACTAGCACTTTCCTACACACTGGGGACAATTTATTATTTTACCATAGCCAATTAACCTATAATCCTGTACGTCTTTGGAGTGTGGGAGGAAACCGGAGCACCCAGAGAAAACCCACACGGTCAAGGGGACATTGTGCAGACTGCATACAGACACCACCCCTAGTCAGGACCAAACCCTGATTTCTGACGCTGTAAGGCGGCAACTCTACCGCTGCACCACTGTGCCGCCCAGAGTGTTGGCCCTCTCTTTTCTCTAAGTGAAAGAATAATTGCCGCAGTCCGTTAGTGATACCCTAGAAGCTCACGCTTGATTTCTGTGCTCAGTTTTGTTAGATGAGTTATTTTCAACCCACAGGCTTCAGACACTGAGGCAAATGTGCGTTCAATTTGAGCTGTGGCAAACATTCCTGACTTTAAGCAGCCACACTCTCATTTCAAAGGCGACTATCAATCAAAGATGAATCAAAACAATCACATTTGTGTGTGTGTATATATATCTATATAAATATGAAAACTTTTAGTTTTCCCTTTCAAACATGTTGCCATGGAGAACACAGCAACAAACTTATATTAGCAAAAATCTGTACAAAGCGCTTGCTGTATTATAAATACTCTGAGTTTAATGAGATGGCTGCAAAATCACGGTGATTAACTGCCAAAATGAACAACAAAACCATTGTGTAGTTTTCTATGAGCTGTTTTGTCATTAATGTAATTGTTTTGAGATTGGAAATCATTTAAATCCTTGTGGGGGTGTGGTTAATGTTATTTTGCTGGGCATGGAAACTAAACTGCACTCTCCACGGTACAGGTTCCTTCCCTGTTTTAGTTTGGAGATACAACGGAGATACAGGCTCTTCAGCCCACCCAGTCCATGCCGACTATTGATCACCCGTCCACACAAGTTCCAGGTCATCCCACTTTCAAATCCACTCCATGCACACTTGGGACAATTTACAGCAGCCAATTAACTTACAAACCTGCATGTCTTTGGAATATGAGAGGAAGCCGGAGGAAGCCGGAGGAACCCGAAGAAAACCATGTGGTCACAGTGAGAACGGGCAAATTTCACAAAGGCTGTAATTGACTTCAATTGTGGGAAGGAACTGCAGATGCAGGTTTTAACCGAAGATAGACACAAAAAGCTGGAATAACTCAGGGGGTCAGCCAGCATCTCTGGAGAAAAGGGAATAGGTGACGTTTCGGGTTGGGTCAAAATCGAACCCTGATCTCTGGCACTGTGAGGCAGCAGCTGTACCAGTTATGCCACAGTGCTACTGATTTGTAGGCAAATTCTTTCTTCCTTCCCTATATCTGTTATTCCTTCTGATTGTTCGAAATGGTCCTCATTTGTTTCTCAGCTATGTTCCTGTGGGCAGAGTGTAGGGATTATTTTTTGATAATCACATGACACAAAGGGCACCACGATGGCGCAGCTGGTAGAGCTGCTGACTCACAGTGCCAGGGACCCGGGTTCGATTCTGACCTCGCACGTTGTCCACCTGGAGTTTGCACAACCTCCCTGTGGCCGCGTGGGTTTCCTCCTGGTGCTACGGTTTCCTCCCACATCCCTGAGACGTAAGGATTAGTAGGTTAATTTGCCTGCAAAAGCCCTCTAATGTGCTGAAAGTAAATGTGAAAGTGAGATAACATAGAACAAGAGCGAACTGGTGATCAATGGTTATCGCGGACTTAGTGGACAAAGGGCCTGTTTAAACTCCAAAACAGGTAACATGCGTGAATAGTGATGGAAGTGCTGAAGGAAATTTATTTATAACATGGCAGAAGAAATGCCAGCGCCGAAGAACACATTTGTTTGAATATGGCTTCCAAAATACTTAAATGGTATCGCAAAGAAAATTAGCACTTCCTTTTTATAATTATAGAATATAAGCTCAATTTTATTAAGAACTACGGTGGTTGACATTTGGAAATGATTGCTTTCAGAACTGTTCACTTTTTTAAATTGCCTTCAAAAATTCATTTACTCCAAAGTTTTCACATAAGCATCAGATTTAGAATTAAGTAAACTCGTCACTGCGCCCACACTTTTTCACAAACTGCGCCTTGAGTGTGATATGAATTAACCTCTTCATGACTAAGATTTATTTAACGTTTCATTTGCTTATGGTGGGCGGCACGGTGGCGCAGCGGTAAAGTTGCTGCCTTACAGCACTTGCGCCGCCTGAGACCCGGGTTCGATCCCGACTACAGGTGCTGTCTGTACAGAGTTTGGATGTTCTCCCCATGACCGTGTGGGTTTTCTCCTAGATCTTCGGTTTTGTCCCACACTCCAAAGACGCACAGGTTTGGAGGTTAATTGGCTTGGGTATGTATACTTGGTATAAATTTAAATTGCCCCTAGTGTGTGCAGGATAGTGTTGATGTGTGGGGATCGCTGGTCAGCGCGGACTTGGTTGGCCTATGAACTTGTTTCCACACTATCGCTAAACTAAACTAAACTCAGATGCATTTTTTTCCCTTGGAACCACGCCACCAAATTATGCTGTCAGTCATCTTACTTCCTCCTGCATGCTTCTCTGATTGTTTACTCCACAAACCAGCCAACATCTTCTCTCAAAACATCCAATGCCATCTCAACTCCCAGTTTTATCTCATCTTATCACCAGCACTATTCTGAAGAAGGATCTCGACCCAAAACGTCACCTATCCATTTTCTCCAGAGATGCTGCCTGACCTACTGAGTTACTGGAGCACTTTAGTTTAGTTTAGTTTAGTTTAGTTTAGTTTAGTTTAGTGATGCAGCGAGGAAAGAGGCCCTTCGTTCCACCTAGTCCACGCCGACCATCGATCGCCCGTTCACACTAGTTCTATCCTACACACAAGGGACAATTTACAGAAGTCAATTAACCTACAAACCTGCATGTCTTTGGAATGTGGGAGGAAATCGGAGCACCCGGAGAAAACCCACGCAGTCACAGGGAGAACGTGCAAACTCCACACAGACATTACCCGAGATGTGAATCGAGCCTGGGTCTCTGGTGCTGTGAGGTAGCACCTCTACCTCCTCGCCATTGTCCATTGTGTATTAACCATCATCCACAGTTCCTTGTCTCACCATTCTAAAATTCATCTTTCAGCTCCACTCTAGGTTGCAAAGACAGAAATATTGGAAACAGGTACATATTTAATCCAAACCAACATCTTCAGCCCTTTTGAGATCTTATTAACTGAATGAAGCCAGTTTTGATTGATTTCACTTCAAAAAATTAACAAGACCTGGCCACCTTCACCACACACCCACCATGGAGACAGCATCTGGTTTCTGCTGATTGTCAGCTGCATATATGATTATGGGAGACAAGTTTTCACAGAGGCAATAATCCATGATCATGTGGATGGTTGCATTTGTATAATAAGGCTCGTTACCTTACATTTATTACCAAAATATTTCTAATGGCTGCATAATTAGTAGACTTAAATGTTTTAACGTTTTTTGACCATCACCACTATTAAAGTGAATTTAGCCATTTTTACTAGTTGAAAAAGCCAACTAGTTCCTTTTATTGTCATGGGTAGAGTGAAAATCTTTTGTTGCGTGCAACAAAATCATGCAAGACAATACATCATTACAATCCATCCATTTTACAATGTATAGATCACATGATAAGGGAATAACGTCTCGTGCAAGGTAAAGGCAGCAAGTCCGATCAAGGATAGTCCGAAGGTCATAAACTAAATTCCCTTTCTCTCAATTTCCGCCTTAAAAATATCCATTGACTTGGTCTCCACAGCCATCTGTGGCAATGAATTACACAGATTCACCAGCCTCTGACTAAAGAAATTCCTCCTCGTCTTCATTCCAAGCATACGTCCTTTTATTCTGAGGTGATGGCCTCTGGTCCTGGACTCTCCCACTAGTGGAAACATTCGCTCCACATCCACTTGATCCAGGTCTTTCACCGTTTGGTACGTTTCATTAAGTGTCACAATGGTGGGTTCAGATGTGAAGTACATTCCAGCCCTGCAGCACTGAATATCAAGCTCTATCTCTCGACTCTGTAGCGAGCCCTACACCGGATTAGGAATGGAGCAGTTCCTAGCTAACAGCATGCCGTCTTCCAATCATTTAAAAACAAATGCATTGCTAATCTATAGGATAAATAGGTTCAAATTTGGATGCAAATGACAAAGGTTTGGATTCAGATTGAATGCAACCATCCAGGAGTATTTAATAGTAGATATTGCCAAGAGCTGAAGACTTGCCTGAATTAATTAACATCAAAGATCAGAGACAAGGTTACATTACCAAAGTAAAGGTGATATGTGATACAAAGTTCATCTTGAGGGAGAGCCATAGGGCAGCACAGTGGTGCAGTGGTAGTGTTGCAGTCTTACAGCGCCAGAGACCCGGGTTCAATACTGACTTTGGTTACTGATTTTTATGGAGTGTGTACGTTTTCCCTGTGACAGCGCACGTTCTCTCCGGGTGTTCCGGTTTCCTCCCATACTCCAAGGACATACAGATTTGGCTTCTGAAAACTATAAATTGTCCTTAGTGTGTAGTGTGCTGCTGGTGTACGGGGTGATCGCTGGTTGGCGTGGACTCGGTGGGCTGAAGGGCCTGTTGCCATGCTGTATCTCTAAAGTCTAAAGTCTAAAGTAAACATAAAGTATGTGCTCAAGAATGGAAACATGGTGGAGACTGCAGACACTTCAGTATACCCAATATTAATTGTGGAGCATATAATTTGGAAACTTATGGGGGGCAAAGGGGAAACTATTTTTTTAAACTGGGTGCAAGGCAGTTGAGAAAAATGATTGAGAATCATTGAGTGATCTGCATACTTTTAAAAACTGCAGAAATAAGGGTCTGCAGATGATAGTTTACAAAAGAAAGATACTAATTTAACCCGCTGAGTTACTCCAGCATTTTTGTGCCTTTTTCCATTTGGAAACTGATGCTTTTGAAGCAATGTTGATGAGAATGTTAACATGCTGATGAAACATATTATACACCTAGGAATAGATTTGCATTTTGCTTTAGAGTTTAGAGACACAGTGTGGAAACAGGCCCTCCGGCCCACCGAGTCCACGCTGACCAGCGATCACCTGTGCAGTAGGGCTCTCCAAGACGCTGGGAACAAATTATGATTTTTACCGAAGCCAATTAACCCACAAACTTGTACGCCTTTGGAATGATGGCGGAAACCAGAGCACTCAGAGAAAACCAATGTGGTCACAGGGAGATAGTACAAACTCTGTACAAACAGCACCCATCGTAAGGATCGAACCCGGGTTCCTGTAGCTGTAAGGCAGCAACTCTACCACGGCGCCATTGTACCACCCCAAACAGTGCCGGCTATTGGGAATAGCAGGGATAATGACTTAAGGTTAATGCAGGTACCTCTTTTGACTGGGATCAGCCGAGCTGAACATAGAGTAGTGTTGCTTTGGAAGAAGGGCGGGATGATGTATTGGGCTGAAGCCATCAGATAGGCGGAGACAAGCGAGGTTATATTTGTCACCGTCACAAAAAGGATATAATTAGCATCGATTTTGATTAAAAATCATGTTGATACTGTGGCAGTGGCGGAAACCCGATTGGAGAGAATCAAAGAAGGAGTTCTGGCAAAGATAACTTTGGTTTTGGTGATAAGCGGATGTTGAAGGACATTGGAGAAGAAAGGGGAATTAGGGATGGGACAGTAATTTGCAACAACAGGATTAGTTTTCTGAGGAGAAAGCTGATAACATGAAATTTAGAGGACAAATAGATAGCACCTAATTGGAGAACATTTAACAACATCAACTAACAAAAGGTCGTCTTTTCTTGAAAAGAAAAGCAACTAGGTAATCTGAATTTACAACTTAAATAGGTCGTAGCTAATGCATTGTTTGCTGTGTTGATCAATTTTATGGAACATATAAAGGCAATAGAGAATTTTCTTTTAATGTTTCTAGGGATTAAGAGTCAAGGAAGATTTAAAAGGTTTTAGTAACATGATGATGTCTTTAAGGTAAGGCAGTGGTAAGTGTTAGAACAATGAATAGTTGAATAATGTTTCCATTGTTTGGGCAAAAAAATGATTTTTTTGTTGTTAATTCTTTGAGACTCAGGTGAAACAATCTGCTGAGTACAGTAAGAACATTATTCACAAACCCAAAGAAAGACACAAGGTGCTGGAATAATTCAGCAGGTCAGGCAGCATCTCAAGAGAATATGGATAGGTGATGTTTCGGGTCAGGACCCTTCTCTGCTTAATATGAAAATGAAGCGCTCCACACATCCCAACATTCTGCTGCAGATGGTGACAAAATGATCATAACCATATCTCCAAAAACACAGCTGAATACATAAATATAAAATGGATCAATTCCTTCAGTCTCTCCAGTTTCCCTGCCTATTATCTGCATTGTATATTCATAATTGATTGGAGCAGAATTAAGCCATTAGGCACGTCATGTCTACTCGGCCATTCTATCAGGGCTTATCTATCTCCCCCCTAACCCCATTCTCTTCCCCATAAACCCTTTGTCTCCTCTGGAGATGGTTTATTTATTCCTGGGCTTGGCTTTGGTACTGAATTTGTCACTTTTATCCCACCACTGGATGTATAATCAATTGTCAATGGTCACGCAACGTCTACAAATGATGCTCTTGTAATGCCTTATTATTTTAACTCTTATTATGACCCAAGTGCAGGCAAGTGGGTCTAGTTTAAATGGGGCATCCTTGTCGGCATGGGCAAGTAAATAACAACGTATATACATGTCATAAGGAAAAGGAGTAGAATTAGGCCATTCAGCCCATCAAGTCTATTTCATCATTCAACCATGGCTGATCTATCTCTCTCTCCTAATCCTATTCTCCTGTCTTCTCCCCATAACCTGTACTAACCTGAACATCTGTGCATCCTGATTTTTAATAATTTTCTGCAGAATAAGACAACATATTTTGAACCTGAGGCAGGTTTAGTCAGCCACCTGCTCTTCGATGATTTGCAAGCTCATCACACTGTGTGCTCTGCCCTCACTCTTTTGCCACAGACAGCAGCGTGACGGTAGAGTTGCTGCTTTACAGCGCCAGAGACCTGAGTTCGACCCTGACCTCGGCTGCTGTCTGTACGGAGTTTGTACGTTCTCCCTGTGATCGCGTGGCAATTCTGCCAGTGCTCCAGTTTCCTTCCGCATTCCAAAGACGTACAGGTTTGTAGGTTAATTGGCTTTGGTAAAAACCATAAATTGTCCCTGGTGTGTAGAATTGTGCTGCTGCACAGGGATCGCTGGTTGGGTTGGACTCGGTGGGCCGAGTGGCCTGTTTCAATGCTGTATCTCTAAACTAAACTAAACTAGTGTTGCGGGGTGATCGATGGTCAGCGTGGCATTGATGGGCTGAAGGGCCTGTTTCCATGCTGTTTCTCCAAACCAAACTAAATGATTCTTAACATGCAACATCCTTCTATGTCATGGATCAAGTTTGCAAACAACAACTAAAAAGCAAGTTCACAGCTATGATTTTTAAATGTATCATTAAAATGTGGAATTATCTGCCAGGAACTGTTATTGATGCTTTCTGCACATTGTTTCAATGGGAAATAATTGCTTTAAAAAGAAAGAGGAGTGGAGAGTGAACAGGAGAAGGCTCTTGTGGAGGATAGCGCTTATTGTTTGACATTCTGTGCGTCCGTGTTATGTGAAATGCTGCAACCAGCCAAATTATCATAAATGCAGTTCATGACCAGCGTTCATGAAACAGAAGTCATTTTTAACATTTTAGAATAAAACCTGACCTCTTTTTTTAAATAGCTGACTGCATTTGGATCTTGAAGGTGCAAATCTGTTTCTCTTTATTATTAGGAAGCACAAGCCATGTCATAGAGAGTCATTGAGTAATACAGCATAATAACGCGATGTACAGCAGAGTAGTGCGGCACGGTGGCACAGCGGTAGAGTTGCTGCCTTACAGCGCCAGAGACCTGGGTTCAATCCTGACCACGGGTGCTACCTGTACGGAATTTGACCTCTCTTGGACCCACAATACCTCTACACTGGTCAAGAAGGCTCACCAGCGTCTCTTCTTCCTGAGGAGACTAAAGAAGGTCCACCTGTCTCCTCAGATTCTGGTGAACTTCTACCGCTGCACCATCGAGACCATCTTACCAACTGTATCACAGTATGGTATGGCAACTGCTCTGTCTCCGACCGGAAAGCACTGCAGAGGGTGGTGAAAAGTGCCCAACGCATCACCGGTTCCTCACTCCCCTCCATTGAGTCTGTCCATAGCAAGCGTTGTCTGCGAAGGGCGCGCAGCATCGTCAAGGACTGGTCTCATCCCAGCCACAGACTGTTTACCCTCCTCCCATCCGGGAGGCGCTAAGGGTCCCTCCGTTGCCGGACCAGCAGGCTCAGGAACAGCTTCTTCCCTGCGGCTGTTACGATACTTAACTCTGCACCTCGGTGATTGCCACTCCTTCCCCCAGTATAATTGCACTACTGATACTGCTTATACATATATACATTTTTTACCATTCATTATTCTACGTTTGCTCTTCTGGGGAGATGCTAACTGCATTTTGTTGTCTCTGTACTGTACACTGCACACTGACACTTAAAGATTGAATTGGAAAAAAAATAATTTGGACTTTCTCCCTGCGACCACGTGGGATTTCCTCGGTTGCTCCGATTTCCTCCCACATTCCAAAGACGTACAGTCCTTAGTGTGAAGGATATTGCTAGTGTCCAGGGATCGCTGGTCGGCGTGGGCTTAGGGGGGGGGGCCAAAGGGCCTGTTTCCGCGCTGTATCTCTGAACTAAACAAAACCAGCCATTCGGCCAACTTTGCCGACAAGATGCTGCCTCAACGCCGATGAGATGAACTGTGTTTATAATTGCAATTAGAATGTTACAAAGTTGAGGGGGGGGTGGGGGCACAACAAGGGAGGAGCCGACGGGGGCACTTTGTAACTTTGTCAGCACTGTTTATGTGGTGACCATATGCATACCTTGGGAATGCAAGCAAATAATTTCACTGTGCCTTGTCACATGTGACACTAAAGTATTCCATTCCATTCTAATTGTAAATTAAACACAATTCATCTCATTAGCTAGAGTGGCTGCCAAATTATTATCCAATTAATAACATAAATTAATAGTTATTTATTTAAACATATTTGCATTGCTGAAATGTATTTTGCTGTTGCTATTAAAAAAAGCATTTTTAATTATTGTCTTGTTCATCAATATGACTGAGTAGCACAATAGTTAATCAGACCTTCATGTGTTGCCATTGATCTTTGTTCAGTGAACAATGGACACCTCGCACATTTTTTAGAGAGTTAGTAATAAAAATTAACTAATAAATCATGCATTTTTATTGCTACATTATTTCCCTGGCATATTAATAATTTTAAAATTCTGTGCAAAAGCCAACTGTTGTATTTTGTTCCTCAGCACAGGTTGCAGAATAAAGAACAAAGCTCAAATGCCATGTCAGAAGCTAATAGGCGCGGTACGGTGGTGCAGCGGTAGAGTTGCTGCCTTACAACACTTGCAGCGCCCGAGACCCGGATTCGATCCTGACTACGGGTGCTGTCTATATGGAGTTTGTATGTTTATCCCATGACCGCATGGATTTTCATCAAGTTTCCTCCCACACTCCAATGACGTACAGGCTTGTAGGATAATTGGCTTGGGTTTGTATACTTGGTATAAGTGTAAATTGTCCCTATGTGTGTAGGCTTGTGTTAATGTGCAGGGATTGTTGGTCAGTGAGGACTCCGTGCTGTATCTCTAAACTAAACAAAACTAATATGATTTACCCTGGATAATAATAGAACATAATCTGACAATTACAATGAATACATATCAACAATAAAGGGTAGATGTGAGTTAAATGTTGTTATTGTGTTAATCCTGGCCAAATTGGAGAGGCTAGGACTTTAAAATGGGGTAACAGCTTCAGCGCTGCTGGGAGATTTTGTCAATTTGGAAAAGCTGCAGAGTGGTGCCTGTGTGTCGAGAGCCCAGATACAAGTTGCAAGACAAGAATAAGAACATCTGCAGACCCTGTAGATTAGGTGCAAAATGCATAGAATGGATTGGATGGCTGCAAACCAGACATACACCTTGTAAATAATTGTAAATAATGTTTCAGAGTTCTACTTTGCCGAGTGTTGATTGGATGAGGTATTGAGCCTTGTCTGGGTTTCTTGCAGATCAGGGTAAATGTTTCTAAGTTGGCTTCCTTGAGAAGTCCGGTTTGAATACAATGTATTGAGCTGTTGTATTATTGGCTTAGGGAAATGTCTGTTATGTATAGGGTTAATCGATATCTGTAATTGGATTATTTAGAGACCACCCCCATGTGGTTAGGCCCCTCGAGGTCCCGGGTCCTATAAAAGTCTGCTAACACGAGGTCCAGCGTCGATCTTCTGGGAGAGCGCTTAGGATTGCGTGACCTTCTGCAGTGTCTCTGTTTGAGTGAGGCCTAGAGGGCTTGATCAGACAAATACAAGGATCGAACCCGCTGTGGGATAGGTACAGTAGTTGAACTGTAATTGCGCTTTTGTTAAAATAAAGATTAGTTGTTCAAGTGCTTGATTCAGTGTTTTTTGACTGAAACTAGACCAGGGGGGAAGCTTAGAACGAGCAATTTACAATTGTACCCGACTCAACTATTCGACTCAACTAGATGTTAATTCCGAAACCCTTCTTCAGACTGATGTGAGAGTGGGGGGTGGGAAGAAGAAAGGAAGAGGAGGAGCCAGAGGGCTAGAGGGAGAGCTGAGAAGGGGAGGAGACAGTAAGGACTACCTGAAATTAGAGAAGTCAATGTTCATACAGCTGGGGTTCAAACTGCCCAAGCGAAATACGAGGTGCTGCTCCTCCAATTTCCGGTGCTTCTCACTCTGACCATGGAAAAGGCCCAGGACAGAAAGGTCAGATTCGGAATGGGAGGGGGAGTTGAAGTGCTGAGCCATCAGGAAATCAGGTTGTTATTGTGAACCGAGCGGAGGTGTTCGGCGAAGCAATCGCCAAACCTACGCTTGGTCTCACCGATGTAGATCAGCTGACATCTAGAGCAGCGGATGCAATAGACGAGGTTGGAGGAGGTGCAGGTGAACCTCTGTCGCACCTGGAAAGACACATGTAACAGAGATTCACCTGTACCTCCTCCAACCTCATCTATTGCATCCGCTGCTGTAGATGTCAGCTTGATGGTGGAAACCTCCGTTCGGTTAGCAATAACCCACATGATCTCCCTGTGGTTCAGCACTTCAACTCCCCCTCCCATTCCAAATCGGACATTTCTGTTCTGGGCCTCTTCCATGTCAGAGTGAGGAATGTCAAATGCACATGAAGCACAAGAAACGCAAGACAGACACCATTGTACACAGATGCGGGGAAGTATGTTCACATCTGGCTGAACAACTTCTAATCTTGTGTGTGGACTCGATAAGAACTCACAATGGTGATCAAGCATTGAGCAGAAAGTAGGACAACCACACTTGTGCTCTTTAACTATTTGTGATTGCAATAGCAGTTGTTTATTTTTGGAGTGCTATTTGAGGTTCATTGGAGGTAATATTTCTTTACTGACGCAACAGATTTGTAGAACAAGTTGACTGGCTTTGCAGAAGCCAAAGCAACAGGGTGGAACCAGCAGAGCAAAATAACCACAGTGTCAGAAGACCCAAAAGGTGCCACCCAGAAAGGTTGTTAAGGGAACACCACGTCTAAACAATGGCTTTAAAGACTTTGCTTCAATAAACAGCCGCTGACAGAGATTTAAGTTGATGCCAAAATGTAATTGTGGAACAGTATTGAAGTCTTAAAAGACCACAATGACCATCATTTCTATGTCCTTTGTGCCTTGTTGGGCTGGCTAATTAACCCACAAATAACCGGACAAAAGCTAAAACTAAATCAATATTCCAAATAGCGTTAAGGCTCTCCAGTTAATCTTGGAGTGTATGGCCATCTGCTGGAAGGATATTAAAAAACTCTTTGTGTGTTGTGTGTGAAGTCTTTGCAGTTTTTCTGGGAGCTCAAAGGCTTGCCAGGCGGGTCTGCAATCCAACAGTTTGGCAAGGAACTGAGGTCAACGGTCAACAACCTGGTCTTCTCAAGCCTGAGCCAGCACCAACCATGAACATCTCAAAGATTCACACCCCAGCCACCATGCTCTGCGATAGGTTTTGCTGAAATCACTGGGAAGTACTTTGTAAAAGATATAGAGATAGTTAGCCTTGAATATAAAATGACCCATTCGTTTGAAACATGTATGAAGGACAAGTAATATGTTGGGAATTAAATGTATCAATGTTCTTGCGCTATGCTGTCGTTTTGTGGCAAGTTTTAGATCTAGCTTGAAAGTTGGTCATTTATGTATATATTTTTCATTACTATGGGGTTAATGAAAGATGAAAGTTGTAAGTTCTGTTAATGAACCAGATTGTCTTTGTGTAAATTCTCAGGGCAAGGAAAGCAAACATACGCCAGATATGCCAAGCATTTAACCACATTCCCACCTGTATCCGTCCATCACGTGCCAGGCTTTGTCCCCACCCCCCACCTCTTTTCCGGCTGTCTACCCACCATTACAATCACTCTGAAGAAGAGTCACGGCCTGAAACGCCACCTATCTCTTCCTTCCTCAGATGTTGCCTGACCCATTGAGTTACTCCAGCACTTTGTATTTTGCTCAAGATTCCTGCATCTGCAGTTCCTTGTAACCTCACCTCTCTTTATCCACCTATCCTTTCTCCAAAGCACCCTACCAATAATGTAACTCAAGTGACTGTCAGAGTGAGGCCCAATGCAAATTGGAAGAATAGTATCTTATTTTTTGCTTGGGCAGCTCACAACCCAATGGTATGAATATTGAATTCTCTAACTTCAAGTATCCCTTGCTTTCCCTCTCTCTCTGTCCCACTCCCACCCTAGTTCTCTGACTAGCTTCACTGTCCTCCTGATTAATTTTTCTAATTGCATGCCTCATTGTCACCTTCCCCCAGCTAACAATGAACCATCCTACATTTCCTTGAGCATCGTCTGCTTTGATCTGTCATTTTCACACCCTACCCTTCCATATCTCTAGTCTTCCTCTCCCCTGACTCTCAGTCTGACGAAGGGTCTCGACCCAAAACGTCACCCATTCCTTCTCTCCGGAGATGCTGCCCCTGCCGCTGAGTTACCTTCTACCTTCAATGCAGTGAAAGTTTGCTTAAAGTAGGCAATGGAAAAGAGCAACTGTGAAGCATTATGGACGCTGAGAATGGGTGGGAGATTGCAACCTTCACGTGGTCCGCCCTGTTTCAACTAATGCAGTCAACCTGGCATGCACATTCAAATAAGATCAAATAGAACAAGTTGTCCTACAGCTTTAGGCTGTGTACGCCATACGCAAGAAGAAGAAGAAGAAGAAGAAGCTGAGAACACTCATGGAATCTCAAAGATCACAGGAATATTCAATCCGCGTCTTTAGCTGGAACATCATTTAAATAATCCCTCACTAATTCAGATCGGCCAATCCCCGATTACTGACTGGCATTTAAGGCACTGGTCAAATTCTTCAACTTGAAGGAAATTTACTTTTCATTCCTGCTGCGCTTGCACATCCTTGTTTGATGCCTCTGTTGAGTGAAATCACTGCATTAAACGTAGTAGCCAGGAAAAAAACCAACACAAGTGATGAAGTTAAGTACTCTGTGGCGATGTTAATCACTCAGCAGGCACATTACCAACAAGTCAGTGGATTTAAAATTGTCCCGTAGGAATTTATTAATGCTCTGCTGCCTATGGATGCATTGTTTTTTGAATTGTTGCTACATCCCTTATGGATTTACCACTGTGTCCGCAGCTCCATTGATTTATTAATTTCTTGCTCTACTCAACGCTGGGTGAATTTAGGAATTTACTGCTACCCTCTCTCCCATCTAATGTATTTATGCATGCTGCTGGTATTAATTTGTTAACTGATGCTACCCACTGAGGAAGATCATTTATTAATTTGATGGTTTCCATGGCTCTCTATTCATTATTTTGATTCACTGGTAGTGACTAGCTTTTACTGCAGTGCTTATTGCTATCCCGTGGAGCATGTCAGTGAGATGTAATACGTATAGTCTGTGTTGGTGTTTTGTGAATTTAATTTTCTGCGTTGTTGTTAAGCACGCTTTGTTGTAAATTAAGATTTCAGTTAAATCCATTATCTCTGAGCCTCCAAGTTACCATATGACCACTGCAGCTGCTGCCTCTCCTCATTTGAAATTGTGTTGCCATCAATTTGTTTGGGAGCACGGAAATAATACAAGATGTCTGGATTGCTGAACAGCAACACCACAGGATTCTTCTCATTTAAAAGCATTATTTCTGAGTTTTTAAAGTGCCAATTTTAATTATGAGACGACAGGTAGAAAATGGCACTAAGCATAAGATCTTGATGGAGTAATGGCCCTTCAAGTAAGGGAGGGGTGGATTTAGTTTAGTTTTATGCCCCTGTCCCACTTAGTAAACCTGAACGGAAACCTCTGGAGACTTTGTGCCCCACCCAAGGTTTCGGTGCGGTTCCCGGAGGTTTTTGTCCTCCAGCAACCACCTTCAACTAGCATCGAAACCGGCTTCGACTAAAAAATTACAGATTTTTAAAACGGAAACCACTTTGGACCATTAGGGAGACTGACAAAAACCTCCGGGAAACTGAAGATCTCTGAGAAAACCTACTCTGTCTCGGGGAGAAAGTACAAACCCCAGTCAGACAGCACCCGCAGTCGGGATCGAACCTGGGTCTCCAGCACTACAAGCGCTGCAAGGCAATAATTCTACCGCTGTGCCACCGAGCTGCCCTGAAAGAGTCTTGAGAGTAAATCATTTTTTAAATCAAATTAAACTTTATTCAGAATACAAAATATTTACAAAACTAGAAAGGAAATAGGTGATGTTTTGGGTCAAGACCCTTCTTCAGACCTGACCCTGATCCGAAACCTATTCGTCTCCAGAGATGATGTCTGACCCGCTGAATTACTCCAGCTTTTGTAGCCTATCTTCGGTGTAAACCAGCATCTGCAGATCCTTCTTACACAAGAACTGTACAAAAATCCTCCCCTGTTCGCCGTGGCTACACATATATTAATTAATTGGTAGTTTTCCTAAAAACCATAATTATACCGGGCATCCTTTCCACTCATGCGGCCACCTGGGGTAATATCCCTTCCCTTGTTTGAGGGGCGTCTCCACCACACCCTCCCCCCCAATGTCCAGCAGCGGAAGGATCCTAGACAATGATCTTCCCCCACAGAGCCATGGCATTGGCTGCACCGAGCCTCAGTGCGTCCCTCAGCACGTACTCCTGCAGTCTGGAGCAGACCAGTTGGCCACATTCCCTGACAGACATCTCGCTCTGTTGGGAGACCAACAAGGTTCAGGCCGACCAAAGAGCATCTTTCACTGAGTTGATAACCTTCCAGCACCGTCCATCTCCGAATGTGTCCTTGGGATCAGCCCATAAATCCGAGTCCTCTGTTACGGAGCTGTTGAGAATAAACCGTGACAGGGGCCCTTGTAACCCTTGTAACCTTCTCCAGACTCTCTTTGCAAATCCACACTCTGCGAAGAGGTGGGCTATGGAGAGTCTCCTCTCCATAGCAGCCGTCCCGAGGGCTACGTGTGCTGGTAGTAAGTTCCTCCTCCTATCAATCTTATTCCGCAATCTGAAAATCTAGTTTCCCACTTTGAAATGAAACCAATACTAGTTTCTTAAGCATCAGAGTAATGCTTAAGTTTTATGTTTTTTTTCATTGCTTTATGAAGCAACATACATTATTCACTCCTAACAAGTATTTGGCACAGACAATTAAAAGACTGACAATGAATAACCCTCAGGCAGAAACTCGAAGGACTCAGAATTAAGAAGCTAAATGAGTTGATTTAATTTAACTGTGATATAAAATTACTCGAGAAACAGCACAACAACATGAAATTGGTGCATGTTATTTTACAACGGAAAATTGGCAGTGCTTATTGCAAGCAAGATATCCAATTTATATCAGTTGAACAATGGATTTCACACGGAAATTTAGAGGTTAAATTTAGCCATCAGGTTTTGAGTTTATTTAAATATCAGCTTTGCGGAGAATGTTCAACCATTGATCAACTTATAAACGCAGGGAAAACATTTAAATTTTATTATTCATTGTAATCTAGTTCAGCGTGTGTTTTAAACTTATATTCCCATTGAGTAAAACTTAGAAAGTATAGGAGTCTGAAAACGTACCAGTTTCATTTAGTTTATTGTCACGTGTACCGAGGTACAGTGAAAAGCTTTTATGCTTCATGCTATACAGTCAGCGGAAAGACCATACATGATTACAATCAAGCCATCAACAGCGTACAGTTACAAAATAAAGTATATAATGTTTAGTTTAGTTTATTGTCACGTTTACTGAGGTACAGTGAAAAGCTTTTTTGTTCCAGACAATGGAAAGACTGTATATGATTACAATCGAACCATACACCACGTTGGCATTAGACAAGGTCCCTCAAGGTAGGCTGAGCCAGAAGATAAGGATTCATGAGACAGAGAAGATTCATGGATTCTATGGTGACTTGGTAAACTGGATTTGGAACTGGCAAACCCATAGAAGAAGAGTACAGTGGAGGAAGGGTGTTATTCAGCCTCAAGGTCTGTGACCTGTGCTGTTCTACAGGGAATGTGTAGGAAGGAACTGCAGCTGCTGGATTAAAACGAAGGTAGAACCAAAATAAATGATTAATTTTACATCTTTAATAGCCAGACGTCGCCTACTCCTACAGTGGAAATCTCCTAGCCCATCCTCTGTGTCACAGTGGCTCAAAGATGTAGCGTTTTTTCGTAAACTTGAGAAAATTAAACATACATTAAGGGGATGTACTGATAATTTTTTTCACAAATGGCAACCTTTTTTTAATCATACTTTACAGACTTGCAGGTTCTGTCAGACTAAGGGCTGGTTTGTTAAATGTTGTTATGTGTAGGTGCACTCTTCACTCTTAATTAGCCAGGGTGGGGTGGGTAGGGTGGGTGACTGATGGCATGGTTGTATTATATATATAATTTTTTAAAATATATTTATTTTATGTTTCTGTATATTTTTGATTTTTTTCATTTGTGTATTATTAACATGTGCCTTTTCTTTTTTGTGTTGCGTTATTTAAAAGAAAAAAAATAAATAAAAAATAATAATAATCAAAATGCTGGAGTAACTCAGCGGGACAGGCCGCATCTCTGGAGCGAAGGAAGGGGTGACTTTTCAGATCGGGTGCAGAAGAAGTTTATCAACATGCTGGCGAGATTAGAGGGTATTTAGCCACAAGAAGAAATTGGACAAACTTGAATTGTTTTCAAGGGAGCCTCAACTCATTCTATTTTAATACATATATAATACTTAGGTTATTCTGTTTGCCAATTAAACAGCGCACTTTGCCTTTGTGTTCTATCATTTGCAATATTCTGGATTATTGTTCGAATTAAGTGATCAACAAGGCTTAATATTTTCTTGCTGTGAAGAAGTATGGTTTGGACTGTGGAATGAGCCTATATTGTCTTTAAAGCTAGTACTGGATTTGAGTTTTAAAGTTATATAATTGAGCAATGTTTTACTAGATCCACCCACTCTTCCAGATTTCTAGCATGTTCTATTCCTAATTTCTGCCTAGTTTCTGCAGTCACTAAAGAGGATGTGACGTTATATGATTTTTGACCCATTATTTTTTAGCTATTATGCTTAAAAATTATGACTGCTATCAGCAGGGTATCCAAAATCAACGGCACGGTGGTGCAGCGGTAGAGCTATTGCTTTACAGCGCCAGAGACCCGGGTTCGATCCTGACTATCTGGGTGCTTGTCTGTATGGAGTTTGTACGTTCTTCCCGTGACCTGCGTGGGTTTTCTCCGAGATTTTCAGTTTCCTCCCACACACCAAAAGATGTATAGGTTAGTAGGTTCATTGGCTTGGTATAAAAAAAATGTAAATTGTTCCCAGTGTGTACAGGATTAGTGTGCAGGGATCGCTGGTCGGTGCGGGCACGGTGGGCCACAGGGCCTGTTTCCGTGCTGTATCTCTAGACTAACCAAAGTTAAAATAAACGCACTTCCTTTTTTATCTTAATAAAGTTCACTCCATTCCAGGCCAAAATATTGTTTTGAAACCAAATTAATTTTTTTGCAATTGTGGAATTATCCTTCTGAAATGATAAAAAATAGACCAAGTTAAACTAGGTTTATTGCCATGGTAACAGGAAAACGGTAGTGTAATTGCACTGCTATGTAGTGGGTCATCATTAGCAGTCTGCAGTTCAACATAAAAAGACCTTCAAAAACATGCAATTCAACCAGCTGCTGCACTTAACTGGAGACAGCACAGCATTTTAAAACATACAACACTTGAGTATATACCATATTATCTTCATTATACCAAGTTAACTAAGAGGATAAAGAATGTGACATATGGAAAAGTGGCAATTTTTCTATATTTGACAAATATTTTTTCTTTTTTTTCACTCTAATCGCTCCCAGGTCTGGAATCTGTCTGCAGTACTGTAGGGAGGTACATATAAGAAAAGCAATATAAGAAAAGCAACAAACACAGCTTCCATCAGTATATCACATCAACCACTGCAAAATATGAGGTGGCACAATGGTGCAGCAGTAGAGATGCTGCCTCACAGCGCCAGAGACCCGGGCTCGATCCTGTCTATGGGTGCGTGTCTGTACAGAGTTTGTACATCCTCCTACGTTCTCCCCGTGACCTGCGTGGGTTTTCTCCGGGTGCTCCGGTTTCCACCCACAGTAGAGGTTTGTAGGTTAATTGGCTTGAGTAAAATTGTAAATTGTCCCTGGTGAAGGACAGTGTTATTGTGCGGGGACCGCTGGTCGGACAGCCTGTTTCCGCGCTGATCTCTAAACTAAAATATAACAGAATTATAAAAGCATCCCAGGAGCATGAACATATAAAGACTTTGCACAGATTCATGTGAAAGATATTGATGAAGGATGGTCTCAAGAGCTTCATCAACGAGGGAGAATTTACATTGTGTTTTTAATAGAGAAAGTGAGATGGCAATACTAATCTTCTGAGATTTCAGAAGTGGATTTCCAGAGTTTAAGATTTTAGCAGGTTAAGTAAATAATTGTGCCATCAATAAGCTGTCAATAACTGTGTGATTAAATTTAGGGAGCCTTAAAAGGATAAAATGAGAGAATGCAAATATATTAACGAGTTATAGGAGTTATGGAAAGCAAGACTATGGAAGGATCGGAGAACAGGGATGGGAATTTTAGAGTCAAGATGATCTTAGAGTCAGAAAACAAAGGAAATATAGGACACTGTGAGTAGAATGTGAGAATGTACACAGGACAACAAGGATGTTTGCCAGGGCTAGAGGGTCTGATCTATAGGGAGAGGGAGCAGGCTGGGACTCTATTCCGTGCATTGCAGGAGAATGAGGCGTGATATTATAGTGTACATGATCATATGAGGAATCGATCGGGTGGATGCACAGAGTCTCTTGCTCAGAATAGATGAATCAAAGACCAGAGGACATAGGTTTAAGGTGAAGGGGAAAATATTTAATAGGAATCTGAGGGGTAACATTTTCGCACAAAAGGTCGCGGATGTATGGAACAAGCTGCCAGAGGAAGTAGTTGAGTCAGAGACTATCCCAACATTTAAGAAACAGTTAGACAGGCACTGTACATGGATAGGACAGATTTGGAGGGATATGGACCAAATGCTGACAGGTGGGACATGCGTAGCTGGGACACGTTGGCCGATGTGGGCAAGTTGGGCCGAATGGCCTGTTTCCACACTGTATCACTCCATGACAAGATTGGATACATTAGCTGATGCCATCAATACTATTATTTATGCTATTTCTGGTGCAATCATATTCAAACTTTTCAAATATTGTTCCCGATCCATGGCAACCCTCTCACGAAATAGTTCATTGTTTATGATAAATGTTCTTATAATCCAAAAGATTCAAGAATAGCCAAGTAAATGCAAGTAGTTTTGGTCATTGCTACAAACTATGCCTTCAGGCTAGTATTGCCATGGAAACGGTTCGGGGTTCAAGGTTCAGGGATCATCCTCAGATTACATAGTATTGCACAGAACCAGTGAAGTATTGCATTACCTTGCAAATATAACTGCAATTTGGTGTTGTATCTTAAAATACACAATTTGTTGTTGAATCAATGCATTCATGTAACTTTTAATATGCCACTGCAAGAACGACAGAGACAGCGAGATGTCCAATTAAAGAGTGATCGTTAACAAACGAAAAGTGTTTGATTATTTTGAAGTAAATCAATTCAACAGATAATAGATCTCAACAGATAGAGTGTAATTGTTGGTTAATAAAGCAGAAGTTATTGGCTGACAAAATCAGAAAACAAACTACCAGCCTTTCCGACTCAGTGGAGATGTTTTCCTGAGAGATCGAAGCGTTGGAATGCCAGACGTCCAGCTTGAGACACCGTGGCAGCAGGTGCATCCAGAATGAAACGTAACCTTGAGTTAGCAGTGGTTGCGGGAGAACCAGTCAGGAGTATAGACAATTATCAGAGGCATAGATATGGTAGTCTGTCAGAATCTTTTTTCCAGGATGGAAATATCAAATATTAGAGGACATAGTTTTAAGATGGTGGTGGCAAAGTTTAAAGGAGGTGTGAGCGGCAAGGTTTTTTATACAGACGGTTGTGGGTGCCTGGAATGCGCTGCTGGGGATGGTGGTGGAGGCAGATACAATGGTGGTAAGAGACTTTTAGATCGGCACAAGAATACGCACTGACTTGAGGGATAAGGATAAGAGTTGGTCTTGGCATCATGTCTGGCACAGATATTGTGGGGCAAAGGTTATAGTGATATATTACAGCCGAGTGGTATGAATATTGATTTCTCAAACTTCAAGTAACCCCTCTTGATGGAGTAATGGCCCTTCAAGTAAGGGAGGGGTGGATTTAGTTTAGTTTTATGCCCCTGTCCCACTTAGTAAACCTGAACGGAAACCTCTGGAGACTTTGTGCCCCACCCAAGGTTTCGGTGCGGTTCCCGGAGGTTTTTGTCCTCCAGCAACCACCTTCAACTAGCATCGAAACCGGCTTCGACTAAAAAATTACAGATTTTTAAAACGGAAACCACTTTGGACCATTAGGGAGACTGACAAAAACCTCCGGGAAACTGAAGATCTCTGAGAAAACCTACTCTGTCTCGGGGAGAAAGTACAAACCCCAGTCAGACAGCACCCGCAGTCGGGATCGAACCTGGGTCTCCAGCACTACAAGCGCTGCAAGGCAATAATTCTACCGCTGTGCCACCGAGCTGCCCTGAAAGAGTCTTGAGAGTAAATCATTTTTTAAATCAAATTAAACTTTATTCAGAATACAAAATATTTACAAAACTAGAAAGGAAATAGGTGATGTTTTGGGTCAAGACCCTTCTTCAGACCTGACCCTGATCCGAAACCTATTCGTCTCCAGAGATGATGTCTGACCCGCTGAATTACTCCAGCTTTTGTAGCCTATCTTCGGTGTAAACCAGCATCTGCAGATCCTTCTTACACAAGAACTGTACAAAAATCCTCCCCTGTTCGCCGTGGCTACACATATATTAATTAATTGGTAGTTTTCCTAAAAACCATAATTATACCGGGCATCCTTTCCACTCATGCGGCCACCTGGGGTAATATCCCTTCCCTTGTTTGAGGGGCGTCTCCACCACACCCTCCCCCCCAATGTCCAGCAGCGGAAGGATCCTAGACAATGATCTTCCCCCACAGAGCCATGGCATTGGCTGCACCGAGCCTCAGTGCGTCCCTCAGCACGTACTCCTGCAGTCTGGAGCAGACCAGTTGGCCACATTCCCTGACAGACATCTCGCTCTGTTGGGAGACCAACAAGGTTCAGGCCGACCAAAGAGCATCTTTCACTGAGTTGATAACCTTCCAGCACCGTCCATCTCCGAATGTGTCCTTGGGATCAGCCCATAAATCCGAGTCCTCTGTTACGGAGCTGTTGAGAATAAACCGTGACAGGGGCCCTTGTAACCCTTGTAACCTTCTCCAGACTCTCTTTGCAAATCCACACTCTGCGAAGAGGTGGGCTATGGAGAGTCTCCTCTCCATAGCAGCCGTCCCGAGGGCTACGTGTGCTGGTAGTAAGTTCCTCCTCCTATCAATCTTATTCCGCAATCTGAAAATCTAGTTTCCCACTTTGAAATGAAACCAATACTAGTTTCTTAAGCATCAGAGTAATGCTTAAGTTTTATGTTTTTTTTCATTGCTTTATGAAGCAACATACATTATTCACTCCTAACAAGTATTTGGCACAGACAATTAAAAGACTGACAATGAATAACCCTCAGGCAGAAACTCGAAGGACTCAGAATTAAGAAGCTAAATGAGTTGATTTAATTTAACTGTGATATAAAATTACTCGAGAAACAGCACAACAACATGAAATTGGTGCATGTTATTTTACAACGGAAAATTGGCAGTGCTTATTGCAAGCAAGATATCCAATTTATATCAGTTGAACAATGGATTTCACACGGAAATTTAGAGGTTAAATTTAGCCATCAGGTTTTGAGTTTATTTAAATATCAGCTTTGCGGAGAATGTTCAACCATTGATCAACTTATAAACGCAGGGAAAACATTTAAATTTTATTATTCATTGTAATCTAGTTCAGCGTGTGTTTTAAACTTATATTCCCATTGAGTAAAACTTAGAAAGTATAGGAGTCTGAAAACGTACCAGTTTCATTTAGTTTATTGTCACGTGTACCGAGGTACAGTGAAAAGCTTTTATGCTTCATGCTATACAGTCAGCGGAAAGACCATACATGATTACAATCAAGCCATCAACAGCGTACAGTTACAAAATAAAGTATATAATGTTTAGTTTAGTTTATTGTCACGTTTACTGAGGTACAGTGAAAAGCTTTTTTGTTCCAGACAATGGAAAGACTGTATATGATTACAATCGAACCATACACCACGTTGGCATTAGACAAGGTCCCTCAAGGTAGGCTGAGCCAGAAGATAAGGATTCATGAGACAGAGAAGATTCATGGATTCTATGGTGACTTGGTAAACTGGATTTGGAACTGGCAAACCCATAGAAGAAGAGTACAGTGGAGGAAGGGTGTTATTCAGCCTCAAGGTCTGTGACCTGTGCTGTTCTACAGGGAATGTGTAGGAAGGAACTGCAGCTGCTGGATTAAAACGAAGGTAGAACCAAAATAAATGATTAATTTTACATCTTTAATAGCCAGACGTCGCCTACTCCTACAGTGGAAATCTCCTAGCCCATCCTCTGTGTCACAGTGGCTCAAAGATGTAGCGTTTTTTCGTAAACTTGAGAAAATTAAACATACATTAAGGGGATGTACTGATAATTTTTTTCACAAATGGCAACCTTTTTTTAATCATACTTTACAGACTTGCAGGTTCTGTCAGACTAAGGGCTGGTTTGTTAAATGTTGTTATGTGTAGGTGCACTCTTCACTCTTAATTAGCCAGGGTGGGGTGGGTAGGGTGGGTGACTGATGGCATGGTTGTATTATATATATAATTTTTTAAAATATATTTATTTTATGTTTCTGTATATTTTTGATTTTTTTCATTTGTGTATTATTAACATGTGCCTTTTCTTTTTTGTGTTGCGTTATTTAAAAGAAAAAAAATAAATAAAAAATAATAATAATCAAAATGCTGGAGTAACTCAGCGGGACAGGCCGCATCTCTGGAGCGAAGGAAGGGGTGACTTTTCAGATCGGGTGCAGAAGAAGTTTATCAACATGCTGGCGAGATTAGAGGGTATTTAGCCACAAGAAGAAATTGGACAAACTTGAATTGTTTTCAAGGGAGCCTCAACTCATTCTATTTTAATACATATATAATACTTAGGTTATTCTGTTTGCCAATTAAACAGCGCACTTTGCCTTTGTGTTCTATCATTTGCAATATTCTGGATTATTGTTCGAATTAAGTGATCAACAAGGCTTAATATTTTCTTGCTGTGAAGAAGTATGGTTTGGACTGTGGAATGAGCCTATATTGTCTTTAAAGCTAGTACTGGATTTGAGTTTTAAAGTTATATAATTGAGCAATGTTTTACTAGATCCACCCACTCTTCCAGATTTCTAGCATGTTCTATTCCTAATTTCTGCCTAGTTTCTGCAGTCACTAAAGAGGATGTGACGTTATATGATTTTTGACCCATTATTTTTTAGCTATTATGCTTAAAAATTATGACTGCTATCAGCAGGGTATCCAAAATCAACGGCACGGTGGTGCAGCGGTAGAGCTATTGCTTTACAGCGCCAGAGACCCGGGTTCGATCCTGACTATCTGGGTGCTTGTCTGTATGGAGTTTGTACGTTCTTCCCGTGACCTGCGTGGGTTTTCTCCGAGATTTTCAGTTTCCTCCCACACACCAAAAGATGTATAGGTTAGTAGGTTCATTGGCTTGGTATAAAAAAAATGTAAATTGTTCCCAGTGTGTACAGGATTAGTGTGCAGGGATCGCTGGTCGGTGCGGGCACGGTGGGCCACAGGGCCTGTTTCCGTGCTGTATCTCTAGACTAACCAAAGTTAAAATAAACGCACTTCCTTTTTTATCTTAATAAAGTTCACTCCATTCCAGGCCAAAATATTGTTTTGAAACCAAATTAATTTTTTTGCAATTGTGGAATTATCCTTCTGAAATGATAAAAAATAGACCAAGTTAAACTAGGTTTATTGCCATGGTAACAGGAAAACGGTAGTGTAATTGCACTGCTATGTAGTGGGTCATCATTAGCAGTCTGCAGTTCAACATAAAAAGACCTTCAAAAACATGCAATTCAACCAGCTGCTGCACTTAACTGGAGACAGCACAGCATTTTAAAACATACAACACTTGAGTATATACCATATTATCTTCATTATACCAAGTTAACTAAGAGGATAAAGAATGTGACATATGGAAAAGTGGCAATTTTTCTATATTTGACAAATATTTTTTCTTTTTTTTCACTCTAATCGCTCCCAGGTCTGGAATCTGTCTGCAGTACTGTAGGGAGGTACATATAAGAAAAGCAATATAAGAAAAGCAACAAACACAGCTTCCATCAGTATATCACATCAACCACTGCAAAATATGAGGTGGCACAATGGTGCAGCAGTAGAGATGCTGCCTCACAGCGCCAGAGACCCGGGCTCGATCCTGTCTATGGGTGCGTGTCTGTACAGAGTTTGTACATCCTCCTACGTTCTCCCCGTGACCTGCGTGGGTTTTCTCCGGGTGCTCCGGTTTCCACCCACAGTAGAGGTTTGTAGGTTAATTGGCTTGAGTAAAATTGTAAATTGTCCCTGGTGAAGGACAGTGTTATTGTGCGGGGACCGCTGGTCGGACAGCCTGTTTCCGCGCTGATCTCTAAACTAAAATATAACAGAATTATAAAAGCATCCCAGGAGCATGAACATATAAAGACTTTGCACAGATTCATGTGAAAGATATTGATGAAGGATGGTCTCAAGAGCTTCATCAACGAGGGAGAATTTACATTGTGTTTTTAATAGAGAAAGTGAGATGGCAATACTAATCTTCTGAGATTTCAGAAGTGGATTTCCAGAGTTTAAGATTTTAGCAGGTTAAGTAAATAATTGTGCCATCAATAAGCTGTCAATAACTGTGTGATTAAATTTAGGGAGCCTTAAAAGGATAAAATGAGAGAATGCAAATATATTAACGAGTTATAGGAGTTATGGAAAGCAAGACTATGGAAGGATCGGAGAACAGGGATGGGAATTTTAGAGTCAAGATGATCTTAGAGTCAGAAAACAAAGGAAATATAGGACACTGTGAGTAGAATGTGAGAATGTACACAGGACAACAAGGATGTTTGCCAGGGCTAGAGGGTCTGATCTATAGGGAGAGGGAGCAGGCTGGGACTCTATTCCGTGCATTGCAGGAGAATGAGGCGTGATATTATAGTGTACATGATCATATGAGGAATCGATCGGGTGGATGCACAGAGTCTCTTGCTCAGAATAGATGAATCAAAGACCAGAGGACATAGGTTTAAGGTGAAGGGGAAAATATTTAATAGGAATCTGAGGGGTAACATTTTCGCACAAAAGGTCGCGGATGTATGGAACAAGCTGCCAGAGGAAGTAGTTGAGTCAGAGACTATCCCAACATTTAAGAAACAGTTAGACAGGCACTGTACATGGATAGGACAGATTTGGAGGGATATGGACCAAATGCTGACAGGTGGGACATGCGTAGCTGGGACACGTTGGCCGATGTGGGCAAGTTGGGCCGAATGGCCTGTTTCCACACTGTATCACTCCATGACAAGATTGGATACATTAGCTGATGCCATCAATACTATTATTTATGCTATTTCTGGTGCAATCATATTCAAACTTTTCAAATATTGTTCCCGATCCATGGCAACCCTCTCACGAAATAGTTCATTGTTTATGATAAATGTTCTTATAATCCAAAAGATTCAAGAATAGCCAAGTAAATGCAAGTAGTTTTGGTCATTGCTACAAACTATGCCTTCAGGCTAGTATTGCCATGGAAACGGTTCGGGGTTCAAGGTTCAGGGATCATCCTCAGATTACATAGTATTGCACAGAACCAGTGAAGTATTGCATTACCTTGCAAATATAACTGCAATTTGGTGTTGTATCTTAAAATACACAATTTGTTGTTGAATCAATGCATTCATGTAACTTTTAATATGCCACTGCAAGAACGACAGAGACAGCGAGATGTCCAATTAAAGAGTGATCGTTAACAAACGAAAAGTGTTTGATTATTTTGAAGTAAATCAATTCAACAGATAATAGATCTCAACAGATAGAGTGTAATTGTTGGTTAATAAAGCAGAAGTTATTGGCTGACAAAATCAGAAAACAAACTACCAGCCTTTCCGACTCAGTGGAGATGTTTTCCTGAGAGATCGAAGCGTTGGAATGCCAGACGTCCAGCTTGAGACACCGTGGCAGCAGGTGCATCCAGAATGAAACGTAACCTTGAGTTAGCAGTGGTTGCGGGAGAACCAGTCAGGAGTATAGACAATTATCAGAGGCATAGATATGGTAGTCTGTCAGAATCTTTTTTCCAGGATGGAAATATCAAATATTAGAGGACATAGTTTTAAGATGGTGGTGGCAAAGTTTAAAGGAGGTGTGAGCGGCAAGGTTTTTTATACAGACGGTTGTGGGTGCCTGGAATGCGCTGCTGGGGATGGTGGTGGAGGCAGATACAATGGTGGTAAGAGACTTTTAGATCGGCACAAGAATACGCACTGACTTGAGGGATAAGGATAAGAGTTGGTCTTGGCATCATGTCTGGCACAGATATTGTGGGGCAAAGGTTATAGTGATATATTACAGCCGAGTGGTATGAATATTGATTTCTCAAACTTCAAGTAACCCCTTCTCTCTCCATCCCTCCCCCACCCAAGTCGCACCAGCTTCTCGTTTTCACCCAACAAACAGCTAACAATGGCCTGTTTCCTTTATCATCCTTACTTTTTTGGCATATCTCTCATTCATTGTTCTTTATCTCTCCACATCATCATCTACATCTCTCGTTTCCCTATTCCCTGACTAGTCTGAAGAATGGTCTTGACTTGAAACATCACCCATCCCTTCTCTCCAGAGATGCTGCCTGTTCCATTGTGTTACTCCAGCTTTTTGTGTCTAACTTCGGTTTAAACCAGGTTCTGCAGTGCCTTCCTACACATTGTGATATATGTCCAAGTCAAAAAGATGGAGATGAACTTCTATAGTCAGAGTAAATTGCTCTTATCCTTTATGGTTGCAGAAGCCATAAGTTTGTGAGATGCTGTTTAAGTAATCTCTCTGGAAAAACTGCAGTGCATCTTCTCAATAAAAACAGAAAAAATACTGGGAACTCTCAGCAGGTCAGGCAGCATCTGTGGAAAAAAAGTCAGAGTTAGATTGCAGATAGTCTTGGACCTGAAACTTTAATAGTTTCTCTTTTCACATATTCAGTCTGGCCTATTTGAATGTATCCAGCATTTTCTGTTTTTATTCAAGATTTACAGGATTTGTTCTGGGGATTTGCTATTCAGGTATTTCTCTTTTACAAAAAAATTATTCCGTAAGCAAATTCAATGTTTTTTTTTCAAACAATAAGAATTACTAATGATTACAAATTTATTTTTTTGAATTACTTTTGGATCTTTTGGAAAAAGCATCTTATGATCTGGTATAGTCCATAGAGTCATATACAGCATGGAAACAAGCCCTTCGGCCCAACTTGCCCAAGCCAACTATGATGCCCCATCTACACTAGTGTTTATTTTCTTGCCGTGTTTGGCTCATATCCCTCTAAAAATAGACACAAAATGTTGGAGTAACTCGCTCGGATAGGCAGCATCTCTGTATAGAAGGAATGGGTAACGTTTTGAGTCGAGGGTCTCGACCCGAAATGTCATCCATTCCTTCCATCCAGAGATGCTACCTGTCCCGCTGAGTTACTCCAGCATTTTGTGTCTATCTTTGGTGTAAACCAGCATCTGCAGTTCCTTCTTACCCATATCCCCCTAAACCTTTCCTAAAAAAATGTACCTGTCCAGATATCTTTTAAAAGTTTGAAAACTTCTCTGGTTCATTTTGAGGACAATTTGATCCTTTCATATGTGAGAAATCAGAACATTTGAAGCTACAAATAAATTTATTTCTCTGCTTCTCAGCAATGAAACATTTACAGAGTGGATGAACATGACAAACTATACACTCTCTCTGAATCACAAAAGATCATTTCAGTGAACTTAATGTGCACTTAATTAATTTTCTTGTTACTCTCCCTTATTATTAGAGGGCAGTAATGCGTAAAATACTCCAAATGCGAATTGATTTTAATCAAGCCACTTTGCGCACACTCGGAACAAAAGGGAATCAACCGAAAGACATTGTACAATTTATAACAAATGGTTCTTTTGAAGAAAGTAATGTACATTGTATTGAAACAGGCCAATTTTCATCTTTAATTTTGCTTTGATTGTTACACCTCAAAGAAACTGCGCAAAGATAAAGTAACGAGTTTAAAAGAGTATCGTGAATGTTTGCTTTTCAACGATCTATGTCATCCCAAATTTTACTTATACTTTTAAGATTGGATAGGAGTGGTTTAGTGGAATATAGGCCAAGTGCAGGCAGGTGGAATATTGTATTGTGTAGATGGGACATGTTGAGACAAGTTGGCCAGTGTCGGCAAGTTGGGCCAAAGGGCCTGTTTCCATGCTGTATGATTCTAAAGGATAAAGGATACAACATTCTACAACATATAAATATTATAATAGTGGGCTTGCCATTGTGTTCAATGATACAGTGCCATAAGGAATTTTGCACATTTTGATGAACTTATTAGATGTTATGTTTTGTCCTAATGCCAAAATACTAGCCACCAGAAATTTGCTGCATTGGAATATCCCTGCTTTAAATGAAATCCAACAGGAAATAAATATTTCTTCAACATCTTTGATTTTGTCCTGAATTATGCATGTTAACCCCAGTTATGCTCATTCTGAAAAATCCTCACATTTTTTACTGACGTTTATACTTCATTAACAAACTGGTGTTTTTCCCACTTCAGCTAGGTTAATTGGATGTTAGGATTTGTACCAATGTCAAATCAGGAGTCATCAAAAGAGTTATTAAATGGAGATATTCGTACTTTACGAAATCAATACAGTTGTTTTCTCTTATTTCAACCATTAGAATCCAATTTAAACATTCACAAATAATGGCATCCGCCTCATTTCACAGCTAAATCTGATTCATGAAAGGGCACAAAGTGCTGGAGTAACTCGGCAGGTCAAGCAGCATCTATGGAGAACACGGATTAACAAATTAACATGGAAAATTAACATGTATTGACTGATTCAGACTGATTCTGTGTGATGAAGGGTCCCGATCCAAAACGTCACCTATCCATGTTCTCCTGAGCTACCTGATCTGCTGATTTACTCCAGCACTTTGTGTCCTTTTGCAAAAACCAAGGTTTTTATACCTCATTCATCTTGACTCTGTTGGGAAGTGTGTCTGTGCAGCTGAAGATCTCTCTACAGCAGCGGCACAGATTTCCATGGATATAAGGAAAAGTTTGAAATACGGAAAGCATAATGGGGGGAGGGGGGAGGGAGGAGGGGGGTGGAGAGAGGTGGGATAAACCAGAGGAAGGAAAATCAGAAGAGAGTGAACATTGAGGATGGGATAATTTGTAAGTTGCAGTATTAGAGATAGTATTGTAGCATATGATATGATAGGATAGAACCTTATTTATCCCAGGAGGTAATTGGTCTGCCAACAGTAATTAAAACACGTTACATGAAACATGAAATTAAAGTGACGAGTGGAAAGTCCAGGATTTGGGATGTGCTAAGATTGGGGGGGGGGGGGGGGGGGGGGGAGCAAGTACTTGTTAGCTTGAAATGAAGGAATAATAGAAGTAGGACTGTGTGATCCTGGGTGCACAGTTTGTAACTCTGCATCGTGAAAAATAGAATAGCTATAAGAATCAGGAGCACAGGTATAAGAATCAGGAGCATACGACCATTGGAAGACTGGTCTGAGCAAATTTGCAATCTCGATAGATGTAAAATAGATGAAAAACCAGCTTTTCATTATCAACTATTTCATACAATTAGAAAATTAATTCATCTCAGGAAGTTGGTTGACTCAAGACATTGAACTGCTGGCAGCTGGTTCTGGAAAGAAAGACAGCATTGGGGAAGGAATGCTCGTTAAAATACTGAGTCTGTGATCAATAGGGCGGGAGAGATGTGGATGGAGTGTGGCACTCTGGGGAAGGGTGGGAACAGACAAGGGCAAAGAAATTGGACGTTGCATTAGCTTGTGTAAGTGTTGTCAGAACTCAGAGGAGAGAACTGGATGGGAGATTGCAACCTTCACATGGTCCGCCCTGTTTCAACCAATACAATCAACCCGGCGTGCACAATCAAATAAGATCAATTAGAACAAGTTGTCCTACAACTTTAGGCTGTGCACGCCATAGGCAAGAAGAACAAGAAGAGGAGAGAACTCACAGTGAGGGTGGCACTGGGGTGCAGCTGCTGGAGCTACTGCCTCAGAAAGCCAGAGACCCAGTTTGATCCAAACCTTGGGTGTTATTTGTGTGGAGTTTGCATGTTCTCCCTGTGACCATGTGTGGTTTCTCTGCGTGCTCCGGTTTCCTCTCGCATCCCAAAAACGTGCAGGGTATTTGGCCTTGCTGATTTGCCCCTTGTGTGTAGGGAATGGATGTACAATTGGGGTTACATGGAACTAGGGTGAGCGGGTGTGTAGAAAGGAACTGCAGATTTGTGATATGCTGAAGATAGACTCAGTGCTGCAGTAACTCAGCGGGTCAGGCTGCATCTCTGGAGAAAAAGCATGGGTGACATTTCGGGCCTGGAGCCTCAGAGCCATAGAATCAAAGAGTGCTACAGTGTGGACACAGGCCCTTCGGCCCAACTTGCCCACACTGGCCAACATGTCCCAGCCACACTAGTCCCACCTGCCAGCATTTGGTCCATATTGTTCCTGACCTCTCCTATGCTTTCTTCAGGCTGAATGTATAGGGGAGGGAACTAGAGGAAAGGAAAGGCCAGCACAAGTGATGACGGCCAGCATAAACTCGGTGGGCCGAAGGGCCTGTTTCCATGCCATATCTTTCAACCAATCAACTGTTAAAATGAAGGGAACAGAGTTTTCTATATTGGATGCTTTGAGTTCTAGAGAGGTAGGATGGTGCTGGAATATATGGTGGAGGAGAGCTTCTCTTTCTTCTTGCGTATGGTGTGCACAGCCTAAAGTTGCAGGACAACTTGTTCTATTTGATCTTATTTGATTGAGATAACTTAGAATAAAGTCTACTTGATACACGAGTGGGAAAGCAGGATAACATAGAACTAGTGTCAGTGGGGGAACGATGGTCGGCATGGACTCGGTGGACCGATCGGTGTGTTTCCACGCTAAACAGAAATAAACTTTTTCCTGCCTTTTTCCGCAGAGATTTTAAAAAAGAACCCTTTTTAAAAGTCAAAGCCTGTGACTTGTTAGATGATAAAAATGCTTCATGCACTTCTGCAGTATTTGTCAACTTTGCGCGAGTAGATAATGAAGCTCTCACTTTCAGAGAGGGACAGCTGATGGATGTATTTACACAGATTTACTCACGGTGAGGTTTGGCTCCGTGGTGCCCTGTAGCTTTGGGCTGCGAGAGCCCTTCAAAATCTGGAGACAATTTTCTTACTTTCGTCTCCTGCTGTTGGATTGTGGCGCAGAAGCAATTTCAATCCAATTCAAACGGAGCGCTCAAAGACAGACGCAGAAGGAATAAGCACTCTGCTTTTGTGTCCAAACTGCATTCTTTTTGTGTGATGGAATGAAAGGAGCGATCTTGCTGTCCAGGTACTGTCTGCATGGATGATATTCCTGTGGTACGAAAAAGAGAAGGATGTGATCTGTGTCTCTTTATACGCTAAAAAGTTTTAAGCTGCTGGGTGAGATTTCGCCTGGAATTAAAGGTTGAGCTGAAATTGTTGGCAGTTGAGTCAGACATGTATCATCAAACAGTGGGAATGCCATAATTGTGCGCCGTTTAATATCAGACGAGCAGTTAACTTTCGGCCTTGATGTTCTTTCTTTTGTTAAATGATTATGAGTTTGGATGGCAAGTTTCATAGTGGACTTGCAAAGCAGCTTGATTAGTAAGTAAGTAAGTAAGTATGTTTATTGGCCAAGTATTCATATACAAGGAATTTGCCTTGGTGCTCCGCCCACAAGTAACATGACATACAGTGACAGTGACGAATGACTCAGAAAACATTAATGAGAAAACACCATTGATCAAGCATGTGAACCAACAAAATACCAGATCAAAGGGAGGCTACAGATTTTAGACTGTTGAGTAGAGCAACTACTCGTGGATAAAAACTGTTTTTATGTCTGGCTGTGGCAGCTTTGACAATCTGGAGGCGGCTTCCAGAGGGGAGTGATTCAAAGAGTTTGTGGCCAGTGTGAGAGGGGTCAGAGATGATCTTACCCGCTCGCTTCCTGGCCCTTGCAGTGTACAGTTCATCAATGGAGGGAAGGTTGCAGCCAATAACCTTCTCAGCTGATCGGCCGATTCGCTGCGGCCTCCAGGTGTCGTGCTTGGTGGCTGAGCCAAACCAGACCATGATGGAGCATTGAGCTCTAGGTTGTTGCCACGGCACCAGGGCGCCAGCTGTGTCACTTCCTGTCTGTAGTCAGATTCCTCCCCATCCTGGATCAGTCCAATCAGGGTTGTATTGTCCGTAAATTTGAGAAGCTTGACAGAGGTGTCTGTGGAGGTGCAGTCGTTGGCGTAGAGAGAGTAGAGGAGAGGAGAGAGTACGCAGCCTTGCGGTGCTCCTATGCTGAGCGTCTGTGGATCTGTTAGCTTATAGCTCTGTTACAAAAGCTCTTGGAGAGACAGGCCGAAGAGCGGTACTTTATCGGATACACTGAAGGGCGGGTAGAAGCAGTACAACATGCCGTGGGTGGGAGGAGGAGAGACAACAGTCTCATCCATCAGGCAGCTTCAGCAGGTTACAGAGGATGAGTTGGTAGCATTTATCATGATTTACTGTGGGTTTCAAGTTGGGGTTTAACCTGTAGAAGTCTCTTTGGCCACCACTCTATTGGCGAGGAGGGGCAGTGCCACAGCTGGTAGAGTTGCCGCCCCACAGCACCAAAGAGTTTCAGATTTTATTTTAGACTTTAGAATTTAGATTTTAGAAATGCAGTGTGGAAAAGGCCCTTCGGCCCACCCACGTCTGTGCTGACCAAAGGTCACCCCGTACACTAACACTAGACTACCTACGCGCAATTTACGATTTTACTGAAACCAATTAATCTACAAACCTGTACATCTTTGGAGCGTGGGAGGAAACCAGAACACCCGGAGAAAACCCATGCAGTCACTGGGCGAACGTACAAAATCCACACAGACAGCAGTCATAGTCGCTGGGTCGCTACCCTATGCCACGGTGCCACCCCATTCATAAAACACCCTAGGGCCCGGTTTCGATCCTGACCTCGAGTGCTGTCAGTGTGGAGTTTACACCTTCTCCCTGTGACCGTGTGGGTTTCCTTCGGGTGCTCCAGTTTCCTCCCACCTCCCAAAGACGTGTGCGTTTGTTGGTCAAATGTCCTCTGTAAACTGCCCCTATTGTAGGGAGTGGATGAGAATGTGGGATAACATGGAGTGAGTATTCGGCCTGTCCGACTTAGACGACTTTTTAGCACAGGGTCGCCACATGTTCGCCGGTGGTTGCCAGGGAGTCGCCTTGACGGTCGTGAGGAGATCCTGCATTCTGGGAACATGGTGAAAAATTAGTGGCGACTAGAATGAAGCCGCTATGGAGAGTAGCGAGAATTCTCGAGCCGTAGGTGGGTCGCCAGGAGATCCTAGTGGGTTGCCAGGAGGTCGAAGGTTCTCGGAGGTTCTCGTAGGTTGTGGCCGGTGCTGACCGGTGAATTTCTTTGGCTCACTGGGAAAGAAAAGGTAAGCAGTAGTTTTCAGAGCCAAGGATAACCGACCGGTAATGTGAAATGTCCTCCGAGCCTCACAGCCGTGTATCTCTGGCTTCTTAAAGGTTGTCTCCACTCCATCTCCCCCCTTCTCCCCCCTCTCCCACCCCCCCCTTTAGAAGTACTTGCCATACACTGTGCTTTAGCCGTCTTTTTACAGCACCAACCTTCCTGTTCATCACGGTGTGTGTCTGTTTCGCCTTGGCTTTGCACCGTCTGAATTTTTTAGACAGTGCTCCCCCTGCTTGCCCTGTCCCCCGCCTGCATAACGGGCTGGTGAAGGAAGCGATGTGTGTGTGTGTGCGTTCCACTCTGACAGTCGCCGTTCCAGTTGCCGATTTTTCAGGCGACTGCCGGCAACTTGACAGTCACCGGCAGTCCGCCGAAAAATTGCCTAAGTGGGACAGGCCCATAAGAACAGGCATGGACTCGGTGGCCGAAGGGTCTGTTTCCCTGCTGCATTTTCCAATACAATGCAAACTTCTGCAGCACAATTAGAACAATTTTTTTTTAAATGTATGTGATCGTACGGTAATTACATGTCACGCGGTGAAATTACATAACAATGTTACAGGAAGTATGGTATGGCATCCAATGCACAAGTTTGAAATATAATTCAGAAATAGGGTGATTACCATATATTTATGGCGTAATATTCACACTGTAAAATAGACTACCATTATTTTTGAGGTAAATTAGTACTCTAGGGAACGACTAAAATGTATATTTATGAATCTTTTTTTAGAGCGCACACACATCCTGAGGCCATTAGCTAAATTTAAGTACGTCTGCAGAAGTTATTTAAAGCTGTGACCCTCCGATGTTTATCTCAAGAGAAAGTGGCCATTGGGGAATCTGTGCTCACACTGTAAATTCCAGGAATGGCATTGGCTTCCCATAACCTTGTTGCTGAAGAGAGATTTATTTGCAAATATGATATTAGCGTAGGCGTACACTGCCCTCTTATTGCAAGTAACGTTTCATCTCTTGCAAAAGGTGAAGTGACATTTATAAACACTGGATTTCTTCCAGTACAGAGGTACAGCACGGAAATGAGGCCCTTTGGCCCACTGAGTCCACGCAGACGATTGTTCACTCCAGTTCCATGTCAACCCATTTACGCATCCAGTCCCTGCACACCGAGGGCAATTAAACGGAGGCCAATTAACTTACAAACGCACGTGTCCTTTGGAACGTGCGAGGAGAGCGGTGGGTGCCTTATTGCACGTTGCCAGGGGTGATGCTGGAGGCGGATACGATGGTGGTGTTTAAGAGAATTTTGGACACGCACATGGATATGCAGGGGGTGAACGGATGTGGATCATGTGCAGGCAGAGGAAATTCGTTTAACTTGGCCTCATGTTTGGCGCGAGTCCAGACTTTGTGGACTGTGGTATTCAATGTTCTATTGACAAAGATGGAAAAAGGATAAAATCATTGTGGAATGAACTACAAGGAGAATGGGGCAGGAGACAACTGGAATGATTCATTCTGTTCCTCATCTGAAATGTTCTGCAGTTTAGATGATTTTCAAAAACTGTACTCCAATTCTTCACAGGCTACAAGGATAACATAAAATAAGCCTATTAATAAATCACGATAAAAAAGAAAATTCAACCACTCTCTATCAAAAAAATTAAGTGAGGACTTTATCATGGTAAAACATACTGCCTGGTAATACATCATACTGGGATCCTTAAAGACATTTCAGACAAAACATATTTCTAGTTGTAGGAAATTCCAGCATTTTGCTATATTTCAAGGGAAGAAGCATTAATGACAAGAGGATAGAAATATTACCTAGACTAGTTTCCTCTTTTTCATGTTATGTTTTATACCAGCCTTGCCACTGCATTTTTCTTTCTGACACGTTTAACACTGCAGTTCTACTGCAGTTAGCCTCTGTGAGAATGGGAGCATCACATGCAGCTGGCACATCCAAATTATTCTGCCAACTGGTCAACCTGTGCGCTTGATGACCAAGAATGGTGGATAGATAATGGTCTCGGCTCAGCAACCATTGATGCCCATGTCAGTTTCCTGAAGCACAGAGAAAATTGAAAAATAGATTTCTTTTGAAATTCTCTGCAGCAAACTTCAAAAGCAACTACCCCTGTTTTTGTTTTCCTGATTGTTTTGGTTAGTCTAGAGAAACAGCGTGGAAGCAGGCCCTTCGGCCCACTGAGTGAACACCGACCAGTGACCTCCTGTGCAGTAGTTTTACCCTGCACACTAGGGACGATTTTTACATAAGCCTATTAACCTGCAAACTCGTCACCGGAATGTGGGGGGGAAACCGGAGCACCGGGAGAAAGCCCACACGGTCAGGGGGGAGCATACAAAGTCCGCTTATACGCACTCAAATTTGCAAACGTGTTTTATTGTTTGAACTAGATTTTCCGTTTCACTTGGTTCCGTTTCATTAGCTATTTGTTTCTTTAATACCTTGAGTTCCTGTTGTACAAGCAGCTGAGCAGCGTGTGTCATTATTTAAACTTGAAACCACTCCCAGCAACTTCAAGTGTTATTGCCCACATTGTCAATAATGCAAGCTGCTAACTGGGCAGTGAGGGGAGTAGAGCAGTAATGAAAATGGACTGCTTAATCTCAAGGGTTGAAAAAAATAATTTTCACTAAACCAATACATTTATTTAACAATATTCAATAAAGAGTGGGAAGCCAAAGCAAATGGACTGAGATGTTGAGTGAATTAAAGCTGGTGAATTCAATTTCAAATGAGATTCAGAAAAGAGAATTGAAAAGAGAGAGGCAAAGATTAGATTAAGATCTAGAAAAAAAAGATACAGCTAAGAAAGTTGTTTTTAAATTGGCATTAACATCTCCAAATTCAATTCAAATCCTGACAGACTCGCTCTGTGTCTATGATTAATGCTTCCGTACTTGGGAGGTTGGTTGACAGCCATTAACATATATCAGTTCATTAAAAGGACACTTATGCCTGCAATTACTCTCGCCAAATATCTACTTTAGGTTTACTTAATCTTTACTGCACAAATCTAACAACCTCACAGCAGTCAGCCGAATGCTGATTTGCAAAGTCATGACTTGAACAGCAAAACTCAATCAGCAAAAAAAAATGTAGATGAGTAAGGTTAAACAAGTACAGGGTGGCACGGTGGCTCAACGGTTGAGTTGCTGCCCTACAGCGCCAGGTTCATTTCAAGAGCTCTCTCGAGTTTTAAAAAAATCAAACTCATGGTAAGCGCGGAGAATGAGTGTAGCGGTTACGTCGGAGCTCGGGGATGTCTCTTAGCGACTCGTAACGCTAACAGCGGGTACTCTGGAAAAGATTTTTCAACATGTTAAAAAATATCCACGAGAGCCCCGAGTACCGACGAGTGGCCATTATTGTAAATCTCTGAGTTCGAACCAGGGCAAACTCGGGAGAGCTCTTGGAATGAACCGTGGGACAGGGCTTTAAGTCATTCTTTTATCGACTATCAGTAACATTCCTGAGACTCCAAAAACAGACAGGTTTTAGGTTAATTGGCTCGATATAAATGTAAAGTTGTCTCTAGTGTGTGTAAGGTAGCGTTAATGTGTGGGGATCGCTGGTCGGTGGGGACACGGTCGGCGGAAGAGCCCGTTTCCGTTCTGTATCTCCAAACCAAGCTAAACTAAGCATTCACCCTTTCTTAAGCCAGCAAGACCTTGTTCAATAAATCTCCCCTCAACTATCTTCGCTACAGGGAGAATGTTCACTGCTCCATCCTGAGAGCTGAAATTCCCTCATCGCTGCAGACCTTCGAAAAATTGCACCAAACAAAAAAGAGTTCAAACTACAAAGGAAGAGTGACAGATGAAGCACCGGAGGTCATTTTTGCTGCAAATGTTCTTTCAAATACATTTTATCTCAACACGACTCGACTGCATGCTACATGTTCCACTGATGTTACTGCATGTCAAGCTCAGTAGAAATGTACAAATGACAACAGGGATTAATATGAATTCTTCTCGAGTCGTATTTGGACACTAAAAATGTGTTGCCTAGAAATTGGACCACACAGCACCATTTATTTTTTGCGGGCGCACTTTCTCCACTACGTGATTCTCTAACGACAAAAAATAAAATGTAAGAGAAAGTAATGTGTTATGCGAGTTGCCATCAGGCTGTGACCTTTCACACCTGATGCAACACGTGTATGATGCTCTAGTTCACAAAGGAGCATAAACATGTCCAGAGGAGAACAATACCACTTCTGGAATGTTGATTGAGATGCACATGAACCTATGCAGTGAATGGCAGTCCTCTGCTGAGTGTTGTAGAGCAGAGGGAGCAAGGAGTGCTGGTACATAGTTCCTTGAAAGTGGCATCACAGGTAGATAGGTTGGTCAAAAAGGCTTTTGGCACTTTGGCCTTCATCAGTCAGAGTATTGAGTATAGGTCATGTTACAGATGTTTAGGATGTTGGTGAGGTCACATTTCGAGCATTGTGTTCAGTTCTGATCACCATGTTGTTGGAGAAGATGCTGTCAATGTGGAAAGGGTGCAGAGAAGATTTACGAGGATGTTGCATTCAGGCTCCAATTTTACCAAGCTAACTAACCTACAAACCGGTACGTCTTTGGAGTGTGGGAGGAAACCGGAGATCCCGTAGTCAGGATCGAACCCGGGTCTCCGGTACTGTAAGGTAGCTATTCTACCACTGCGCCACTATGCCACCCTAAACTATGAACAATTATTACCAATGTGGACACTAGATAAAAAATATCACTTAGCATTTACCATATATTATCAATTACAATACAATCAATCATTTAGTCTGAGAGAAAAAGCCATTTATTCCATTTTCAAACAACACAGGAGCAATCTATTGTACAGGTTTTCAATCTTATAACTATGCAGGTTATTTTCCAGGAAGCAAATGGAACCAATTTCAATTAATAACTGCATTAGCTGGAAATTAGAATTGTAAATTTTGACTATGAGTCAGGTGGTGAATTCAAGTCCAACCTTTGATTCTCATATATTTTTTGGCACATTGGTCTTCATCAGTCAGAGTATTGAGTATAGAATTGGGGAGCTCGTGTTCCCATTATAGATGTTGGTGAGGCCACATTTAGAGTATTGTGTTTAGTTTTGGGCTCCATGTTATAGGAAGATGTTGGCAAAGAGTGCAGAGAAGATTTACGAGGATGTTGCCTGGACTTGAAGGCATGTGCTATAGGGGGAGGTTGAGCAGGCTAGGACTTTATTCCTTGGAGCATTGGAGAATAAGGGGTGATCCTATAGAGGTGTGTAGAGAAATAGATTGGGAGAATGCACAGAGTCCTTTCCCCCCAAGTAGAGGAACAGAGAACTAAAGGACATAGGTTTAAAGTGAGGGGGAAGAGATTTAATAAGAACCTGAGGGGTAACTTTTTTTTACACAAGGGTGGTGGGTAGATGGAACGAGCTGCCGGAGGAGGTGGTTGAGGCAGGTACTATCATACCTCGTAAACCTACTCCTAAACCCTGCCATACCTGCTCGTCCACCACCCCTGCAGATCTGCAGATGGCCTCACAGACACTTCAGGATTCATGACACTAGGTTGGAAACAAGTCATATTCCATTTCAGATGCTTAAGAAGGAAATTCCCATGACCACAGCAAGAAGTAAAATCGCTTGTGCGAATGACTTTTACTCGGAAACAATTCAGCTCATTTTCCTCCCAATCAGTGTTTCTTGAAGAAAACATTTTCAATCACAGTTTAGTTGCTTGCTGGATTTTCTCCGGGTGGTGGGATGGTTTTGTACTATCCTTAAATGTTTTAAACTCCAGAGGTCTGAAGAAAGGTCTAAACCCGAAGTGTCACCTATTCCTTTTCTCCAGAGATGTTGCCTGTCCAGCTTGGTTGCGCCAAAATTTTGTTTCTATCTTTGGTCCCAACACAATGTTGTCTGTCCACTCCCTCCATGGATGCTGCCTCACCCGCTGAGTTTCTCCAGCATTTTGTGTTTTGACCAAGTATGATACATCAGCTATTGAAGGGGTTTTCTAATTACTTCAAGACTTCAGTCTAAATTGATTATGGTGAGATAAACACTCCTCGGATTTTAGATTAAGAGTGATACAATTATAAGGTTAAACAGGTATAAGACAGCACGGTGGCACAACGGTAGAATTGCACTTACAACTCTAGTGACCCGGGTTTGATACTAACTACAGTTGCTGTCTGTATGGAGTTTGTACGTTCTCCTTGTGACCTGCGTTGGTTTTCTCCAGGATCCCTGGTTTCCATCCACACACCAAAGACGTACAGGTTTGATGGCTAATTGGCTTGGTATAATTGTAAATTGTCCCTAGCGTGTGCAGGATAGTGTTAGTGTGCGGGTAGCGCTGGTCAGTGCGGACTCAGTGGGCCGAAGGGCCTATTTTTCTGCTGTATCTCTAACCTAAAGAAAGCTAAAAATCACGTTATTGTATGTAACAATGGTTGTTAGTGCAGGGGTTACATTGTTAGTGCCAAGGGCTCCCTCTTCCACACAACATATTAATGATTGATTTACACATTAATAATGAAGTGATTCATTCAGGTGCCTTTATTCAGTAAGAACCTATTTCGGCATTCTGAAGTTGTCAGGCATCAGACAATGTCACTCTGCGAAATGGGATCTTGATACACTGACAATCTGACAGAATGAAAGATAAACAATAAAATAAACTGATTATGGGTCGAAAATTCACTAGAATAAGCGTGCATTTGTGCAAGCTTTACATGAATGCTGAGCGAGCATTTGATTAAAATTAAAGAAAGTCCAATATCTGTTTAGATACATTAAACAGTGAGAGTGCAGCAGACCTGGAAGCACTTTGTTTGAAGATATTGCACTAGAACATTCATATGTAATAAAATGGAACTGAAAATGCTGTTTTTTTTAACCAAAGATAGACACAAAATGCTGGAGTAACTCGAGCGTGTCAGGCAGTATCTCTGGAGAAAAGGAAGTAGGTGACATTTCAGGTCGAGACCCTTCTTCAGACCGAGAATCAGGGGAGAGGGAAATTAGAGGTATGAAAAGCATTACCTATTCATTTTCTCTGGAAATACTGTCTGACTCAGTGAGTTACTCCAGCATTATGTGTCTATCTTTCTTACACTAGAAAATTCAGTTGGGTGTTGGGTGCAAGGTACTGTTCACCATTAGCCTTGCATGGTGAAAGATATTTTGTTTGCAAATTTGGCTTCCGTGGAGCATGCAAAGAAAATTAGTCCATTCATGGGCAGATCCCAGGGTAAGGGTCTCTGGTGAAAACAGACTGAAATGCATGTGAGATGTGGTGGTGGGGGAATGAGGTGGGAGGCTGGTGCAGGTGGGGGAATGAAGACAAGGATCAGAAGAGTGGTTATCAAGAGAGGGTCAGAGAAGACCAGGTGCTGGAGGAAATGGATGATCAGATTGATCAAGGGATAGAGCTGATTGAGTTTTGTTCATGTTTCAGAAAGAACTGTACTGCAGATGCTGGAAAAATTGAAGGTAGACAAAAATGCTGGAGAAACTCAGCGGGTGAGGCAGCATCTATGGAGCCAAGGAATAGGTGACGTTTCGGGTCGACCCTTCTTCAGAGTTTTGTTCATGTAGTCATTTGTGGGCTCATGCAACAGATTTTTTTGTGGGGTCAATTAAATCCTGTAAACTGTCAATTAAAGGGAAAATATAGACCATTAAACACTACTTCAATAAAAAATAATAATCTCTATGTATATGACATTGTCATAGCATCCCAGAATAATATGCATTGAAGTGACCTATTTAGCACAACATGACTTCCTGGTAGATTTATCCAATGAATCCCATTCCCCTTCTCCTCTCCTGTTGGCGGTCAATATATTTTCCCTTCATGTACTCGGTAAGTTTGCTCTTGAAAGAAGATATTGAATCTCCCTCCAAAAGACTTCCAGCCAATACATTTCCGGTGAGAATAACCGGCTGTACAAGTAATTCCCTTCATGTTGATTCAGGCTCTTTTGATGCTGTGAATGCAGGTTATTGATCCTTCAATAACTGATAAACATCTTGCACCTCCAATGTGGAGACTATTCCAAAATGATACATAAATGCAATCAGGCCAAAATGAATGTGGACTTGGAACTTGGGAATGGAGAGATGGGGAGAAAATTGTGGAGGGGGGGGCGCCAAACAGCTTACTTATGAACAAGGAGGTTCTAAATAAAGACGTGGTTAGCATAAAAATGTTGTCATCCATGGTTATCCATCATAATTGTTATGCCTATATTGTTTCTATTACACTGGTGTTAATGGCACCATCACAATGAATGCGACCCAAAACAGAATGGAACACAGAAGGTATGGTCTGGAACAACATCATCAGTTAAGTCAATGGACTTTAACAAAGTTGTGCAATAGTCAGCAACTATTTGATCTTCCTACAACATTTTATGGTTTACCTTTAGATCGAAGCGGACATGATTGAGGAGTTTTTTTATTCAAATGGTACGGATGCCCACATCAATGAGATGAGCTCATCAGTTTCTGTACCACTACACTTTATTGTTGAAACCTGCACTGTTGAAGTACAGTTCTTTGATTTGCTTCATGACAGGTTTGATGGCGATGATACATTTTTGACAAATGAATTGTACTCCTCTGCACACTCATAGAAGACAGAAGTCAGACGGTATCAGGCATGAAGTGGAAGAATCCATTTACGAGATGACACATTGTTGTGAAGAAATAATCATCACAAATTGGTCAGAATAGATAAGTTTATATTCATCTATTGACTTTGTAGGAAATTGTATTTTGCTGCAGATACTCACTGTATAATGAATGGACTATTTTGGAACAGCGATGTTAAATTCGAGTGGGATTTAAAATGAGTATACAATCCCATCAACTTTACACCAAGTAGATTAGAATAAATCTTTACTTTACTTTTGTCTTCCTGTTCAGCCTTCCTACGGGATTTCATTAATTTTCTCTGTAAACGTAGAAACTTAAGATGCACAATAAAGCAAAAAAATGGGCTCCTAAATATATGAGTCAGCGGAAAAACAGACTAAAATCCCAACTTGTCAAAGCTACTGGGACAATCTCTGACATAGAATACACCATCTGTGAGGCATTACAGCAATGATAAATGTAAGGTGTTTCATTTCCAATGCATCATGTTGAAAAATCATGAGTTTGTGAAAGGCATTACATACATGCAAAGCTTGTTACCTCTTTCTTTAATATTTGCATGTGAACAAGCTCATTGCCTGAATTGAACTATATATATGAGAAGGAGTCGCGAGCCAACAATGGGGATGTTGGTGATAGTCATTCATCTGCAGCACGGTGGTGCAGCGGTAGAGTTGCTGCCTTGCAGTGCCAGAGATCCGGGTTCAATCCTGACTATGGGTGCTGTGTGTACGGAGTTTGTACGTTCTCCCCGTGAGCTGCGTGGGTTTTCTCCGGGTGCTCCGGTTTCCTCCCACACTCCAAAGACGTACAGGTTTGTAGGCTAATTGCCTTGGTAAAATTGTAAATTGTTCCCATTGTGCATAGGATAGGGCTGGTGTACGGGGTGATCGCTGGCCTGCGCGGACACGGTGGGCCGAAGGGCCTGTTTCCACTCTATATCTCTAAACTAAACTAAAAACCAAACTAAACTAATAGAACTATTATTTTTAGAACTCTATCTATTTGTTGTATACACGAGCCCATGCGACACGATTAGTAGCTGGGTAGGCTGTTCTGTGCCAAACAAGAATCACACTAGAAATGCAAGCTACTGTGTAAACTATGCCAAATTATTCCTGCACAACAAAAATCTGAATTTTGTTAAGGTGAGAATTGGGATATAATTGGAACTGCAGGCTTAAGATGTACATTTAGAATATAGTTACAGTGGGAATTAAATATATCCAGCTATTACCATTCCTGAAGCAGACGCAGTTTTCTGCCATTTACCTTGTACGCGGTTCCTCAAAGACTTCCTGTAGACATGTCGGAGAGGGACTTCAGTGATTGGATGGTTGACCCAAGTGAGTCCCTGAACAGGAAATTCTATTCAACCAATTAAACTGCAGAAATCTCACTAAGATATTGGAATGCTAAATCAGAAAAACTTAACGAAGAAAAACAAAATAAATTCAAGTTATTGTACAGAAAGCATACTTGGTATGAGAGAAGTAAAGAAATCATCTTTATTCATAAAAGATGTAACATTGTCGAGTCTGAGGAAAGAGCATCTATTTTGTTGCTTGAAACATTCAGGATCAAGTCAGTTGTTTGGCAGGAGTATTTATCTACTATTATGCTGTTAAAAATCAATTCAAAAAATGTTTCTGATTATTGAGCCCCTATTTTTAGAAACAGGCAGAGAGGGAAGGGGAGACACAGAGAGAGATGGAGAGGGAGACGGAGAGGGAAACAGGGAGGGAGACGGAGAGGGAGACAGAGAGAGAGAGAGAGAGAATTAATTTTTGTTGTTCGGATTTATTCCACAATAATAAAAATAATAATGACTTCACTGGAGACACTCAGACTATCTTCCATCAGACGTTACTGGACTTAATCTTTCACTAAACATTATTCCCTTTTTCCTGTTGCTGTAGACTGTGGATGGCATGTATAGTCTTTCTGCTGACTGGTTAGCACAAAAACAAAAGCTTTCCACTATACCTTGGTACATGTGACAATAAACTAAATAAGCTAAAATAAACTAACATTTTGCAAACTAACAAAGGTCATTCTACATGACCCTTTAATACTTGGTTATTCCCTGATTTCTTATCAATGACAATAGTTTTAGTTTAGATACAGCAAGGAAGCAGGCCCTGCAAGCCAAGGAAACCATGCCGACTGTCGATCACCCTTTGATGTTAGTTTTATGTTATCCCACATTCATCCACTCCCAACATGTTACAGCAGCCAATTAATCCCCAAACCCGCACATCTTTGGAATAAAGTAGGAAATCAGAGAACCCAGAGGAATCCCATGAGTCACAAGGAGAACGTGCAAACTCCACATGGACAGCACCCGAGATCAGGATCAAACCCGGGCGTGTGGGGCTGTGTAAGCATCGATGGGAAAAAAAGAACTTGTTCTTATTAGACACATTGTCACATTCAGAATGTTTCAAAGTGCCTCATGGTCTTTAAAGAATAGTCACTGCCATCACATGTGTAGCTTGCCAAGTAATACATGTTGGCCATCTGCCATGTTTGGCCACCCCTTCAATCAAGGCGGCTATTTTAGTGAGCACGGAATCTGCTCACATCGTCATGACTTTATAACGGCACCTTAGACAATTTCATAATTTAAGCAACAGCATCCATCTGTTGCAGAACACTATCACCGAGTGTAATTCCAACCCCCACATGTTGTAAATACTCCTGGACCTACCACAGCATTGAGCATTCTGCTTATGGTAGGAAGTGAATGGTTATATCTGCACTACCCAGAAGTACAGGCAGCAGTGAATATGTTTAGCACATACAGAGAAATTACACCTGAGAGTGGTGATGCTGTTTGGGAAAAAAAAACACGCCATCTGTTCCTAGATTGGAAATATTAATAAGGACATTGATTCTTGAACATCACCATGTTACTAGCATTGTGGACTAAAAACGCTTACTACATCACCAGCACCTCAGTTCAAAATTCATTTCATCAAAATGATTTGTATATAAACTGGTTTTAAATGTCAAATGCACCAAAGCATCGCTTTTACTTCACGGATCAAATAACTTCAAGACTTTGACTTTTGCAGGAACACAAGATACATATTTTTAATAGCATTTTTTAATAGGCATTCAGTATTCTTGCGGAATTCAAACAAAGAAATAGTCCATTCAACACAAAAATATTTATATATCCCATGTCATGAATTGTGTACTGACATTAACATTGATTAGAAAGAACGGTAATCAAAGTGGTACCAGAGAGCCTGCTTAAAGCTGAAAGCTTGCAAAAAAAAAAATTAAACAGGTGGCTGCTCTGTTTCAATGATAATTATTCCATCTAATCCTTTACTAAACGTCTGCTAGCGGGCTACTTTAAAGATTAATTCACGATTTATTTTAGGGAACCAGGAAGATGCTGAGAAATTGAATGGGGCGTCATTTGCTGAGGGAAATGGCGTCCTGCTGAACTAGCTGATGCTAAATGTTATAAACGAAAATAACATATATGATTACCGCCATCTCTTAATTGTCTGGGTACTCCCAAGCAGCTTCTAGCTGCCTATTTTAGTGTGTAGTGGATCCCTTCCTGCTGTGACATTATGCATCCCTGCACCACTGACATTATAGCCTGTGAGCAGCACTTCTTCATTGGAAACATTTCTAACACTATTTTGCATAACCTGTGAATTGAATTGAGAATCGCCACATCATTTAATTTAGAGACTATATTAGCAACCAGAGAGGCGAGATCTAGTTGTTTGGTACTAAACCAAAACCCTGAAGTAAAAAAAATAAAATTCATATCCTACATGACTGCATTATTTAATTTTCAGTTTGAAAGCATCCAGAACCGCTACCTTTGCAAACCAATTGGTTGTTAATAACGCCGCAGGACTTAATTATTCTCTCTTATTTAATCATAGAATTTCCCAATTTGTATCCTACATTTCCATTGACCGCAAAGATCTTTAGCTCTACGGGGAGACAAGAGACGAGCACTCTCGATCTCAGTGTTTTCTGCAAAATACTTACCTTGTCCTCCATTTGTCAGGTGAAATTAATATTAAACTGGAACAAATCAGTCCAAATCTGTTAAAATCACAAACTGAGGAAATTTGTAACAGCTGCCCCGTGCAAATTGCAATCATCAACAGGATGTCCACCGTTTACAGAGAATCAGTTTAACAAGTGCAGGTTCATAATTAATTTCAAAATTAAATTGTAGCCACATTATTGCCAATCATCTCCGGGGAATGTAATACTTTTGACACTCATATTGTTTTGATGTATTTTGTTACTTAAGGAAACCGTAACAATAATCTTGTCATTGTCAATGGCAGGACGGCAAGATGCGATTGAAGAGGATTCAACAGCAATTTGCTAACTATGAAACAATTAGTCAACACATAATACCATGAGAAGAATCATTCTATGATCCGCAACTGCCACCTGCTGGATTAATTTTGTCATGGATTCGTTATTGCTACTTGGGTTTCGTGTGGATGTACAGGGACAAATTTGCAGGAAACATGGCAGTCCATTAATGCACAACAGATTCTCTTATATATCAATGAAAGAACTCAGCAAAAACTGGTTGAGGATTTCCCCCCCCCCACCCCAGTCAAAAGTGGAATTTTCCAGTTATTCTCTAAATGGTACAGGAAACAGTTTAACATCAAAAACCAATGCTTGATTTTAATGTTTCTGCAGAAAGGCTGAAATATCCACAATGCCAGCTCCTTTTGGTGCTACACCAGAATACATAGAGTCATGGAGTGATACAGCATGGGAACAGGCCCTTTGGCCCAACTTGCACACACCGACCAACATGTCCCATCTACACTAGTTCCACTTGCCTGCGTTTGGCCCATAACCTTCTAAACCTGTCATGTCTATGCACCTGTCTAATTGTTTCTTAAACGTTGCAATATTCCCTGCCTCAACTAATTCCTCTGGCAGCTTGTTCCATATACCCACCACCCTTTGTGTGAAAAAGTTACCGCTCAGATTCTTATAAAATCTTTTCCCCTTCATCTTAAATCTATACTCTCTGGTTCTCGTTTTTTTCTACTCTGGGCAAGAGACTGTGTGTCTGCCGATCTCTTCCTCTCATGATCATATACACCTCTATACGATAACCCCTCATCCTCCCGCTAATTCTAATTTCCAGCTAATGCAGTTATTCATTGAAAAGTGGCTCCATTTGCTTCCTGGAAAATAACCTGCAGAACTAAAAGATTGAAAACCTGTATAATAGATTGCTCCTGTGTTGTTTGAAAATGGAATAAATGGATTTTTCTCTCAGACTAAATGATTGATTGTATTCTAATTGGTAATATATGGTAAATGCTAAGTGATATTTTTTATCTAGTGTACACATTGGTAATATTTGTTCATAGTTTAGGGTGGCACAGTGGCCCAGCAGTAGAGTAGCTGCCTTACAGTACCAGAGACTATGGGATCTCCGGTTTCCTCCTACACTCCAAAGACATACAGGTTTGTAGGTTAATTAGTTTGGTAAAATAGCAAATTGTCCCTAGTGTGTATATGATAGTGCTAGTGTGCGGGGATTGCTGGTCAGCGTGAACCTGTGGGCCGAAGGGCCTGCTCCAGCGTGCATCTCTAAAAGTAAAATTTTAAAAAAGGAGATACAAATCAAAAATCTGAAGAAACTGTTATGTCTTAACTGTGATTAGATACAAGAGAATAACCCTGATTAGCATTTGCAATTGCCTTGTGTTAAGGGCCTGTCCTACAAGCATGCAACTCCATGCGATGAGCGCGACCTAACGTGGTCGCTTGAGCCGTCCGGCGTCGCGGGGCCAGTCCCACTTCGATCGCCGGAGCCATGCGGGATTGTGCGGAGTTCGTCCCGACATCGCGCGGGGGTCCGAAAAACTGATTATGTTCAAAAATTCCGCGCGGCATGGCTTTTCGGCTCGCAGTCGCCTTGACGTATTACACACCGCCTCAACATCGTGCCTCCGTGAACCTATCTGTAGGTGCCTCCGTGACCCTCTATGTGTGTGGCTCCGTGGCCCTCTGTGTGTGTGTGTGCCTCTGTGCCCCTCTCTGTGTGCCCCTCTCTGTCCTGGCGAACTTACCTTAAGACTTTGCTCCAAGTTCGCCTCACTTTGCGCCACGTTGTGCCACTCACCCGACCTCCGCGCGGCCCTCGCTTCTAGTTTGATCGCGCTCATCGCATGGAGTCGAATGCTGGTAGGACAGGCCCTTTATCTAAAAATGTCTGCAGGAATATTTTCGGGAGTTGATATTATTCCACCGTCAACATTCAAAATAAAAATAAATCTGTCACTTTAACCAATGCATTTAAATGATGCCTTCAAGGTCCAACTGACAATGATGGATTGCCATGCAACATATGCTGCATATTCCGGCTACTTTCTGTAAATATTGTCTTTTGCAGTTGAATCCCAGTAAACATAGCACTGGTTTGCCAAGGCATTTCATGCTTGCTGCAAGATTTCTGAAAATTGTAGATAAACGCACTCCAATTATAAGTCTTTGTACTCCAGTAATCTTCCATTCTACGTGTCTGACTAATCAAAAAGAGCAGCACATTTGAAAAATGGAATATTAATATTTGACCATGATGTTGACTGAAAAATGTTGCTTTCGCCATGTCAAATGTATTAATAGAATTATTTAAAATATTACTGTGCAGGAATGGGGCAAATGTAATGGTCCAGGAATGGGGCAAATATGATAAATAATTATGGTCTGTCAGTCTTCCTAGTCTGTCTTCTGCTTTCTTGCTCTTGTACTTAGTTCAGTTTCAGTTTTAGAGGCACAGCACAGAAACAAGCCCTTCGGCCCACCGAGTCTGCACCGAGCACACACTTACACTTTACAATTTACAATTATACCAAACCAATTAACCTACAAAACTGTATGGGCGGAAACAGAAGATCCCGGAGAAAACCCACGCAGTTCAAGAGGACAAACTCTGTACCAAGTCACGATCGAACCTGGGTCTCTGACGCTGTAAGGCAGCAACTATACTACTGTGGCACCATGCCACCCCTTAAATGCATCGGTTCTGATAGCCATGCCTAATCATTTTCTTACCAAACTCTATGTTTTAACTGTTGTTTAATGAGTGAAGGGTAAAGTGGGCTTCATGTAGAATCTGTGCTGAATTAAAACCAAGGTTCTTCCGTCCTGAAGAAGAAGGTTGATCAAAGCTACTCAACCTATGGAACGTTTGGGTATTGACTTCAACGGGCCTTTACCATCCTCCTCTTGAAATGTTTATATACTTACCATAGTTGATGAATATTCGAGGTTTCCATTTGCCTTTCCTTGTCCAAATATGTCAGCGGCTATGGTTATCAAATGTTTAGATTAAATGTTTTCATTCTGTGGATTTCCAAGTTACATACATTCTGATAGGGGCACCTCATTCATGTCAAAAGATTTAAAAGACTACCTTTCTACTAGAGGAATTGCAACAAGTAAAACACCACCATATCATCCTATTGGAAATGGTCAGGTTGAGAGGTATAACGGAATCATTTGGAAAGCAGTGAAACTGGCTTTAAAGTCAAATGACATACCAGTTCAGCAGTGGGAATGTGTTCTACCATATGCATTACACTCCATCAGATCTCTACTACCAAATGCTACCAATACTACTCCACATGAGCGGTTCTTTAACTTCAAACAGCGTTCTTCTAGTGGTATTTCTGTGCCATCATGGTTGACTAGCTCTGGGCCTGTGTTGCTTCGTCGGTATGTCCAATCAAATAAGAATGAGCCCTTTGTTGATAACATTGAACTGACTGATGTTAACCCTTCTTATGCAACTATCAAGTATCAGGATGGACGTCAGTCAACTGTCTCACTTTGTGACCTTGCACCATGTCCATCACTCCTTGATAACATTAATCGAGAACTTCTTCCAACACTCCCATCACCCCCTATGGAAACTTCTATAAGCAATACAAAAATTGTAAAGCTAAATAACAATATGAGTGAAGTTGATGATCAAGCAATGTATATACCATCAGCTATTGAAACACCATTATCTCCTGAAGCTCCAGTGTTGCAACGGTCATCACGACGTACTAAACGCATGTGCTGGGTTTTTCGGGCGGGAAAGGCCTGCGGAATCAGCCCTGTTTGCCAGACGTTTCTGAGTTTATGTATTACAGAAATAAGTTGCTTAAAGCTTAAATAAAGTTAAGTAAATTACGAGTAGTGTAAAAGTTTAATTTGCCTCACAACAAAGGGTTTTGTCGGTTTCCTCTGGGAATTATTTGCACCTATCATACACTAAGGTTCCTAGTTTTGTTTCCTCTTGTTAGTAAAAATGTCAGCTTGGAAATACAACCACCCTGAAAACTTGAGTTAAGATTGTGCTCTATGCTGGAGAGTTTTGAATTGTCCTTGTGTCCTTAGTCCATTCAGTTTGTGCTTGTGTCTGTTCCAAAGTCTTGTGTCCATTTTGATGGTTCCTCCATCAATCCCAGATAAAGGGTGAATAGAAACTAACCAGAGCTAATTAGATACGGGCACAAGAACAGGCCCTTTGGCCCAGAATGTCCGTGCAGAACATGATAACAAGTTAAGCTAATCTCACTTGCCTACACATGATCCATATCCCTCCACTCCCTGCATACCCATGTGCCTAATTAAAAGCCACTTAAAAGACACTGCCATATCCTTTGCCACCCACTCTTTGCAATGCATTCCAGGCATTCACCACTTACTGTGTGAGAAAAAATGCCCTGCACATCTCATAGAGTCATAGAGTGATACAGTGTGGAAACAGGCCCTTCGGCCCAACTTGCCCACAGCGGCCACCGTGTCCCAGCTACACTCGTCCCACCTGCCCGCATTTGGCTCATATTCCTCCAAGCTTGTCCAATTCATGTACCTGTCTAACTGTTTCTTAAACGTTGGGAAAGTCCCAGCCTCAACTACCTACTCTGGCAGCTTGTTCTATACACCCACCACCCTTTGTGTGAAAAGGTATCACTTAGATTCCTATTAAATCTTTTCCCCTTCGCCTTAAACCTTTGTGCCACACTAGGGAAAAGGTTCTGACTGTCTAGCTAGCCTATGTTTGCCTCTCTTAATTTTATAGACTTCTGCCAGTTCTCCCCTCAGCCTCCGACACTCCTTTGAAAACAATCCATACGTCGACCACATCACCAGGCCGACCCCTGCAACGCTGACCAAATGCCGCCGAAAGGACAACAGAGTTTTAAGGCCAAGATAAGGGTCTATATTTTAAGAACTTTAAAACATAAAGGGCACAAAATGGTGTCGGAAACACGGTGATTCTATGTACAGCTCATTTTTTCTTACACTATTTTAGTTTAGTTTAGTTTGGAGATACAGCATGGAAACAGGCCCTTCGGCCCGCCGAGTCCGTGCCGACCAGCGATCCCTGCACACTTACACTTTCCTACACACACTATGGACAATTTACACATACACTAAGCCAATTAACCTACACACCTGTACGTCTTTGGAGTGTGGGAGGAACCCGAAGATCTCGAAGAAAACCCACGGGGTCACAGGTAGACCGTACAAACTCCGTACAGAGAACACCTGTAGTCGGGATCAAACCCGGGCCTCCGGCGTTGCAAGCGCTGTAAGGCAGAAACTCTACCGCTGCGCCACTATGGTCATTGCACTCCTGTATTTATGCATGATTGTGCTTATGAACCGTAAGATTTTACTGAATTGTACAGAGGACGAAGAATTTCACCGGGCACATGTGACAATAAAGTACAGTTCTATTTGAATCTGAATTCCATCTAGTTGATGATCACCCTTCCCTTTAAGATTTTGCCCAACGCCGATCATTGTGATTAAACCTCTTGAATCTTGTTACTGGGAGCTCATCGGGAAGAAAAATGAAATTGGTTTTATATATGGAAATGGCAAAAGCAGAAAACAATCTTGGTGCAGGTTTTATTTTTACCATTGTTGATAAACAGAACTGTCCTTAGAGCGTTAGTCAGGGGTAAATACCAAGACTTGAGATGCATCTGATGTACATAATGTCCTGAGTTTTATTTTCATCAGAATAAAAATGTTTTCTGCTATGCTCTTTTTGACAGCTGAAGCCAAAAATATTTCACGGATTTATCAATAGCAAAGTATTTTGATGCTGGACCTTTTCCAACAAGATGCCTTCAATGGAGGATCTGAACTGGAGAGGTTCTTCAACTAAACAGACTGATGTTCCTCACTCACCTTCAGAGGCCCAAATCAAGTTGCACAAAGAAAAAATCCATTGATTGGTTTTAAATGGTATTTTGAAAGGTTGGAAATACAAATGGGAATAAGGAGTTGAGGTTAAAAAGACAGACAGAAAAGGTAATGTGTCCTATCAGGGACACATGACAATAAAACTCTCTTGAACTCTGGAAATAAAATAGTTGATTTTTATTTTTTAAAGTTCCACATTGTGACAACCCTACTCCCATACAGAGGTTGATTGATTGAATTTCACCATGGTTAAGTACATCAACTATTAATGATTTTCTGCACATATCTTGAACGTGCTCACTGTTTTTTTTACCTACCTTGCACTTTTGGGAGAACTTGTTGTAGTTTCTAATCTAGGTATCAGTTTTCATGATTATTTAAGATACTCCTCCCTTTACCTGTCATGACTTTCCATATATTAGTCCAGGGAAGTTAACAAAGAAATCTTAACCAAAAAATTGACCTTCGTACAGAGATTGAATATATTTAATACGCTATACGTTTATATTTAATACGCTATACGATTGATACGCTATATTTAAGAGGGCGTTGCTATATTTAAGAGGGCATTAGATGTGGCACTTGTGGCTAAAGGGATCAGGGGGTATGGAGAGAAGGCAGGTACGGGATACTGAGTTGGATGATCAGCCATGATCACATTGAATGGCGGTGCAGGCTCGAAGGGCCGAATGGCCTACTCCTGCACCTATTTTCTATGTTTCTATGAATGGCGGAGTAGACTCTCTGGACCGAATGGCCTAATTCTACTCCTATAACTAGTGGACTTACTAGTTGTGATACAGGGCCACAAATTCTATAATGCAACCCCTTCTAACTCATGACAAATACATAACCTGACACCAAAAGTTGGCACAAAAAGCTGGAGTAACTTAGTGGGAGAGGCAGCATCTCTGGTAGGTTAAACAAACACTGGAGATACCCCCTTGTGCATCGCTGGTGATAGAATTGAGGTGAATATGGGAGAATAGGTGAAAGGGACAACTAATTGGGAATGGGTTATTCTGTTAGCTAGAATAGATGAGTGGGTCAAATAAGGAGAATGGAAATATCAGTGGTTAAGATGGTGACAAGAAATTTCCACTAAGTGATATTGCAAAAACACGGCTGATGGAAATATAATGTGGAAATATTGCAAGGTCATTCACTTTGACATAAGAAAAGGTAGAGTACTTTTTAAATAGTGAGAGATTAGAAGGTGCTGTTGTTCACTTGGACCTGGGACACTATATATCTATTCCCATGAATCACTAGAATATTCTGGTTTAGGGAACAATTATTCATTATACGTTGACCTTTATAGCAAGATTATTAGACTCCAAGAGAGCTCTTACTCCAATGATTAGAGCACAGGGGAGAACATGTTTGAAATATTGTGCCTAGGTCTGGTTTACCGACCTGAAGTAGAGAGAGTGGAGTAGAGTGGAAACCCAAGAGACTGCAGATGCTGGAAGTTCATAAATTCATAAGTGATAGGAGCAGTATTAAGCCATTCGGCCCATCAAGTCCACTCCGTCATTCAATCATGGCTGATCGATCTTTCCCTCTCAACCCCATTCTGCTGCCTTCTCCCCATCACCCTCTGACACCCACACTAATGAAGAAACTACAGTACCTCTGCCTTAAAATACACATTGACTTGGCCTCCACAGCCTTCTGTCGAAATGAGTTGCACAGATTCACCACTTGAGAAACACTAAGTGCTGGAGGAAATCAGCAGAACTCGGGCAACAGATAATGTTGCAGGTTGGGGACCTTCAGACTCAGCAAGAAGAGATCCGAGCCCATACGTCATCTGTCCATTTCCTCCACAGATGATTCCTGACCCACTGAGATCCTCCCATACTTTGTGTTTTGCTTGTGAGCTGAGTAAAGTTTCATTAGGTTGATTCCTGGGAAGGCAAATCATCGTGTGATGAGAGGCTGGGTCTGTAGCTGATGAAAGGACTGTTTAGTAATCCGATAATCCAACTGGGAAGAAACTGTTCCTGAATTTTTAGGTATGCGTTTTCAAATTTGCGTATCTCCTGCCTGATGGGGCAGGGGATAAGAGGGCAATGGCAGAAGGAAAAGATGGCCCACTACCAATTTCGCAAGGGTAATTATTATTGAGCAATAAAAGGTTGTCCTTACTAAGAACAGCTCCATCACATGAATAGGTAGATTTTATTATTTTAAAAAATATTGTCTTTAACAATGTTTCTGTTAATTCTTATTATATTGAGATACTAAAATAGCGAAAGGCCTGGATTGAGTGTATGTGGAGACGATATTTCCACTAGTGGGAGAGTTTAGCACCAGAGGTAGAAGCCTCAGAATTAAAGGATTTTCCTTTAGTAAGGAGATGAGGAGGAATTTCTTTAGTCAGAGGGTGGTGAATCTGTGGAATTCATTGCCACAGAAGGCTGTGCAGGCCAAGTCAATTGATATTTTTAAGACAGAGATAGATAGATTCTTGTTTGGTGTCAGGCGTTACGGGGAGAAGGCAAGAGACTGAGGTTATGAAGGAAAGATAGATCAACCATGATTGAATGGTGGAGTAGACCTGATGGGCTGAATGGACTATTTCTGCTCCTATCACTTATGAACTTGTGAACTACAATATGCACTATATACATCCACTTTGAACTCACAATCTCCACATACATCACAGATCTAAGACTCACCTCCACCGACATCACATATCTATGACATTAACCTTAAAATGTAATCAAACCCCACAACTGCAGATGATTCTCCATTTACCAGCTAACTTTAATTTCTCAGATACATTTCCATAGACTTTTGGCAGTCTTACTGAATTAGTACCATCCTCGCTCAATATGAAAGCACATTTGTGGTATAGTTTTGGGACGGTCCTCATTTATTTTACAGGGCATTAAAATGACATTTGGAGAGAGGAGCCTCAGATCATGTTTATTGATGGGATCTTATGCCAACAGATAAAAGGGCGGGAATTAATTACAAATCAATGGAAAACTCCTGTTATAGGAAAAACAATAAAGTTAATTAACTGTAAGGTTTTTACAGCGCTGGAATACTGCAGGCTATGCTTCAGTAAGAAAAAAATCATTGTCTTCTTCACCTTTTCCAACATTGGTTTTATATGATATTCTTTTTCTGTTGCAATTTTTTGTGTTAAACTAACAAGTGGCTGTGTACCCCATCGGGCATGCATCAATTGACCAATTCACATAATGGTAATGTTCCTGAAGTGTGCATCTCAGTATTTTATTATGGTGTCTTGTATACCAAAACGATTGCAATCACTTAGTAATATTAGATCAATAAAGTGTCAATAAATCATGAGATGCCTATTTTTAAATGAGCTATTTGAAGTGAAATAGTTAAGCACCCTTTCGTTAGATGAGAAACCGCACTGTTTTCTGCTTTGAAGCATCATCAGTAGCTTGACGGCACTTTCATCCATGACTTAGGAGTTTCAAAGCCCAAATTTCACTCAGGAAAATTGAGTACTGAACCTCGATTGGCGTTACAGCGTCATTCGAAGAGTTAAATTGTGGACACAGTTTTCCTTTCAGGTGAACACAAAAGCAACCATTGTGTTGTTTCATGGATGTGCAAGTTGAAGTCCCTGGTGCCCTGGACAATATTTATCCCTCATTCAACCTCACTAAAACAAAATCTGGTGCTGTATAAGGTTTTTTATAGGAGCTTGGTGCACACAGATTGACTGTAGTGCTTCCCATATTACAATGGTGAGCTTTGAAAGTGTTTAGTTGGTTTTATAGGATGTTGGTATATCCTGCAGGTACGTAAGAGGTGTTACATAAATGGAACTCTTAGTATTTTGAAAAAAGTTACATTTTTATGTGGGGTAGCTTCAGTAACTTTTATAAATAAAATATCGACTGTTATGATTAACACTGCTCCACTTACAGATTCATCATAATGTAAAATAATCCAGTATCATTTGGTGTGCTCTCACTGTGGCTCTTCAATAGTTAAATTTGATATTGTTTTATAACATGTGAAACTCCATTTGGGTTTGCTTTGGATGAATTGATAACATTTATTTTTAAATGTACAGGTTAATCTCCACTGAAAAGCTACATCATTATAAAATGATAACGCAATGAGTCGGGAGTGTGAAGCATTGAAAAGGAGATGTGCTGGTAAGTTTTTCTCACACATAGAGTGGTGTGTGCCTGGAAGGCCTTGTCGGGAGTGATGGTGGAGGCAGATATGTAAGTGGCATTTAGGAGGCTTTTAGAGAGGTGCATTGATATGCAGGGAATGGAGGGAAATGGATTACGTGCCGGCATAGGTGATTAGTTTAACCTGACATCATGTTCCACATGGATACTATGAGCCGAAGGACCTGTTCCTGAACTGTATATTTTATGACTGGAATAAAAAGTAAGATTAATGATTATCTTGCCAAAGTCAAGTATATTCAAATGGTTCTGCACTAAAATGACAAGATTTTACTCTTACTTAGAAATGTATTTATATTCATTCATCGTTCTTGGATTAAAATTCTGCCTTCAATGCAATAAAGGGTGAGAGGTAGTTCATACGTTCATAAGTTATCAGAGCAGAATTAGGCCATTCGGCCCATCAAGTCTACTCCACCATTCAATCATGACTGATCTATCTTTCCCTCTCAATCCAATTCACCTGCCTTCTCCCCATAACCCCACACCCCCGCACTAACAACATATACAAGAGGGTGACATTAGCAGTGGAGCGTGGATGGACTGACACCTTATGTACTTAACAGTTTATGTATAAAAATTGTATAAAACCGTAGATGCTCGAAGTCTGGAAAACAAAAAGAAAATGCTGGAAATACTCAACTGATCGGGCCGCATCGATAGGACCAAATTCCTGCTGTTAGAACGGGAAAACAGATAAATAAATTAATCTAAGTTGCATAGGGAGTAGGCTGAGGAGAAAGGACAAAGGGAATATCTCTGTGAGGGTAAGGCCAGGGATTAAGCTGTTGATGAATGTTTCTGGTTAATAGGTAATAGCTTACTGAGGACAAGAAGTGAAACAAAAACCATTGGCCTTGAAAAAGGTAAGAGACGGATGAAAACCCTGTTGGAGAGCAGGGCAGAACATCGAGGTTGACTCCTATCAGAACAGTGGCAGTGAATCCAACAGTGTTAATGTGAGCAACTGTAGGAGACAGGACTTTTAGTGGTACGCACCTCCCCGGGTGTGAAGCTCTCATTTTCTTTTCCACTATCTGTGTAAAAATCATGTATCTACACACTGTAAATGGATCGATTGTAATCATGGATTGACTTTCTGCTGACTGGTTGGCACACAACAAAGGCTTTTGACTGTACCTCGGTACACATGACAATAATCAAAACTGAACTGAACTTGCTGTATCTGAACTGAAAAACTCTGCCCTGCAAATCTCTTTTAAATTTTCTCCCTCCAAAGTTATGGATTCCAGAGTTTGACATTTTCACCCTTGGAAATGTGCTCTGAATGTCTACCATCGATGCCGCTCATAATTTTATAACCTTCCATCTGGTCTCCCCTCAACCTCCGCTGCTCCAGAAAAAGAACAATGAATGTTTGTCCAAGCTCTCCTTATCCAATACATTCTAATCCAAGCAGCACCCTGGTAATTTATTTCTGCATCTTCTCCAAAGCCTCCACTTCCTTCCTGTAAAGGGGCGATGAGTAATGCACACAATACTCCAAATGCAGCCGAACCAATGTTTTATGATCCTGCAACCAGACTTCCTGACTCTTATACTCAGTGCCCGGACTGATGAATGCAAAATGCAAATTGGAGGAACAGCACCTGATATTTTGCATGGCCAGCTTACACTCCAGCGATATTAATATTGATTTATCTAACTACAAGTAACCCTTGCACCCCCTCTCTCTCCGACCCTCCCCCACCCTAGTTGTCGTACTAGATTCACTGTCGCCCTGCTGAGTTTCACTGTTTGTGTCACTCATTATCACCTTCTCCACAACCAACAATGGACCATTGTGGGCTCCACCTTTCCTTGATCATCATTGTTGGCTTTGATTTGTCCTCTTGCATACCTTTCGTTCATTTGTTCTATGTATCTTTCCATATCTTTCATTTCCCTCCCTGATTCTCAGTCTGAATACGGGTCTCGACCAGAAACATTGCCTATTCATTTTCTCCAAAGATGCTGCCTGACCCGCTGAGTTTCTCCAGCATTTGTGCCAGATGCCTTCTTTACCATTCTATCGACCTGTATTGCTACTTTCTGGAAGTTTTTACATTTCTTTCCAAAAGTAAAAGACTACACCATTGTTTTGGACCAACTGCACAATATTTAAGGACCAACAATTTAGTGTCAATGGTAAACATAACATTTTAGCACATCAAAAATAGGTGCAACTCAATTTTTACACCTCACTAAAATAACCAATTTATCCCACCGTTTACATGTCTGCTTTTAATTCGACTATAAATTAATTCTGCTCCAATTCTCTAGCCTCTGAGCTGTGTAAATGCTTAGCTTTCAATATTCAGTCAATTCTCTTTATGAACACTGAATTTCCTTCCCCTATCCATTTAGTGAATTTACAACAATTTACTGTGTAACAGAAAAAGGTTTCCAATTTTGCCTCTAGTAGTTCTGTAATGCACAAAGTAATACCGTGTTGTATTAACAAACACCACAGTCTCTACAAATTAGTTCTAAATTCAATCAAAGTGAATGGATAGGCAGGTTTAAATATCATAGCTATGGGAATGGATTATTATTCTGGAGCTGTATGAAATCAACAGGAAAAGAAAGAGGCAATTGATCATCAAAGCCGGTTGTATTGTGGAGTAATTGAAAATCCACCCACTAGAGGCTCATTAAGAATATTTATACAGAGAACAATAGAAGTGTTGCAACCTTGACAGAAATGTTCTTAGTTGACATGAAAGGAAAACGTTTGGATAAATAAACGCTGTTTGGACTGGAGAGAGCTTCAGTGACATGTACTTCATTTATCAGTGTGGACCATCTTTTGCAGCTAAAGTCACAGTGTGGATGCAGGCCCTTCAGCCCAACTTGCCCACACCGGCCAACATGTCCCAGCTACACTCGTCCCACCTGCCTGCATTTGGTCCATATCCCTCCAAACCTGTCCTATCCATGTACCTGAAGGTAGACACAAAATGCCGGAGTAACTCAGCGGGATAGGCAGCATCTCTGGAGAGAAGGAATGATTGATGTTTTGGGTCGAGACCCTTCTTCAGACTCTTTGAAGAAGTTCTCCTCCTCTCTCCGACGAGATTCTTTCCTATCCATGTACCTGTCTAACTGTTTCTTAAACGTTGGGATAGTCCCTGCGTCAACTGCCTCCTCTGGCAGCTTATTCGATACGCTGTTTATATGTGGGGAAATCTGGGAAACATTGAGTTTTCAGGGGATAGCATTGTATAATAGTAAAATGGATATTATATGATTATATATTCTAATTGTATTGCTGTATATTGTATCATTTATAATTGTAGAATGGTAATAATATTCAGCGAAATTATATTGTAAATTCTCCCTACTGTGTAGGATAGCGCTAGTATACGGGGGTCGCTGGTTGGCGCCGACTCGGTGGGTCAAAGGACCATGTTTGCACGTTGTATCACGTTGCAGAAGCTCTCTATTTATCTGCTAAAGCCAAACACTAGCAGCTTCTCATCACTGCTTTTTATTCCTCACAATCCAGGAATCCAACAGATGCTACTTAGGAGGAAAGCACAAGGTGTCACATCTGAGGGCACTGAAGGGAGACAGCAGAGGGTTTCTTCAGACCGATGCTTGTTTGACCTCAATGATTTCTCCCTCATCACACTCATTGCACAACATGCTACAGAAAACCATTTTTTTAAATTCTCCCTCAAAATTCATGCAAACTATCTCCTTTGTCATAACCACCAAAGTTCCCCCCTCCACGGGTCCCATGTAATCCCGCGCTACCTGCTCCATGGTCGGACAGTCGGCGACTAAACAGTCTCCCCCACCTGGTTTTCCAGGAGAGGAGGGGGCTGTGGACCCCCAGCAGGACCAAAAACAAGACCTGTCAAAGGGCGGATGAGCTTCTAGCGAGCCAACGGCCATCCACACTTCAGTAGAAGTTGCGATCACTGTCGTACATAGCATTGTAAGGAACGCCACACACACACCAAAATCCTCTACTTCCAGTGGCAGAAGTCCGCAGGAACTGGAGGACGGAGATGTGAGGTGCGTCCGTCACCGTTCCCGTCGGAAAACAGCACCACTGCGTCACTAATGTTTTCAACGATGATGAATGAATGAATGACCAAGAATGTCAATGCTTTCCTCCAGCCAGATAAGGGAAAATAAGTCATACGTCTGAAAATTAGACCTCATGACTTGTCCTGGTTAACTCAGTTCAGGGTACTTGTATAGTGTGGACTTTGGGGGAAGGTTAGAAGTTACCAGCATGCCAAGCAGAACTGTGTTCTGGAGATAAACTGAGTGACTATGCTATCATATCTGGGTTGAATATCTTTGTATTGATAAGATAGATACATAAGTAAGTAGATTGCTCCATTTGAGAAGTTTCTGGAGACACTGTTTCAAGATGCATGCCCGTGAGTTGTGAATCAGAAGCTAGAGGTGAATTAAGCCAACTTCACAACTCCTTGAAACGCAAACAGAAAATGCCAGAAACATGAAGCAGAATGAATACTTTAGGGCCTGTCCCACTTGGGTGTCATTTGCGCGTCATTTACGCAACATAATTGATGCATCGTAAAGCACGTGATGCGCGCATGGTGCGCTTTACACACGCACGGTGCGTGGTAATGTAGGCAGTGTTGCGTGGTCGCGCGCGGTGCCCCAGGATTTTGAGATTAACAAGATCTTCGCCCGCCACCCGCGCGACGTGGAAATGACACCCAAGTGGGACAGGCCCTTTAGTTTCAAAGACCTTTTGTCAGAACTGGAAAAGCCAGTTTTAAGTTTCAGGGGTGGTTAGGGAGAGATGTGTTGGACAAAGAGAATATTTCTGTAAGGCTAGGGCTGTCGTTGTGATATCCTATTGACAATGTTATCTGCGCAATAGGATCATGAGGAAAGATGAGGAAATTCACAACAGTGAAATAGACGATGGATTAAAAGATGGGCATAAATAAAGACATGTATTCAATGTATATGAATGAGGGCTCTCATTCATACACTCATATCTGCTCCTTCAATCCATTAAATAGAAATGTACAAAACAAGAGTAGGACTCTCCTATTCGGTCTTTGCTTCACTATTCAATGTGATCATGGGTGACCATCCTAATTCAGTACCCTGTTCATGCTTCCTTCCATATGGAAAGACGCTACAAAAGCAAAATAGGGACAAAAGCTATTAACTGTACCCAGTACACGTGACAATAAATTAAACAATATATTGGGCGGCATGCTGGCGCAGTGGTAGAGTTGCTACCTTACAGCGCTTGCAGTGCCAGAGACCCGGGTTCGATCCCAACTATGTGCGCTGTCTGTACAGAGTTTGTACGTTCTCCCCGTGACTGCCTGAGTTTTCTCCGAGATCTTCGGTTTCCTCCCACATTTCAAAGACATACAGGTTTGTAGGTTAATTGGCTTGGTATGAATGTAAACTAAACTATCCCTTGATCTCTTTAGCTGCAAGAATTATGTCCAACTTTTTCCTGAATATATTTGATGCTTTGGTTGAACTGTCTTCTGTAGAGAATTCTGCAGCTTCATCTTTTTGGATGTAGAGATTTCTCCTCATGTCAGTCTTAAATGGCTTATCCCATGACCTTGGGTTGTGAACCTTAGTTCTGGACTTCTCACCTTCCTGCTTCTACTTTCTCCCGTGCCATCATTTCATAAGTTTCAATAAGGTCTCCCCTCACTAAACCTTTCATTCCCCTTCAGTGCACTCTCTCTTCACATGTCAGCCTGCCATCCCCGGATTCAACATGGTGAAACCCCTGTCTCACGGTGCGAGTTGGCTCACGAATGACCCCGAGTTTTCACTCGTGGTGATCACGTACAGCCAACGTAGCGGGAACGTCGGAACTCGCGCGATCAACTTGTCCACTCGTGGCGCTAACGGCAGGTACCCGTGAAACTTGTGAACTCGTGAAAAAAGTCAAACATGTTTGACTTTTTCCACGAGTCAAATTTCGTGGTCAAGTTTAAAATTGAAACATTTAAACTCAGAGTTATATCGTAGTGGCCCGTGCGTTAACTTTAGTGATCCGTGCGTCTACCGTGGGAACTCTTTAATAGACACAAAATGCTGGAGTAATCTGCGGACCAGGCAGCATCTCTGGAGAGAAGGAATGGAGTCGAGACCCTTCTTCAGACTTACCCAAAACGCCACCCATTCCTTCACTCCAGAGATGCTGCCAGTCCCACTGAGTTACTCCAGCATTTTGTGTCTATCTATACTTTAGGTTCGGATATGATCAAGTGTAAGAAACGCAAACCAGACTACCTTCACATCAGAGAATCCTAATGTTCCTAATTTGGCCGAGGCACTTCACTGTCGGTGTGTAGGAAGGAACTGCAGATGCTGGTTTACACCGACAATAGACACAAACATGCTGGAGTAACTCAGCGGGACAGGCATCGCATCTGGAGAGAAGGAATGGGTGATGTTTCGGGTCGGGACCCTTCTTCAGACTCCCCGCTCATTCTTCCCTCGTCGATGTGAACTTGTGGGGGTGCGAGGAATCGGGCGTCGCTGGGTAAGGGGAAGAGAGGTTTTACTGCTGAATTATGCACAACAGAAGCATGAAGTGGGGGTAAGGTCCGTTTAAACTATCTTGTCGTCCCCCCCCCCCCCCCCCAATGTTGGGAGAGAGAGGGGAGAGAGTTGTGCAAACAAACCACGGGAGACTGCATCTTTGGAGGGAAATCATAAAATGTATAGGGATGTTTCGGGCCGGGACCCTAAAGGTTGACTACCCGTTTCGCAGATGCCGTTCCTAGCCCCCCTCTCACTCCTCCCCACCCATAGTCTTTGCCTTCTCCCAATTCCACCATCCCTCACCCCCACCCCCCCCCCACCCCCCACCCCACCCCCCACCCCCCCCCCACCCCCCCCCCCCCCCCACCCCACCCCCCCCCCCACCCCCCCACCCCACCCCCCCCACCCCCCGCCACCCCCCCCCCCCACCCCACCCCCCCCCCACCACCCCCCCCCCACCCCCCCCCCCACCCCCCCCACCCCCCGCCACCCCCCCCCCACCCACCACCCCCCCCCCACCCCCCCCCCCCAATGCACCAAACTAAAAAACAGAAATATTTCAGAAGTCATTACTTGGACAAGAAGATGAATTTTATTTCAGAGTCACGTGAGTGACTACGTGAAGACCCCGTCCAGCACGCACGCGCGACATTAGCGTTCATGCAGTGTTCCCGCGACAAACGGGAGTTCAAGGCGCTCCCGCTATAATTTGAAAGTTGGGCCGACAGATAAGTGTTTTACCGTGGCCGTGAGTATTTTCTCTGTGGTCTGCTTTGTGTTCCAGGAAGAATGAGCAAGACCAGAGGAAAGAAATGTGTAGCTCACCCCCATTCGTCTCCCGTTGAGGAACGTTCTTTGGAGAGGGGGCAAGAGGCGGCAGGATTGACTACCGAGCCGAGCCCAGCACCGCTAGTGCCGCCTGAGCAGCGGGCTGGAGGTACCTGCAGCCAGAACCGGGCGGTAGTATCCGACGATTCGGATGAAGATGCCTCACCGCTCGAGAGCGGCAAAGGCTGCCGCCTAAGCCGAATGGAACGGCTTTTGGAGCAATTGCTCCAGCGAGATCTGCTGAGAGAGCAGCAGCAGACTCACCAAGGGAGCTCATGCACTCCCACAGTGCCCTTTACGGCACTGACCATTGCCTCACATTCTATTGAAGGCAGCATTGCCGACCAGGTCTGGGCTGGTCAAGAAGAGGGGTCATTGGCTGAAGATGTCCGGAGTATGCAGGGTGTACAGGATCAGGAAGAGCTGCTGGGTGTGGTCAACTGCTACATGGCCATTCCACGAGCGGGTCGGCCTTTAGAGCCGAAACTTGCAGCCAGCATTGACCACCTGACCTCAAAACCCCTACAAGAACGGGTGGTCAATGAGGCTCTTGAATTATATACAGCCCAAGAAAATTGTACATCATTGAATGTACCAGCTGTAAACAGCCAAATTTGGGGACATTTGGGGCAGAACATCAGGGACCTGGAATTGAAGCTCCAGAAAACCCTAAAACTCCTGACAGCAGGAATAACATCATATGCTCAGTCCATAGATGGTGTGGACATCACCACAAATCAGCAAGATACATAATCTCTATTTGAGATTAACAATTTACGGGAGGAAATCATCAAGCCTGCCCTCAACCCTAAGTTTGCAGGACTTTGCAAAACGCTGGGTTCAGAACCTCCAATTCTGCTCTTTGGAAAGGACCTTCCAAAAAAGGTGAAAGACCTGGAGGAAGAGTCCAAGACTTTTGGTCTCATGAGGGCAGGTTTGGGCCCGAGCAGACCTAACAAACCCAGGTGGCAATACCCCACGGCGCCCACCAGTCGTCGACTACCATATGGGACTGGTGAAAGCTCGGGGTCCGCAACCATTCCCCGTAAGCCTTTTTTAGGCCAGGGCCCAGAACGGACCCCATGGAAAATGCTCCACCCCCAACATCAACATCAACAGCAACATCAACAGCAGCCCTCTACAGCCCAGCAGACACCTCATCGTCCAGCGAAGGGGCAGAAGATGCACCAGTAACAATGGAGGTAGGTGGGTCTGGTTCCTCTCAGCATATGAGTAACAGGGGCTCTATACTAACAGGGGGGAGATTGCACTTGTTTATGGATACATGGGAGTCTATCACTAATGACAAATATATACTCAGTAGCATTCATGGCTATAAAATTGACTTCGTTCATGAAAACATGCCGCCAGTTCAGCATATACCCCAAAGGGTATTCACCCTCTCAGTCAAAGAGAAACAAGAAGGTCAAGCTGAACTGATGAGGCTACTAGCAAAAGGTGTCATTGAAAGAACAAACAAAACTGTTAAGTATATACATTTCAAGATGGAAACTTTTGAAACAGCCAGACAATTGATTTCTAGAAGGTACTTTCTGGCAAGCATTGATTTAAAAGATGCCTGCTACTCAGTACCCATTCACAAGGAGCATCGAAAATACCTAAAGTTTATCTGGATGAAACAGCTATGGCAATTTAAAGCCTTACCAAATGGGCTAACCTCAGCTCCAAGGTTGTTCACAAAAATCTTAAAACCTGCTTTGGCATTATTGAGGAAACATAAGCATATAGTCATGGCGTACTTAGACGACATTTTAATAGTAGGGAAAACCTTAGAGACAGCCATTTTGGCAGTAGCAGCCACCAAACGTTTGTTTGAAACTTTGGGGTTTGTCATACATCCAGATAAATCCAATTTAACACCATCCACAACCATGGACTATCTTGGATTTACGATTGACACTATTCGCATGATTGTAACTCTGCCGAAGGGGAAAGCATCAGAGTTGGTACAATCATGCACCAAACTAATGGTTAATCATCAGCCAACCACACGGCAGGTAGCTAGTGTCATTGGGAAAATGGTAGCAGCCTTTCCAGCTGTACAATTTGGACCTTTGCACTATCAAAATTTACAAAGAGCAAAAGTGCACACAATAAAGAAAAACTCAGGTCACTTTGATCGAGCTATGAATTTAACTGCTGAATCCATTCCAGAGTTACAATGGTGGACAAGGAACATTAGGCTTTGTTCCAGTCCCATAATAATCACCAACCCAGTATTAACCATTCAAACGGATGCCAGTGCTTTGGGCTGGGGAGAAACTAACATGCAATCCAGCACAGGGGGCAGATGGACTAATTTTGAATCATCTTGCCTACAGACACGGGGTATTAACTACTTAGAAATGTTGGGTGCGTTTTATGGTTTAAAAGCATATTCATCTAATATGCATCACGCACATGTCCGGTTGCAATTAGATAATACCACGGTGGTGGCTTATATCAACCACATGGGTGGTGTAAAGTCAATATCATGTGACAATTTGGTCAACCTAATCTGGCAATGGTGTGTCGAAAGACATATTTGGTTATCAGCAACTTACCTACCAGGTAAGCAAAATACAGTGGCAGACACCAGGTCACACAAATTTAACGATAACATCGAATGGATGTTAAATCCCAAAGTATTTGCTGAAATTACAAAGCAATATGGCACACTAGATATCGATCTATTTGCATCTAGGCTGAATCACCAGGTACCAACGTATGTCGCTTGGGAACCAGACCCTCAGGCAGCAGCAGTTGATGCATTCATGCTGCATTGGGGGAAAATGTTCTTCTATGCTTTTCCTCCCTTCTGCCTCATCAGTCGGGTATTACGCAAGATTCAATTGGATTCTGCTTCAGGAATCTTGATAATACCCGACTGGCCTACACAGCCATGGTTCCCAGTGGCCCTCGACATGGCTGTCGAAACACCGTTGGAATTCCCCAGCAGTCCAGTATTATGAATCCACCCAGTGTCAGGCATTAGTCACCCGTGCCATGACAGAGTCAATCTCCTGGCTTGCAGATTCTAAAAAGACTTCTACTGGGCCTGGGACTGTCTGAGGACGCCATCAACATGATGACAGCATCCCACCGGGAGTCCTCCAGGAGACAATACCTGACCAACATAAGGAAGTGGGAACAGTATTGATCCAAAACAGGAACTACCTACACAACAGCAACAGCTACCAGTGTTGTGGAGCTCCTGGTTGGATTACAACGGGATGGACTCAGCTACAGCGCCATCAATACAGCCAGGAGTGCGTTGTCAGGTTATTTGGTTCCAGCAGCAGGCCACAGGCTTTGGGGTCCCATCCACTGGTGGTCAAAATCATGAGGGGTATTTTTAACACTAATTCCCCCAGACCAAGGTACACGCAGATCTGGGATGTCAGCATTGTGCTGACGTACCTTAGGGGATGGCCACCACCCAGGTCACTCATGCTGGAACAAGTTACCCTGAAATCAGTCATGCTCATGGCACTAGTGTCAGCTCAAAGGGTACAGTCTCTCCACCTTGTGAGGCTGGACAACATGACAGAGTCATTGGATTGTATCACATTCCACATTCAGGGTCTGGTCAAACAATCTAGACCAGGAACCACGCCTCCAGTCATGGAGTTCCGGGCATATTCATCTGACCCAAGACCCATCTCGCCATATACATAGACACAACATACAACTTAAGAGGGAGAGAAAAAGCCTTATGGATAAGCCACAAGAAGCCCCATGGTCAGGTGACGAGCCAAACCATTTCAAGGTGGCTCAAGCTGGTGCTTAAGTCCGCGGAAGACAACACTAATGTTTACAAATCTCACTCCATCAGGGCTGCATCCACGTCAGCGGCTAGGCGAATGGACGTGCATTCTGGCCAGAGCAGGATGGTCCTCGGAAAAAACTTTCCAAAGGTTTTATAATAAGCCGCTGGCAGAACCTGCTACATTTGCAAACAGAATTTTAGAGTCTGCAGATAATATTTAAATGAAGCCCTGGGGAGCTCTCTGTTTTTTGTTATTATTAATAAACCTTTTTTGTTCACAAACAGGTTATTGTTGATTGTGATGACATACTTCCTCCTTCAAAGGTCTTCAGACAGTGAGTGAAGCATGAGCTGGTACACGGTTTGGAATCACAGAGCTTTGAAGTCTTCACGTAGTCACTCACGTGACTCCGAAATAAAATAGTAAGATCAAATGAGAACTTACCAGTTCGAAGTTTGATCTGTATTTTATGAGGAGTTACGATGAGGGACTACGTGCCCTCCGCTCCCACCCTCTATTATACAGATCAATTGGTAATTAAGTTCTTATTTTTTCTTTACTATATTTATTTCAATCGTTGTGTTTTTTCTGTGAATCCACACCGATGCTTTGAAGAATGTCACGCATGCATGCTGGACGAGGCCTTCACGTAGACCCTCATCGTAACTCCTCATAAAATATAGATTAAAATTCGAACTGGTAAGTTCTCATTTAATCTTACTATTTCATTTCACACTAGACTGAGTGGGACCCGTTGGGTCCCATGTTCACACAGGAGGGCTGATCCCCCGACGCAATATTCCACCTCTCCACCAATTCCAATATTGGTGGCCAGTGGGGGGGCTTTCTGGAGCACTGGTATGGGTTCTTGGGTTGGCAGCTCAGTCCCTCAAGCCTGGTGTGCTGACAGCTCACTCATGGCTGGTGGGCTGGCAGTTGACTCATGGCTATTCCTTGAAATTCCATTTCAAGCAGGGTGCAAGGCCACCAAATTCAAATCAATTTTCCTACCATTTCAAGCAGGGTGCAAGGCCACCAAATTCAAGTGCAGTTTCCTACCACTTCCAGCAGGGTGCAAGGCCATCAAATTCAAGTGCAGTTTCCTACCACTTCAACCAGGGTGCAAGGCCACCAAATTCAAGTGCAGTTTCCTACCACTTCAAGCAGGGTGCAAGGCCACCAAATTCAAGTGCAGTTACATACCACTTCAAGCAGGATGCAAGGCAACCAAATTCAAGTGCAGTTTCATACCATTTCAAACAGGGTGCAAGGCCACCAAATTCAAATGCAGCTTCATACCATTTCAAGCAGGGTGAAACCACCATAAAACCACACCAAATTCACAAAATTCACAGTTCAGTAGACATTCAGTGTGTTCAGTTGACTCACAGCTCAGGCAGAGTCATGACCTCTCCCTCCCTCATCATGCAGAGACTGAGCCACACCCACACTTCTGGGTTTTATAACCCCTCCCCCTCCCATTGGAAAAGGTTGGTCTTCAAGGCGTGATTGACAAGAGAGAGATTCTCAACATTTTTTAAACACTAATAACACTTTTATTTTTCATTTTTGGGAAGAATCCTCTGCACCCGCTGAGCGGAGGGGGACTGAGTAAGATGGCCAAAAATCACAGCCGTAAGTGGTAACGTTTTATCTAAAATCAATATACAGTGCAAACAGGAAGTTACCCAAAGCACCCAAACCACCATTTGCAGTGGTGCCTTTTAGCTTAGATAGATAGATAGAAGGCAAGGCAATTTTAAATAGACAAGGCAGCTTTAATTAGGCAAGGCAGCTTTAATTAGGCAAGGCAGCTTTAATTAGGCAAGGCAGCTTTAATTGGGCAAGGCAGCTTTAGCACTTTCAAACCAAAGGGAATGCAGCTTTAGCACTTTCAAACCAAAGGCAACAGTTTCAGCACTTTCAAACCAAAGGCAACACAGCTTCAGCACTTTCAAAACAAAGACTGCACAGCTTCAGCACTTTCAACCAAAGGCAACACAGCTTTAGCACTTTCAAACCAATGGCAACACAGCTTTAGCACTTTCAGCAATGTTTCATCGATGGGAAAAATCCTCTTGTCCTGCGCAGCGGATGGGGACTCTGAGTAATATGGCCAAAAATCACAGCCGTAAGTGGCAGCGTTTTTTCTAAAATCAATATACAGAACAACAGGAAGTGGTCAAGATGAGACTTTTAGTAATATAGATGAAACAGGGATATTTTTAACTTGATTTCGTGGCTAAAACTTCGGGTAATAATTCAGCTAAGCTGCAGGATATAGCGTGCATGGAAATCTGAGGTGAAGCATACTAAAGGCTTCCACCATGAGAGCATTCTGTTCCACTTCTATCCACAGTGCTTCACATGTTTGGAGTGTCCTTATTGAACAATTGAGTAAAGGTGATGCATAGTAGTTGTTTCAAGAAATAAGAAGCTGATTTTGATGTGCAAGCCATTATTTATCCCTCTAGCAATAAATTATACAGCATTATCATGTTTGTTTGTTGGAACTTGCTGTGTGCGGATTGGCAGCTGTGATTCTTACATTACAAAGCTGAGTGCCTTTTGAGAAGAAGTTCATTAGCTGTAAAATATTTTATGATTCCCGAGTCAGCAAAAGTTGATATACTGTAGAAATAGGGATTTTAAAAATCTCTGCAGCATTCTAAAGATAAATTTATTCGCACAGGATGAAGTAAATAATTAACTGAAAAAGATCACTTTTAAGATGTAGAATCAGGCTTTTATTTAGCTCGAGCTAAACCAACTTTATTATTAAACACAGTCATTTTTTAATTCGGTCATTCTTGAGAGTCATGATATTAAAAAGAAAACAAAAAGACCACTTATAAAAGATTACATAGGGTGGCACAGTGGCACAGCGGTCGAGTTGCTGCCTTACAGCACTGGAGACCCAGGTTCAAACCTGACTACAGGTGCTGTCTGTCCAGAGTTTGTACATGCTCGCCGTGACCTGCATTGATTTTCTCTGGGCGCTCCGGTTTCCTCCCACACTCCAAAGACATGCAGGTTTGTAGGTTAATTGGCATAGATAAAATCCTAAAATTGTCCCAAGTGTGTTGGATAGTGTTAGTGTACAGGGTGAACATTGGTCGGCGTGGACTCAGCAGGCCGAAGGCCCTGTTTCCGCGCTGTATCTCCAAAATCAAAAGATTGCAATGAAGGAGTAAATAACTTTATTTTGACTATATTATCAATGGTTGGGAATCGCCTCTTAATCACCATTGTCAAAGCCCATCTGAATTTAGTCTTGATTGATGACGTTACATGGTAATGTGCTCAAGCACCACAGACACTGAGATGGATTGGCTATGGCCCATTGCTGAACAATATTAGAACGATGATGAGCCATTTGCTCTTTGCAATATGTCATTTCAAAATATATATATATTTTTAAACTAGCAAAATAGTTAGTGTATGTTGCCTTTATATTTATATTTGACAACAAATTCACACCCTACAGTGATAATAGTAACGTAAACCGAATATTATATAATTTAAGATTGACCCAAAATGCTGGAGTAACTCAGCGGGACAGGCAGCATCTCTGGAGAGCCATTCCTTCTCTCCAGAGATGCTGCCTGTCCCACTGAGTTACACCAGCATTTTGTGTCTATATTCGATTTAAACCAGCATCTGCAGTTCTTTCCTACATATTATATAATTTAGTTGATTACGCAAGCCAATTAAATTTGGCTCAGTGGCTCCATTTGTTCGGAATGCAGAATGCAAAGCCTCCTATTGTTAACTCTAAACAAGCTGTCAGTTCACACGCAATACACTCGAGTGAAAAAAAAACTCCATTAATTATTTGTCAGATCATTTTCACCAAAGCACCCAAACCACCATTTGCAGTTGTGCCTTTTTACTTCAACCCAAAGCACCCAAACCACCATTTGCAGTAGTGCTTTTTTACTTCAACCCAAAGCACCTGAACCACCATTTGCAGTAGTGCCTTTTAACATCAACCCAAAGCACCCAAACCACCATTTGCAGTAGTGCCCTTTAACTTCAACCCAAACCACCCAAACAACCATTTGCAGGCAGTGCCTTTTTACTTCAAACCAACCATATTTTCATTTTCAAACCACATTACGGGGTCTCACAGTTGAGTAGACATGTGTTCAGTGTTATTCAGAGCTCAGAAACACGTGACCCTCTGGCTTCCTCCATCTTGCAGAGACTGAGTGAGGCACACCACCTCCGGGTTTTTTAGTCCCTCCCCACTCCCACCAATGGGGCAGCAGTGAGAATGGTATTTAAAAAAAAAACATTAATATCTCTCTGATTTTTCATCGATGGGAATAATCCTCCGGTCCCGGAAGGAGGAGGGGGGCTCTGAGCGAGGTGGCCAAAAATGACGGACGTAGGTGGTGGCTTTCTTTCGGAAATCACAACACAGTGAGCCAAAAGCGGTCAAGATCAGACTTTTAGTAATATAGATAGAGACACTCTTTCTGCAAGCATTTTGGAACCAAAATACACTTTTTGCAACCATTTTAGAACCAATAGAGACACTTTCTGCAAGCATTTTAGACCCAATAGAGACACTTTTTTTGCAACCATTTTAAACCCAATATAGACACTTTCTGCAACCATTTTAGACAAGTAGACTTTTTGCAACCACTGTAGACCCAATAGACACTTTTTGCAAGCATTTTAACCCAATAGACACGTTTTGCAAGCATTTTAGAACCAATAGAGACACTTTTTGCAAGCATTTTAGACCCAATAGACACTTTCTGCAACCATTTTAGACCCAATAGACACTTTTTGCAAGCATTTAGAACCAATAGAGACACCTTTTGCCAGCATTTTAGAACCAATAGATACTTTTTGCAAACATTTTAGAACCACATTAAGGGCACTCACAGTTGAGTAGACATGTGTTCAGTGCTATTCAGACCTCAGAGAGACGTGACCTCCATCTTGCAGAGATTGAGTGAGGCACACAACTTCCTGGTTTTATAGTCCCACCCTCCCTCCAACATTAATATATCTCTGATTTTTCATCGATCGGAAAAATTCCTCTGGTCTAGGAAGATGGAGGGGGGCTCTGAACGAGGTGGCCAAAAATGACAGCCGTAGGTGGCGGCGTTCTCTCAGAAATCACACCACAGTGAGCCAAAAGCGGTCAAGATCAGACTTTTAGTAATATAGATATAGAACATAGAACAGTACAGCACAGGAAAAGGCCATTCAACCAACAATATCCCTGCTAAACAGTATGCCAAGTTAAACTTGTCTCCTCTGCTTGCATGTGATGCATATCTCTCCATTCCCTGCATATCCATAAGCCTGTCTAAAAATCTCTTAAATCCCACCTTTGTAACTGCCTTCACCACCATCCCTGGCAGCACATTCCAGGTACCCACCAATCTCTGTATAAAAAAACTTGCCCTGCACATCTCCTTTAAACTTTGCCCCTCTCACCTTCAAAAAGGTTCTGGTTGTCCAACCTATCTATGCCTCTACCAGGTCTCCCCTCAACCTCTAACATTCCAGAGAAAACCATCAAAGTGATAATATATTATATTTGGACATATGTTAATATTCTCTCCAAGTAATTTTGAATTATATTAAGATACTGACGGTGCATTGATTGAGGAAGAAAAAAATAATTTGTAAACAATTGAAGCGATTCAGAAATGGTACATCAATTTAGTTGTCGTTCAAAATTAAAGCTGACTACCATTTAAATCTTAGTAACAGGCAGAACATATGGCATAGATAAAACAATTTCGTTCCTAATAAACAGATCCACAGTACAAAGCTATCTCTAATCTGAAATTAATTTATAATAATTTCATAATCTTCCTGGGGGAACTACAGGATGGATGACAAATGGGAAGAATGGAAAATATGTCACATTGATGGAGTGGTTGATGCTTGAGGTGGGTGTAGAGGAAGATGCATGGAGGTATTTCAAAATTAGATTACATGGTTGTTTATTCCACTGACTCCCAGTTAGAAATGCACCTACCACAGAGTGAAACTCTGGAATTCAACGGCACAGAAGGCAGTGGAGGCCAATTCACTGGATGTATTCAAGAGAGAGTTAGATATAGCTCTTAGGGCTAACAGAATCAATGCATATGGGGAGAAAGCAGGAACAGGGTACTGATTTTGGATGATCAGCCGTGATCATATTGAATAGCGGTCTGGCTTGAAAGGCCGAATGAGAACAAAAGTAAAGATTGGCAGGTTTCCAATATAACCCAGGCCTTTATCGTACAATAGAGTCATAGTCATACTGTGTGGAAACAGGCCCTTCAGCCCAACTTGCCAACGCTGACCAACATGTCCCATCTACACTAGTCCCACTTGCCTGCATTTGGCCCATATCCCTCTAAACCTGTCCTATCCATGTACCTGTCTAATTGCTGCTTAAACGATGCAATAGTCCCAGCCTCAACTACCTCCTCCGGCATCTCGCTCCATACACTCACCACCATCCGTGTGAAAAAGGTATCCCTCAGATTCCTATAAAAAATTTCCCCCATCACCTTAAACAATGGCAGACAAAAATTCCACTATGATAAATTGAAGGGTTTAACTTTTATCACCATCTTGAAAATAACAGCATCCTCAACTGCTAATCCCTTCCTGAATGCTTCCATCCACCAGTTTTCTGACCTGCCACCTCTCCTCACAATCATCCCCCCCAACCCTTTGACAACTCAACAACTACTTCTCTACCCAGTAATTTCCCCCACAATACAGCCAACCCCGCTATGGAGGTCCTGATTTTCAAAGTCATCTTCACACCCACACCTCACCCAACACCAGCCATTTATCTGTGGAGTAAGGAAATGCAGATGCTGGTTTATACGGAAGATAGACAGCGCAACTGCCAGCACAACTCAACGGGTCAGGCAGCATCTCTGGAGAAAAGGAATAGGTGACGTTTGAAGAAGGCTTCTGACCCGAAACATCACCTATTCCTTTTCTGCCGAGACACCTCCTGATCTGCTGAGTTACTCCAGCATTTTGTGACTAACCATTTATCGGAATCTTTGACTAGGAGCACTCTTTCCTCCTGATCAGTCTTGGTCCAGTATGGAATAAACTGAAAATGTTATTGAATTTATTGGTGACAGACTCATGACCAAACTGGTCATTGGAATGCTGCAGCGATGACCAAATAATGTGTCCATTATGGCAAAATAATCCATCCAGCACAAAAGCAAGCACAGTCTACCATGGGCATGTTGAACATCATTGATGCTAAAACGACACAAAGTGCTCGAGTAACTTAGCAGGTTCGGCGACATCTCTGGAGAATGTGGGTAGGTGACGTTTCAGGTCAAAGAATTTCTGAGTCTGAAGAAACGTCTCGACTCGAAAAGCCATCTATCCATGTTCTGCAGTGGTGCTGCATGATCTGGTTAGTTACATCAGCTATTTGTGTTCCTTTGTGTATTAACCAGCATATCCAGTTCTTTGTTTCTACATAAAGTCAGTCTTACAGCGTGAAAAAGGCCCTTTGGCACAACTTGCTCACTAGTCCTACCTGTCTGCTTTTGGCCCATATCCCACGAGACCTACCCTTATCCATGTACCTGTCAAAATGTTTCTTAAACATTGCGATTGTACCTGTCTCAGTTATCTCCCCTGGCAGCTTTTGTTCCATACACCCACCACCCTTTGTGTAAAAAAAGTTCAGGTTCCCATTAAATCTCCTCCCCCCCCCCCCCCCCCACCACCTTTTTTTTCTCCCTCCTCATTGATGCTGAATCACATACATCAGCATTTGGTCTGTAGCGTTCTCGTGTTGAACTCCAGCTCTAGGCGAACCATTTCATTGTAAGTAATACCATAATCTCCCAGCTCTTCCATTCTACGCCTGGCAAATAAAAGTAAGTCTGCAGAAGGGTCTCGACCTGAAACGTCACCCATTCCTTTTCTCCAGAGATGCTGTCTGACCTGCTGATTTACTCCAGATTTTAGTGCCTACCTTCGATTTAAACCAGCATCTGCAGTTCATTCCTACAAATAAAAGTAAGTATCCCATATGCCTTCTTTGTTACTTTATCTGCCTGTATTGCCACCCAAGGATCTACAGGCAAAGATCCTATAGCAAGCTTGCTAGAGGATCTTTGTCTGCAGGGGTCCTTTGATGTGTTCACCGAAGTTCCTCTAAACTTCATAAGGCCATACAATTGCACTGTGTTCATCCATTCAAAGCCTCCATATATTTTGTGACTAGCCATTTGGCTGAACCTTTGACTAGGAGCGGTCTTTCCTCCAGATCAACCTTGGTCCAGTATGGCATAATTTCATCTCTAATGGGCCTGTCCCACTTTGGCCATCAGTTACGCGACGGGCCGGTGGCGCGCGAAGATTCCGTTCAGGACGAAGTCCGCACTCCTCCAAGCCATTCCACACTCCTCCCCGCCACTCCATGCGCCTGTCTCGCGCTACCCACGCGCTGCCCACAAGCTGCCCACATGCTACCCACACGCTGCCCACACGCTGCCCACACGCTGCCCACATGCTGCCCACATGCTGCCCACACGCTGCCCACACGCTGCCCACACGCTGCCCACACGCTACCCACACGCTGCCCACACGCTACCCACACGCTGCCCACACGCTGCCCCGCGCTGCCCACACGCTGCCCACGCGCTGCCCACACGCTGCCCACACGCTGCCCACACGCTGCCCACACGCTGCCCACACGCTGCCCACGTGCTGCCCACACGCTGCCCACACGCTGCCCACACGCTGCCCACACGCTACCCACACGCTGCCCACACGCTAGCAGGTCGCGTAAATGGCGCGCGGCGGACAGCCAAGTGGGACAGGCCGTTTATGCCTGTAAACTCCTGAAGTTTTTGAGGACAAACTCATGTCTGCTGCAATGGGGTGACCAGACTGCAGACAAGACTCCCGCACGCAAGACTCCCGCACGCAAGACTCCCGCACACAAAGAAGGCAGGAACGTGTGGGCAACCTCGCCTGGAGTGTAGACTTGATGCGGAAGTCATCAGATATTAAACGTTGGAAAAGCAGCATCTAAGTGAAAGACCTGAGTATGAGAGTGATGCTGCTACACGGCATCTTCAGTAGACGCTGGAAAGCTTTGCAAACATCGATATTGGAACTTACTTTTAAAACCCCGGTCACAGTTTGAAAGCAGCGGCGGTGGGTGACAGTTGAACTGACTGGTCAATGCTCGCTCAGTGGTCAACGCTCGCTCAGTGGTCAACGCTCGCTCAGTGGTCAACGCTCGCTCAGTGGTCAACGCTCGCTCAGTGGTCAACGCTCGCTCAGTGGTCAACGCTCGCTCAGTGGTCAACGCTCGCTCAGTGGTCAACGCTCGCTCAGTGGTCAACGCTCGCCCCCGTGGCACCGCATGCGCTCTGGCGAAGCTGCTCCTTCCACCAGCGGGTCCCTGATGAGACCTCACCATCACCACCTCTGGGCAAAATGATCAAGAGAGTGTCCTCGGCGATCGCAAGATCTCGGACCGCGCTGATCAGACCTGAAGTGAGTCTTCTCGTGGAGACGTCACCCATTCCTTCTCTCCAGAGATGCTGCCAGTCCCGCTGAGTTACTCCAGCATTTTGTGTCTATCTTTGCACAGCAACGTTACTTGTGCCAGCAGGGCTGCTGTGCAAAATGCAGCAGGGTAGAGTGTTGCCTAATGGCCCGTGTGTTTATCTATCCTAGGGATATGCTGGTACTCATATAATGGGATATTCTACCCTTGCACGGTCAGTGACGCTGGTGGCTCTCCAATTGGACCTAACCTTTCTCTGGAGGCCTGATACTGGAGGAACATCGAGGAGATGGCCTTCAAAGGGAACTGTCCATAAGAAATAGGAGCAGAATTAGGTCATTTGGTTGAATAAAAGCCAACACCTTCCACCCTCCCCCCCCCCCTTCATTCCATGAAGCCAATTCTGCATCCTGTTAGCTAGCTCCCACTGGATCCCATGGGATCTAACCTTTCAGATTTGCATACCATGTGAAATCTTATCAAAGTCCTTGCTGAAGCCTACATATACCTATCTAGGATCCTCCCCTAATCAACCTTCTTATATACTTCTTCAAAAAAAACTCAATCAACTTTGTGAGACATGATCTCATACACAAAACCACACTGGCTCTCCCTGGTCAACCCCTGACTATCTAAATGCATCTATATCTTATTTCTCAGAATCTTCTCCAGTAACTTGGCAAGGCTGACTGGTCTATAGTTTCCAGTTTTTTTCTTTGCAGCTCTTCCCAAAATGAGGCACAACATTAGCCACCTTCCAGTCTTCTGGCACCTAAATGGTGTCTAAAGAACATTCATTAATCTCAGCTACGACTCCTGCAATTTCTTCTCTAGCTTCTCACAATGTCCTTGGATATATCTTAGTTTTGAGAAACAGCACAGAAACAGGACCTTCGGTCCACTGAGTCCAAACTGACCAGGGACCCCGCACACTTACACTCTCCTACACACACTGGGAACAATTTTACATTTTTTATACCAAATCTTTTATACCAGTTAACTTACTGTACATCTTTGGAGTGTGGGAGGAAAATATCTGATCCGACTCCTGTGGCTCCATACCTAGAAAACCACTTCGGTTTCTGAGAAGCCCTATTCCTTCTCGAGTTATCTTTTTCCCCTTAATGTACCTATAAAATCCTCCTTAATCTTATCTCCCAGAGCTATCTCATGCTCCCTTTTTTGCCTGTCGGATTTCCTCCTTAATTCCCGATACTCTTCCAGGGATATACTTGGTCCCTGCTGTCTATACCCAACCCCTGTCTCCTTCATTTTCATTGCCAGGGCCTCAATTTCCCTTGTATTGGAAGGGAACCCGGGGTCTAATCGCTCGGCGCGGGGGAGCTGAGATTCCCCCAGGAGTGATCGCCCCAACGCAGATGGCTCAGGGCCCCCGACGGGAGGACAAAGAAGGGAAGGGATTGAAATTTTTTTTCGCCTTCCATCACAGTGAGGAATGTGGAGGAGTCCCTGTGGTGGATGTTTATGTTAACATATGTTTTGTGTGTTCTGTTGCTTTTTATTTGTATGACTGACTTGGCATACTTGACTAATAAAGTATGTATCGTCTTTCTGCTAACTCGATAGCACGCAACAAAAGCTTTTCACCGTACCTCGGTACACGTGACAATGAACTAAACTAATAAGGTTTGTCATCCGTTACTTGCCCTGCTCAATTCTTTACATCAAGTTTTGCCCTGCCCCTTGCCTCTACATATTTGTGAGGAGACTTTCCTGAATGCAGTTCACAACTTCCACCCCATCTAAGACCTTGGCACTGTGGCAGTCCCAGTATGTATTTACCAATGAGTGCTAAACATCAGATTAATGAAAAATATTCCTCTACTCAGACAACACATATTTTCAGCTGCACAGTCCTCTTGTTGGTGTTGAGGCGAAAAAAAAGGCCATTGTGTGGAAAAGATCATATCAAGGAAAAAGCCGGAACTGCGTACAGATTGTGGATGATCAGCCATGATCATGTTGAATGGTGGTGCTGGCTCGAAGGGCCAAATGGCCTACTCCACCTATTTTTCTAAGTGTCTATGTTTTTGTATTTGCGTAGACTAATTGTTCTTTTTAACTTTCTCTAGCACGTCAACGGCTCGGCCTTGTTTGATGAGTTTTATGAGTTGAGGCGAGAACAATGGAGCACGAAAGTCGACTATATGCTTTCAATGATTGGCTACGCTGTGGGATTTGGCAATATTTGGCGATTCCCTTACCTGGTTTACAAAAATGGAGGAGGTGTAGTAACATAGCTGATAACTACAGAGGAACATTGATAATTATGCACCAAATAAGGATGCGGAAATTAAAGCTATTTAGAAAGGACTGTTGTTCTCTCACTGCCCCTTTCCACATTCCACATACTGACCCCCTTCTCGATCTTCCTCTCCCCCTTCCCGCTGACAAATATCCTCTTATGAACCTGCCTTAATCCCCAATGCCCCTGCCCATTCCTGCCATTATCAAAAAATGTAACATTTTGGACTATGAAATCTTTTGAAGGTTTAGTTTAGAGATACAGCATGGAAACAAGTCCTTCAAGTCCCCACCGACCATGAATCACCCGTTCACACTAGTTCTACGTGATTCCACTTTCTCATCAACTCCTCACACACTAGGGGCAATTTACAGAGGCCACTTAACTTACAAACTCGCACATCTTCGGGATGTGTGAAGAAACCAGTGGGAACCCACACGGTCATAGGGAGAATGTGCAAACTCCACACATACAGTTTCTGGAGTCAGTATTGAACCCGGGTCTCTGATGCTGTGCCACCCCTAATTCATTTCCTACTCTTTGAACCTAGCACTCTCCACATTTTTTAATGCATCATAATTTTGAATAATGATGCTGTGTTAAAGAAGGAACTGCAGATGCTGGAAAATCGAGGGTACACAAAATGCTGGAGAACCTCAGCGGGTGCAGCAGCATCTATGGAGCAAAGGAGGTAGGTAACGTTTCGGGCCGAAACCCTTCTTCAGACTGATGGGGATAGGTAACGTTTCGGGCCAAAACCCTTCTTCAGACTGATGGGGATAGGTAACGTTTCGGGCCGAAATCCTTTGTCTGAAGAAGGGTTTCGGCCCGAAAACGTTACCTATCTCCCTCGCTCCATAGATGCTGCTGCACCCGCTGAGTTTCTACAGCATTTTGTGTGCTTTTGAATAATGATTATGCTTTGATCTCTTGCAACAGCCCAGAAACAGTTCTGGAAAATCACCCTGCTTCTGGTTGAATGGATCCTTTCGTTGGTGCCAGCTGTTTTATAATATTTTTTCCGTGCTGTAAAGGCATACAAAGCTTCAAAACCTGTTTTGGTTTCAATGTCAGTATCATTAAAATTAGACTAATTTCTTGTGAGAGAAACTGAAAAAAAAAGAATCTCAAATACTGGAAAATCTAAAAAAACCACCAACAAAACATGCTGGAGAAACACAGTTCCCACAGATGTGGCCAGATCTGCAGAGTATTTTCAGCATCTTCTGTTTTTGTTTTCTTTTTCAAATGCATATGTGGGACTTCTCCTCAGTGCTGAAACAAAACCTTTCAATCTGACGTTTTGCTGTTGGGTTTAAAATATCAGTGACATAGCACCATCGTATCTAATGTCTATGTTAACATTGCCTTGCTAAACCTTTGTCATAATCTTTCTCTGCTGTGTTTCTTTCTTACGTAATGCACAGGTGGTTTCGTCATTCCATATGTGATCATGACAGCAATTGCTGGATTAACATTATTTTTCTTGGAGTGTGCTCTTGGGCAATTTTCCAGCTTGGGACCCATTTCAGTGTGGAAAGCTGTGCCAATTCTGCAAGGTTGGTGTTGCAACATCGAAGAATATTTATATACTTGTATAAACGTTAACTTTTTGTTATTTTTAGCTTTAATGATAAGAACTCAAAATTTTCTGTTAGCAACGTAGAATATTTTGGGGTCAGATTTCTGGCAATAAGAATAGACAGGAATTTTCCTCAATCTATCTCATTTTGATGGCACACAAAAGGCTGGAGAAACTCAGCGGGTGCAGCAGCATCTAAGGAGCGAAGGAGATGGGCGACCTTTCGGGTCGAGACCCTTCTTCAGACTGATGTTTGGTGGTGTTTAGTTTAGTTTGAGATACAACGAGGAAAGAGGCCTCTCAGCCCACCAAGTCCGTGCCAACCAATGTTCACCTTTACTCTAGTTCTATCCTACACACTAGGGACAATCTAATGGCAACTATGAAACAAATGTAATCCCTGGGAACAGCACTGGTGGACGTCTGGATTGCAGGAAACACTTCATGAAGTGAAAGGCGACACAGCAGAGTTTCTGCCTCATCAACATGTCCCATCGATACTTGTCCCACCTGCCTGCGTTTGGCCCATATCCCACTAAATGTGTCCTATCCATGTACCTGTCTGACTGTCTATTAAATGTCGCGATTGTTTGTCTTTCATCCGTGTTCCTCTGCCAGCCTATTCTGTCCCTGCGGTAGTGTCGCTAAAGGTTTTTAATCTCCATTAGGATGACCAATGTATAATTACTGAATTCACACCTAACTCAACTGTTATAAAAAGGTGAACATTTTCAGGCCTTCTTTACCAGCTTTTTGTGTCTATCTTTGGTGTAAACCAGCATCTGCAGTTCCTTCTTACACATATACTTCCTGGATTTCAGAATTGAATAACTAGAGATCGATTGGGTTGATGATACAAAGGTAGGAAGGGAGGTGAAAGCAAAGGGAATGTTGTAGGATGGGACAGATTAGATAACAAAATGGGAGACGTCAGTGCTCGTAGCGACATTCATTCACTGGTGCCCATATTACGTGCAGCACGGTGGCGCAGCGGTAGAGCAGCTGCCTTACAGCACTTGCAGCGCCGGAGACTCAGGCTTGATCCCGACTACGGGTGCCGTCTGTACGGAGTTTGCACGTTCTCTCCGTGACCTGTGTGGGTTTTCTCCGAGATCTTCGGTTTCCTCCCACACTCCAAAGGCGTACAGGTTTGTAGGTTAATTGGCTTGGTATAAGTGTAAATTGGCCCGAGTGTGTGTAGGATAGCGTTAGTGTGTGGGGTGGACTCAATGGGCCGAAGGTCCCATTTCCACGCTGTACCTCTGAACTAAACTAAACTACTCATTTAGCATAAGACTTAGGAGCAGAATTAGCCCATTCAACCCATTGAGTCCACTCCACCATCTGACCATGTCTGATCTACTTTTCCCTCTCAACTCTATTCTTCTGCCTTCTCCCCTTTGCAGAATTCTGTGTGCCTCTGTGAATGAGCCTGCTTATGGCTATGGCATAGTAAATCAGTCGGCATTTAGCTTCATACTAAATATACCTTAGAGTGCACTGTGCCCTGCTCCATTGGCCATAGTTGCCAGTCTGCAATAACATTACCCTCCTTCTTGCCTTTCTATTAAATGTTGAAACACATTTACCAGCTGGAACTTGATAATTATATACTGCTTTGTGTATTGGAATGTGACCCAGCCACAAATGGTTCACTCTTCTCACTACAGTGCTCACTATGCAGACTCTTTAAATATCTGGTTAGAATAAACCCCAAGCAATCAGAACATTTCTGCGATCTTCTAGTCAGTCAATAAAGTATTTATTGGTTATGCCATTAATGGACATTTCTGAAGCATTTTAGTTTTTGCACTAGCATCACTGTGCCCCAAAGCTGGTTCCAAGGGGCTTTTGCAATGACATTCAACCAGCGCTGGATTAAGACCCATAGAGGCACTAAGCACTTAAAAGATTTTAGTGCCCCCATATATATGTAATTCAAAATATAAACAATAATAAACCATTAAAAAAAATTATTTTTCAAAATGAAACAAAACATAGAAACATAGAAATTAGGTGCAGGAGTAGGCCATTCGGCCCTTCGAGCCTGCACCGCCATTCAATATGATCATGGCTGATCATCCAACTCAGTATCCCGTACCTGCCTTCTCTCCATACCCTCTGATCCCCTTAGCCACAAGGGCCACATCTAACTCCCTCTTAAATATAGCCAATGAACTGGCCTCAACTACCCTCTGCGGCAGAGAGTTCCAGAGACCCACCACTCTCTGTGTGAAAAAATTCCTTCTCATCTCGGTCCTAAAGGATTTCCCCCTTATCCTTAAGCTGTGACCCCTTGTCCTGGACCTCCACAACATCGGGAACAATCTTCCTGCATCTAGCCTGTCCAACCCCTTAAGAATTTTGTAAGTTTCTATAAGATCCCCTCTCAATCTCCTAAATTCTAGAGAGTATAAACCGAGTCTATGCAGTCTTTGTTCATAAGACAGTCCTGACATCCCAGGAATCAGTCTGGTGAACCTTCTCTGCACTCCCTCTATGGCAATAATGTCCTTCCTCAGATTTGGAGACCAGAACTGTACGCAATACTCCAGGTGTGGCCTCACCAAGACCCTATACAACTGAAGTAGAACCTCCCTGCTCCTATACTTAAATCCTTTTGCTATGAAAGCTAACATACCATTCGCTTTCTTCACTGCCTGCTGTACCTGCATGCCTACTTTCAATGACTGGTGTACCATGACACCCAGGTCGCGCTGCATCTCCGCTTTTCCTAATCGGCCTCCATTTAGATAATAGTCTGTTTTCCTATTTTTGCCACCAAAGTGGATAACTTCACATTTATCCACAGTAAAACTAACAATAAGATGGAAAATAATGTTTATTTCCGATCATTTAAACCACTTTGAATATTATTTTAGCAAGTTTAAAGTGATTTATTTTGTGCCGTCAACCATTTACCATTTCTGTGGTGCCCCCACATCCCTTGATGCCATAAGCACGTGCTTATTTTGCTTAATGGTTGACCCAGCCCTGCATTCACTACATTTGTGGACAGGTTTATATCATAAGACCTGTGCCCATTCTCTTCTTTGCCTGATGGCTTAGTTTAATTCAGAGGTACAGCGTGGAAACATGCCCTTCGGCCCACCGAATCCACGCCAACTATTGAGACAGAGTTGCTGCCTACAGAGTTGCAGCCTTACAGCGCCAGAGACCCGGGTTCGATCCTGACTGCGGGTGCTGGCTGTACAGAGTTTGTACATTTTCCCTTTTAACTGCGTGGGTTTTGTCCAGGTCCTCTGCTCTCCTCCTACATCCCAATGACGTGCAGGTTTGTAAGTTCATTTGGTTCTATAAAATTCTCCCCAGTGGGCAGGATGGAACTAGTGTAGGGGCTATAGCTGACTCAACGGACTCAGTAGGCCACAGGGTAGGTCAACTCTGTTTCTCTAAACAAAACAAAACTAAACTACCAGTAGATCTGGGACCAAGTAGTGCCCAGAGCTACTGGGCCCATCTGAAGATTGAAGAGTGTCCCTTCTGAGTGTGAATGGCAGTAATTTGTGCTGGTTGACAGAAAACAGACTCACAGAGCCATTAGCATTGTCCCAGACCAGAACATTAAATGGTCTTGCAATCTGGCAGATGAAAGACTGTACTGCTGGCATCTTATCCCATTCCTGCAGTCATTAAAGCAACACACATCCAGTTGCTAAAGAGCTTTGCAGTCGGACTGTATTTTATTTTATTAACACATCAGTGGCGGCACAGTGGCACAGTGGCACAGCGGTGGAGTTGCTGCCATACGGTGCTAGAGACCCGGGTTCGATCCTGACTGCTGGTGCAAGTCTGGACGGAGTTTGTACGTTCTCCCCGTGACCTGTGTGTGTTTTTTTCCGGGTGCTCCGGTTTCCTCCTACGCTCCAAAGACATAGAGGTTTGCAGGCTAATTGGCTTGGTATAATTGTAAATAGTCCCTAGTGTTTGCAGGGTAGCGTTAGTGCACGGGGATCCGTGTAGTGTTCTGCACAGTGTCGCTAAACCAAACTTAACTAAGCATGTTGACATTGGAAGAATTCCACTTGTGGTGCCACAGAAATTGAAACTGTTTTCAATTCACCTTTCCTGGTGTGTTTCTGCTGTAGTGGAGGCTGGTATAGTTTAGAGGCTCCTCTCCTGTAAACATTTAGGTAAGGACTTTCCTGTGCTTCTTGACGTCTCTGTGGATTTCCTGGCAGGTTGGAGGATGTGCCAAGCACTTTTCGCACCACCACATCACTCTTCTCATGCAGTCCTCCCAAACAAAATCCTCCAGTCCTTTGGTTTAATTTAGTTTAGTTTAGAGATGCAGCATGGAAACAGGCCCTCCGGCCCACCGAGTCCAGGACAACCACCGATCCCCGCACACTAACACTATCCTACACACACTAGGGACAATTTTACTTTTATACCAAGCCAATTAACCTACAAACCTGCACCTCTTTGGAGTGTGGGAGGAAACCGGAGCTTCCCGGAGAAAACCCACGCAGGTCACGGGGAAAATGTACAAACTCCGTACAGGCAAGCACCTGTAGTCACGATCAAACCCGGGCCTATGCAACTCTACTGCTGTGCCACTGCGCCTCCCAAATCTTTACATCTTCACATCGTAACTATTGTGTGACCATGTTTTTGGGGGAGCGGTCACATTGATCAATGCTACACACAGGTCAGGCTTTCCCTGACCTAGATGTACACCATATGATATCATATGAAGTAGTCAAAGCACCATAACTCATGAGGATACGAGATTGAGGGTTTGTTGACAAGTTGGGTTCTCTTACAATTATGCATTGATAATTTACAAAGATTCTGGTGATGCTAAGGAGAGGTTTCAGGAGATACCTCTTATACTTCTGTTAAGTTACTAGGAGGTATGGTGAGGTCCACTATCATGACTTTGAAAATGATGCCAGAACCTGGCCGCATCTTGCATGTGGGTCTCGTTGGACTATATGTGTACACTTTGCCAAACCGGGATTGCGTTTAGGTACGGCAATACTTTACTGGACTTTGTATTGCAAATGATGTCAGTGTGCACCTGCACATGTGACAATAAAGCACCACTGAACCCATGGAACCACTGAATTGAATGTGTTGAAATAGGTCATATATCAAGAGTCAAGAGCATTTACGTAATTGTCAGAACATTGAAATCGTTATCTGCTGCAACTTTAGCATATGTTACTAAGTTCTCGGAGCGGAATTGGGCCATTCGGCCCATAAAGTCCACTTTGCCATTCAATCATGGCTGATCTATCTTTCCCTCTCAACCCCATTCTCATGCCTTCTCCCCATAACCCCTGGCACCCATGCTAATCAAGGATCTGTCAATCTCTGCCTTAAAATATCCATTGACTTGGCCTCCACAGCCATCTTTAAGTGTTAATTATCATAGTTGACGAAATAAATGTTTGTGAAAAAAATTACTGCCGTTAACTAATTTCCTTCTGATAACTTATGCTTTTTGTCCTGAATTTTAAGGTGTGGGTGTCGCTATGGTTGTTGTGACTTCATTAGTCTGCCTGTACTACAACTGCATCATAGCTTACAGTGTGTACTATCTGTTTGCTTCTTTCCAACATCGCTTGCCTTGGTCAGATTGCAATGGTGATTTTAAGGACACTATAAATTGCGACCCCCATATAACAGGTATTTTGTAAGTTTTTAAAAAAAAACGTATAGAAATAGCCATTCGACCAACAGCTATTGTTCACACAGACACAAAGTGCTGGAGCAACGCAGTGTTTCAGGCAACACTTCTGGAGAGAACAAATAGGTGACCGGGCCAGTCCTTTCTTCTGACTTGAAACAGCACCATTCCTTTTTCTCCAGAGGAGCTGCCTGACCCGCTGAGTTACTGCAGCACTTTGTGTCTATTTTCATTATAAACCAACATCTGCAGTTCCTATCTACACAGTATTATTTGGATGTTTGTTTCAATGGGTAAGGGAAATATATATGCCTAGAATTTCATCCCTGGTCTCTAACACTAAAATAGTAGCAGTCAGAGAGTGTACTTTGTAACTTCTGAATTAGAGTATCATGCACTGTTCTTTTTATATATTGGTTGGGGATAAATATTTAGGCTGTATCTCTAAACTAAACTAAACTACACAAAACTGCTGTCAGTTGTGGCATTCTTTGCAGTGTAACAATAATCCTGGATTTACAGTATTTCTGACATTTAGTTTAGTTCAGAGATACACCACGGAAATATGGCCTTTGGCTCACTGAGTCCACACTGACCAGTGATCACGCCGTATACTAGTATTATCCTACACACTGGGGACAATTTACAATTTTACCGAAGCCAATTTATTCAAATTTCACTGTCCCTTAATTGGTACATCTGACAATAAACTGACCTTGAACGAACAATCCTGTACATCATTGGAATGTGGGAGGAAACCTGAGCACCCGGAGAAAACCCACGTGGTCACAGGGAGAACATATAAACTCTGTACAGACAGCACCTGTGGTCAGGATAGAACACGGGTCACTGGTGCCTTAAGGCAGCAACTCTACCGCTGCGCCACCGTGCTGTCCCACAGGTCTTGGGTTTAAGCATAATCTAAACATTGAGACATAATTCACATTTTCATTTCAGTACTCGAGAAGTATTGCCTCATCAGAAAACATATGAAACTTACTTTTAGATAGTGATTAAAAGTTTAGTAGTTTTCAAAACTAATTAAAATACATTGTTAAAGCATAGTGGTATTCAAAAGTAGACAAAATATTGGTTTAAAAATAATAAAGTGGGAGATTTAAATGAGAAATTAGTTTTACGAAACTTTTAATAGACAATAGACAATAGGTGCAGGAGTAGGCCATTCGGCCCTTTGAGCCAGCACCGCCATTCAATGTGTTCATGGCTGATCACATTTTTTAACTGAGAGCTGTGGTTATATCTTGTTTTTTGACTAAAATTACACTTTTAAAATCTTAAATTTGCTTATGTAATTTTTCAGGTGTAATCTGCAATATTACACTGCCTGATGGAACTAGCGATTTAATACATAATAAAACTTGTATAAATGGAACCTTAACAGAAATAACTCCACACAATTCAGCTGAATTGTATTGGAAGTAAGTAAAATAGAACGGAGAATATTATGTTGTGAGAAAAGTCAAATTATTATGTTTAATCATTTTTATTCCATCAGACGATATTAGTTCAAGTTCAAGCTCAAGTTCAAGTTCAAGTTCACATTTATTGTCACATGCACCATACAACCATACAAGTGAAGAGAATACAATACACGGTAGAATTTAACATAAACATCCACCACAGTGCTCTCAGCATTCTTCACTTTGATGTAGGGCAATAAAGTTCAGTCATCTTCCTCCTTTGTTCATTCGTGGTCGGGGCCTTGAACCCTTTGCAGTCGCCGCTACAAATGGCGCCGCTACAAATGTTCAGGCCCTCTAATCGGGATGATCGAAACTCCGACGTCGGGACAGATCGGAACACCTTCCGCAACTTGGAGTTCCCGAATCGGCGGCTTCTTACCGGAGACCGCGGCTTCACGATGTTAACGTCCACAGGCCCCGCGGTCGGAGCTCCAACACTGGCGATCCTCAGCAAAGGATGCCATTTGCCTGCTCCGCGATGGTAAGATCTGCATCGTGCCTGCTGCTTGAAGCTCTGGGCCGGTCTCTGGTCTGGAGAGGCAGCACCAATCCAGTTGTTAGGCCACCAGGGGGGCGAAGATGCGGCACGGAAAAAAGTCGTATCACCGTCGGGGCAAGTGACTGTAAACGGTTTCCCCCCTATTCCCCTCCCCCAGCCCCCACATCAAACCTACCGAGAGACATTAAAACATATGTTCAGACACACTAAAAATAACAAAAAGTCGAAAAAAACACACGAGCTGCTGCTCGCAGCGCCACCCAGTGATCATGACATTACAAAATAAATTTAATGTCCTTAATATTATGAAATAAAATAAGCTCTTTAATACTGTACATTTACTTCATTGATATATAGTGAGTGTGGTGGATATAAAGATTGAGAGCAGGTCAGCAAAACAGTAGAGTTGCTGCCTTAAAGCGGCAGAGACCCGGGTTCAATCCTGCCTACGGGTGCTGTCTGTATGGAGCTTGTAGGTTCTCCCCGTGACCGCGTGGATTTTCTCTGGGTACTCCTGTTGCCTCTCAGAACCCAAAGACGCACAAGGTTGTAGGTTAATTGGCTTCTGTAAATTACCCCAATGTTGTGTAGTATAGAACTAGTGGGCAGGTGATCACTGGTCGGCACAGGCTCAGTGGGCCGAAGAACTTGTTTTCATGCTGTATCTTCAAACTAAACTAAATGGAGTGGAGTCAGGGGGGTGAGCGCAAAATCTAGACCGAATGGGAATGAAAGAAGATGTAAAAAAACACTGCAGACACTGAAAATCTGAAATACGAACAGTGAATGTTGGACATACTCAACATACATAGAATGTTGTCTGCACGGAGTTTTTACGTTCTCCCAGTGACCGCGTGGGTTTTCTAGGATAGAACTAGTGTATGGGTGATCACTGGTTGGTGCCAGTGGGCCAGTCTCAGTGGGCCAAAGGGTCTCTTCCCACACTAAAACACTAAACTAAACTAAACATACCACTGAAATGTGTTTACATGTAAAATAAATAAGTTGGATATGAAAAATCGACCCATTTAAAAGCAAAACTGAAACGCCATCCAGTTCAAAGTTTTATCGCTCAAAGTAAAACAATATTTATTTAAAGGGGAAGGAAAAAGTGTAATGCCCCTGTCCCACTAAGGCAATTTTTTAGGCGGATACAGGCGACTAGGCTGTCGCGACGGTCATGAGTAGTCTCCTCAATCGCCCAAAGAATCGTAGCATTTTTCTGGTCGCCGCTGGATTTTGAAATGTTCAAACCTTTTCGGCGACAGTCGGGCAGTTGGCTTGTCGTAGGTTGTCTCTTCGGTTAATTCCATTTGCGACAGGTACCGGCGACTGAATTGTCTTCAGTTGTCTTCAGTTGTCGCCGACAGGGTTGTAATGCCCCTGTCCCACTTAGGAAAACTGAACGGAAACCTCTGGAGACTTTGCGCCCCACCCAAGGCTTCCGTGCGGTTTGCGGAGGTTTTTGTCTTCCGGCAACCACCTTCAACTAGCATCGCAACCGGCTCGGACTAAAAAAATTACCGATTTTTAAAACGGGAACCACTTTCGACCATTAGGGAGACTGACAAAACCTCCGGGAACCGCACGGAAACCTTGGGTGGGGCGCAAAGTCTCCAGAGGTTTCCGTTCGGATTTCCTAAGTGGGACAGGGGCATTAACTTGTCACGGGTGGACGTAGGTTTTTGTAGGTGTGGTCGTAGGTGGGCATCCTAATGGGTCGCCGGTTGTCGGTAGCTTGCCGTAGCTTGACGTCGACCAGGTGATAGGCTGTTTATTTACCTTTGTCATAAGGCCATAGCTCAGAGGGGGGTGGAGGCGGGTTCTCTGGATGCTTTCAAGAGCGAGCTAGATAGGGTTCTTAAAATTAGCAGAGTCAGGGGATATGGGGAGAAGTCATTCACATTGAATGGCGGTGCTGGCTCGAAGGGCCGAAGGGCCTAGTCCAGCCCCTATTGTCTATTGACCTGACACAGTTATATAAGAGGGAGTTAGGTGGGGGAGATGGAAGGAAAGTTTTCTCCATAACAGAGAGTTCCAAAATCAGAGACTATATGTTTAAAGTCAAGAACAAGAGAGTTAGAAGTGATTTGATGAAAAATAATTCCCTCAGAATGTGGTTGTGATCTGGAACGGAGTCAGGAACTTAGACAACATTGATTATCAGGGTGAACATTTTAATCTATGGAATTCATCGCCACAGACGGCGTGGGATGCCAAATCATTGGGTATTTTCTTGATTAGTAAAGGTGTCCGAGGTTGTGGGGACATGCCAGGAGAATGGGGTTGAGAGAGAAAAATAGGAGAAAGGGGAGACTTTAAACTAGAAAGGCTGGGGGGAGGGACTCGGGTAGAGGGGGCTAGGGGACAGGGTGTGGGGCAAGAGGCAGAGAAGGGAAGCACTCGGACCCAAAATGTAGGCGAGAAAGAGGAAAAAGATAATAAACAAAGAATAAGGGATGGTGGGTTTCTAAAATGTGTATATTTTAATGCTAGGAGCATTGTAAGAAAGGTGGATGAACTTAGAGCCTAGATTGACACCTGGAAATATGATGTTGTGGCAATCAGTGAAACATGGTTGCAGGAGGGCTGCGATTGGAAACTAAATATTCCAGGATTTTGTTGCTTCAGGTGTGATAGAATTGGACGGACCAGAGGTGGAGGTGTTGCATTGCTTGTCAGAGAAGATATTACAGCAGTGCTTTGGCAGGATAGATTAGAGGGCTCGTCTAGGGAGGCTATGTGGGTGGAACTGAGAAGTGGGAACAGTAGCAACACTTTTAGGGGTGTATTATAGACCGCCAAATGGGGAGCGAGAATTGGAAGAGCAAATATGTAAGGAGATAGCGGATATTAGTAGTAAGCACAAGGTAGTGATTGTGGGAGTATTTTCAATTTTCCAAAAATAGACTGGGAAACACATTCTGTAAATGGGCTGGATGGTTTGGAGTTTGTAAAATGTGTGCAGGATAGTTTTTTGCAGCAATACATAGTGGGAACGACCAGAGAAGGGGCAGTGCTGGATCTCCTGTTAGGAAATGAGGCAGGTCAGGTGACAGAGGTATGCGTTGGTGAGCACTTCGGGACCAGTCACAATACCATTAGTTTCAATATAATTATGGAGAGAGTCAGAACTGGACCTAGGATTGAGATTTTTGATTGGAGAAAGGTTAACTTTGAGGGAATGCGCAAGGATTTAAAAGGAGTGAATTGGGACATTTTGTTTTATGGGAAGGATGTAGAAGAGAAATGGAGGACATTTAAAGGGGAAATTGTAAGAGTACAGAATCTTTATGTCCCTGTTCGGTTGAAAGGAAATAGTAAAAATTGGAAAAAGTCATGGTTTTCAAGGGAAATTGGACACTTGTTTTGAAAAAAGAGAGATATCTACAATAATTATAGGAGGCATGGAGTAAATGAGGTGCTAGAGGAGTATAAAGAATGTAAAAAGAATCTTAAGAAAGAAATTAGAAAGGCTAAAAGAAGATATGAGGTTGCTTTGGCAAGAAAGGTGAAAGTAAATCCAAAGGGTTTCTACAGCTATATTAATAGCAAAAGGATAACGAGGGATAAAATTGGACCATTAGAGAGCCAGAATGAACAGCTATCTGCAGAGCCAAAAGAGATGGGGGAGATATTGAACAATTTATTTTCTTTGGTATTTACCAAGGAGAAGGATATTGAACTCTGTGAGGTAAGGGGAAAAAAGTAGAGTAGCTGTGGAAACGATGAGATTCAAAGAGGAGGAAGTACTGACACATTTGAAAAATATAAAAGTGGATAAGTCTCCAGGTCCTGACAGGATATTCCCTAGGACATTGAGGGAAGTTAGTGTAGAAATAGCAAGAGCTATGACAGAAATATTTCAAATGTCATTAGAAATGGGAATAGTGCTGGAGGATTGGCGTACTGCGCATGTTGTTCCATTGTTTAAAAAGGGTTCAAAGAATAAACCTAGCAATTATAGACCTGTTAGTTTGACGTCAGTGGTGGGCAAATTAATGGAAAGGATACTTAGAGATAATATATATATATAAGCATCTGGATAAACAGGGTCTGATCAGGAACAGTCAACATGGATTTGTGCCTGGAAGGTCATGTTTGACAAACCTTCTTGAATTTTTTGAAGAGGTTACTAGGGAAATAGATGAGGGTAAAGCAGTGGATGTTGTCTATATGGATTTCAGTAAGGCCTTTGACAAGGTTCCCCATGGAAGGTTGGTTAAGAAGGTTCAATCTTTGGGTGTTAATGGTGGAGTAGCAAGATGGATTCAACAGTGGCTGAATGGAAGATGTCAGAGAGTAATGGTGGATGGCTGTTTGTCAGGTTGGAAGCCGGTGACCAGTGGGGTGCCTCAGGGATCTGTGTTGGGTCCACTGTTGTTTGTCATGTACATCAATGATCTGGATGATGGGGTGGAAAATTGGATAAGTAAGTATGCAGATGATACTAAGATAGGTGGTGTTGTGGATAATGAGGTAGATTTTCAAAGTCTACAGAGAGATTTGGGCCATTTGGAAGAGTGGGCTGAAAGATGGCAGATGGAGTTTAATGCTGATAAGTGTGAAGTGCTACATCTTGGCAGGACAAATCAAAATAGGACGTACATGGTAAAGGGTAGGGAATTGAGGAATGCTGTGGAACAGAGGGATCTAGGAATAACTGTGCATAGTTCCCTGAAGGTGAAATCGCATGTAGATAGGGTGGTAAAGAAAGCTTTTGGTGTGCTGGCCTTTATAAATCAGACCATTGAATATAGGAGTAAGGAAGTAATGTTAAAATTGTACAAGGCATTGGTAAGACCAATTCTGGAGTATGGTGTACAATTTTGGTCGTCTAATTATAGTCAACAAAATAGAGAGAGTACAGAGGAGATTTACTAGAATGTTGCCTGGGTTCCAGCAACTAGGTTACAGAGAAAGGTTGAACAAGTTAGGTCTTTATTCTTTGGAGTGCAAAAGGTTAAGGGGGGACTTGATTGAGGTCTTTAAAATGATGAAAGGGATAGACAGAGTTGACATGGATAAGCTTTTCCTATTGAGGGTAGGGAAGATTCAAACAAGTGGGCATGACATGAGAATTAAGGGACAGAAGTTTAGGGGTAACATGAGGGGGAACTTCTTTACTCAGAGAGTGGTGGCTGTGTGGAATGAGCTTCCAGCAGAAGTGGTGGAGGCAGGATCGATTTTAACATTTAAAAGTAAAGTGTATAGGTATATGGACGGGAAGGGAATGGAGGGGTATGGTCTGAGTGCAGGTAGATGGGACGAGGGGAAAATAAATGTTCGGCACGGACTGGAAGGTCTGAGAGGGCCTGTTTCCGTGCTGTAATTGTTATATGGTTATATGGTTATATGGTTAGATGAGCTGTGATTGAATGGCGGAGCAGACTCGATAGGCCGAATGGCCCAACTCTGCTCCTATGCCTGATTTATGGTATTACACATCACATTCACTCACAATTAAATTATGAATACTATTACTAACCAGATTTCTTTCCTTTTTTTTCAGTCTGAGTGTTTTGCAGCGTTCTGCCTCAATTAATGAGACCGGTGGCATCATTTGGTATTTAGCTCTTTGCCTGCTCCTGGCATGGCTCGTTATAGCGGTTGTGCTATATAAAGGCATCAGATCTTCAGGAAAGGTGAATATTTTTAGCAAAATAGAATTAGAATTCTGCTGAGAAAGTTAGGATATGAGGGTTCTTGAAGCAATAAATCTAGTTTATATAAATGTTTATAAAACAGTAATTTCCTTTCATGTAAGAAACTCACTCTCCCTCATGCACGCAATGTGGGTCCTGAACAATATTTAATCCAGAGTAGACAAGAATGCTGGAGAAACTCAGCGGGTGCAGCAGCATCTATGGAGCGAAATAGGCAACGTTTTGGGCCGAAACCCTTCTTCAGACTGGAGCGAAGGAAATAGGCAACGTTTCGGGCCGAAACCCTTTTCAGACTGGAGCGAAGGAAATAGGCAATGCTGGGTCCAGGGCTAGAGTATGCGGTTTATATCATTCACACCACACAAGTGGTGATCAATGCAAGAGACGGTCTGACTAAATTTGCTTGTTTAGTTTAGAAATGCAAGGCGGAAACAGGTCCAAAATTTGTTTACAAATTTGATATTCAAATAAGAGCACCGCATTGATTACAAAATTAGCTTGAAAGTCAGATGGTTTTAATTTCTTTGTCATAAATGTAATTTCTTATCATCATAAATAGAGAAAATACTTTATTCTCCTTGGTTAGGTTATTTATTTCACTGCCAGTGTTCCTTATCTGCTTATACTCATGATTTTTGTTCGAGGAGTGACGCTGGAGGGAGCCATGAGTGGAATTGATTACTTCATTGGAAAGCAGTCTGATTTGTCTAAATTATATCAAGCTGAGGTAAACCTACTAATAATGTGAACTACTGACCTAAATCATAGTTTTAATAAATGATAAAGATTCATTTTATTTCCACGATGTCCTTTGTTTCTTACTGACATTCGAATTTCACACAGAAGTAAGTTTCAATTTGAGTCCCAGAAAAAAAAGGGCGCAAATATATTTTTCTCCAAAAATGCCCTTTATTCAGAATGATAAGACATGTACTAAACAAGAACAGTGCGAAGACTCTTCTGACGTTCTTAGTGTCCATACATTCATTAGACTCTTCTGACGTTCTCAGTGTTCATACATTCACAGTGGGACAGGCCCATTAAGTTCGGTAGTGTTCGCGAACTATCCGTATACTCGCCAGCCTTGCCACTTCTGGGGTGATATCTCTTCCCTTGTTTGAGGGGTGTCTCCACCAGACCCTGCCCCTCAATGTCCTGCTGCAGAAGGACCTTAGACTGTGGTGGTCCTCCACAGAGTTGTGGCGTTGGCTGCGCCAAGCTTCAGCGAGTCCCTCTGCACGTACTCCAGCAGTCTGGAATACCAAGTCTCACGCTCATACAGTCCCTCATCTGACTAGTGCTCTACTGTATCTGCATACAATAAGCTATTGAATTCCTTTCTGTCTTTTTCATTCCTGGCCTTTGCCCAACCATCTATCTATCAATCCCCCGCATCCATAAGAAAATTAGAATTTGGATCAAGACCAGGGGATCTGTCCCATTCTCGTAATATCCAGAAACGTATCTCTCTTTTGAATGAAAACAAAAGTCTGAAGAAGGGTCTCGACCAGAAACATCACCTAATCCTTCTTTCCAGAGATGCTGAGTTACTCCAGCTTTTTGTGTCCATCAAGAGTCAAGAATGTTTATTTATCAAACATGCCCACAACTGAGCAATAGAGTTCTTGCTTGCAGCAGCTTAACACGCCTCTAAACGCAATACACACAGATAATCTATAATGTTTTAAAAATCAATAAATTACTAACTATTACGAGTGCAAGAATCAAATCCTTTAGTGCAACTAAAGGCTGTCCATAAAAGTTGATACTGGCGGAAGTTAGTGTTGTGTTCAGGAGTGTAGTGACTCTTGGGAAGAAGCCAATCACGAACCTGATGGCCACGGTTTATAGAGTCTTACACCTTCCCAAAGGTAGGGAGAAGTGTACTTTCTTCCGAATGGTGGGAGCGAAGACTGAGCATGGCCAGGGTGGTATGGGTCTTTGATAATATTGACTGTCTTTTGGAGGCAGTGACTCCTACAATTTCATTTCGGAGTCACGTGAGTGACTTCGTGAAGAGCCCGCTGGCGCGTATGCTCGACATATCGTCGCATCGCGTTGCTGCGACGGCTGGCGGTGGAGCGCGCTCCTCGCCAGCCCTTCCTAAGGGAACCACTGAGGTAAGTATCCTACCTTAAGTTGGTGGTCCTTGTTGTGTTGCTTTGTTTTCACAGCAAGGACATGGATGGGAGCTCCAAGGGCCGGAGAACGTCTGGAAGAGGTCGCCGGTCAGCAGTCCCGGAGCCATTGATATCGGCGGTGCCTGCAGCGCAGGCCGGGACTCGGGCGGGAATGTCGGTAAGCCCTGTGTTTACAGGTCCGGATCCGCCAGCACACCACAGTTCGGAGGAGTTCGACGAGGAGGAGTGTGGTGTGCCGCCAGAGCAGGAGGCCCCCGCCATGGCAGTCAGGTCGTCAGCAGGCTTGCTGGCGACCTCGAGCAGAAGGGTGCGTACAGCTGCACGGCCCTTTTCACCCAGCCCTCCGAGCAGGGGAAGGGCAGGAGCCCGGAAGTCTAACCCTGTAGGGGCTAAGGCTTTGCCTGCCGCCGAGGAGCGGTCAGGTTCCAGGGCGGGACCCGGGGCGGCTGTGAGGTCCAGTCGACGCCCCCCAACTCTCGACGCCGGGACGGGTCGGTTGGGTCGGGTCTCGTCATGGTCGCCGAGCCCCCCATGGATGGGTGGGCGAGACCATGCGTCGGCGAGGTCCACGATGTGGGCAGCCGGCAAGCCCGCGCGGGCATCAGGTATCCAGGCTGCGGCTGGTGCCGACACTACGCCGCAAGTGCCCTTAGTGGCAGCGGCTTCAGCTCCCGCTAAACGGAGGCGGTTGAACACGCCCGCACGGGAATCGCGCAGTTTCGCTTCGGCGGCTGTTAGCGACGACTACCGGCACCGGGTGGGCTTCGATGAGGTGCGGGCCGATGATAGGGGCCCCGGCCAATTTTCAGAGCCGGAGGACTCCGACCACCTGAGTGTTCAGGGTGAAGGGCGTATTGACCGTATGGAGCGGCTGCTGGAGCTCCTGCTTCATGGTCAACAGCAGCAAGCGTCCAGCAGCGACAGGCACAGGGCTGTTTCACCAACTTCCACCATCAGCCTGGAGCAGCAGGATGAGGAGGTTTTGGTCGATCCCATCCCACCTCCGTCCGATTTACCAGCGGAGGGCCTTCTCGATGTGGCCACTAAGTTCGCGGCCCCACACTCGTCTGGGCTTCCCCTGAACTCGAAATTGACAGCCACGGTGGACTTCCTCAACAACCATCAGCTCCAGGAAGAAGTTCTCATTCAGGCCATGAGCCGTCACAAGGCTCCATCCAACTGCAACTCCCTCAACATGCCTGTGGTCAATACGCCGATATGGGGCAACATCAGTGCGGCTATCCGTCAATAGGAGCTGAAAATTCAGCGGATCCTGAAGCTCCTCACGGCCGGTATTACCGCCTTTGTGCGGTCGGTTGATGGGGATGAATTAAATTTGGACCAGGAGGATGCTCTGGCTCTATTGTGTGCAACTCAACATGAGATCAATGGGTTCCGCAAAAGCAGCATCCGCCCGGCGCTCAACCCTAAGTTTGCAGGGTTGTGCAAACCACCGCCGCCGCCCCGTCAGCTCTTTGGAGAAGATCTCTCTAAGAGGGTCAAAGAGCTTGACGAACAAGCCAAAACGGTGGGACTCATGCGCTCTCACAGTGCCCCCACGCCGTCGGGCTCGAAAGCTCCGCTTGTTCGGCCACGAGGGTCTGCCAGCACCTCTACAAGGACCTACCCTCCAGCTCCACCCCGTTACCAACAGCCCCAGCACCAGGGGGCTTTTTTAGGACAAGGTCGGCAGAAACCCTGGTGGAAGATGAGGACGCTGCGCCCTCGAGCCAACCCAGCACCTGCACGTCCACCCACACGTGTCAAGGACTGCCGGTAACCACGGAGGTGAGGCGGTCTGGTTCTCTCTTTTCTCTTTGTCTAACCTCACATGTTGGTGGGCGCCTTCGGTTCTTTTTGGGTGCATGGGGTGATATTACTGGTGATGAGTATGTGTTACGAAATGTTCAGGGTTATAGCATTGAGTTTCTTAATGGGGACATTCCTCCATCCCAGCACAGGCCTGGTCGAACATTTAAATTGTCTGCTGCAGAACAGGCAGCAGGCTATAAGGAAATTTTGAGGCTAGAACAGAAGGGAGTGTTAGAGAAAACGGTTCATGAGCCCGTTGAATTTGTTTCCAATATATTCACTCGACCCAAGAAGGATGGAGGCTGTCGAGTCATCATTGACCTGACTAGTTTAAATACTTTTGTAACATATGCTCATTTCAAAATGGACACTTTTGAAACAGCCAAATCATTGATTTCACATGGTTGCTTTATGGCATGCATTGATTTACAAGATGCGTACTATACTGTATCCATTCAAAAATATTATAGGAGGTTTCTGAAATTTATCTGGATGGGTCAACTCTGGCAATATAGGGCTTTGCCAAATGGGCTTACCACAGCCCCTCGATTATTCACTAAATTGGTGAAGCCAATTATGGCTTATTTACGACAACGACATCATATGGTAATGGCCTATTTAGATGATATCTTAATTGTGGGCCACACCCTGGAATTGGCTCAACAGGGTGTTGCAGCTGCTGTCAATTTATTTCAGCAGCTGGGGTTCATTGTCCATCCAGCCAAATCAAAGTTCTGCCCCTCCCAGGTAATTCATTATCTGGGGTTTACGGTGGACTCTATTCGCATGAGGGTCACCATACCAACTAATAAGGTTGAGGAGGTCACCCAGGTGTGTCAAGGTTTAATCAGCGCTGGTATACCATCGATTCGCCATACAGCTACAGTAATTGGCAAACTTGTAGCATTGTTTCCGGCAGCCTGATATGGGCCTTTGCATTATCAGAATTTGCAAAGGGCCAAGATCGCTGCGTTAAGACAGCACGCTGGTCATTATGATCGACCAATGCAGCTGCCGCCTGAAGCGAGGGATGAGTTACGATGGTGGGTGCGCCACATTAGTAACTCATTTAAGCCTATTATTGAGGCTAATCCGGTGGTATACTTGCAAACTGATGCGAGCTCTTATGGCTGGGGAGCTACGGATCATTACTCTAGTTGCGGGGGCAGATGGGATACCCTTGAGGCTACTATGTTGTTGTCACAAGGGATCAACTATTTGGAGCTCCTTGCAGCATTCCACGGACTTCGTGCTTATTGTTCCAAGGTTTTTGGGGCACATGTCCGTCTCCAAATAGACAACACCACAGCGGTGGCATATTTAAACCATATGGGCGGTACCAGATCAGTTTCGTGTGATAAATTGGCTAACTCAATTTGGCTCTGGTGTGTTCAAAGAGACATTTGGATTTCAGCTACCTATCTGCCAGGTGAGCTTAATACTGTGGCGGACACCAGGTCACGCAAGTTTAATGACAATATTGAATGGATGTTGCATCCTGAAATTTTTGCCAAAGTCACAGCCAAATTTGGGAAACCGGATATTGACCTTTTTGCGTCACGGTTGAACCATCAGGTACCAACATACGTCTCGTGGGAACCAGATCCTGGGGCTATGGCGCTAGATGCATTCTCGCTGGACTGGGGGAATTGGTTTTTCCATGCATTCCCCCCGTTTTGTCTCATCAGTCGGGTATTACGAAAGATTCAGATGGATGCAGCCAAGGGCATCCTTATTATACCCGACTGGCCTACACAGCCGTGGTATCCGGTGGTCTTTGACATGCTCAGTGAGCCTTGGGTCCTTTTGAAGGGTTGCCCAGAATTGGTTACTCACCCTGTCTCAGGGGAGTCACATCCCTGCCATGGCTCTTTAAATTTGTTGGCTTACAGGTTTTGAACAGGCCGTTAGCCCAATACGGCCTCTCAACTCGGACCATGGATACCATTGCGGCGTCGTGTCGAGAGTCAACAAGGCGAAGATACCGCTCACATATCAAGAAGTGGGAAGCCTACTGCAGCCGCTCTCGCATCACGTACGATGCCGTGACTATAACCGACGTCCTGGAATTCCTCGCGGGGTTGCACCATGATGAACACTTAAGTTACAGTGCCATCAACAGTGCCAGGAGCGCGCTGTCATTCTACCTCAAGATTGAGGTGGGATCCAACAGGCTAGAGTCCAGACTCATGTGGGGTATATTCAATATGAATCTGCCTACACCACGCTACAATATCACCTGGGATGTCAGGGACGTTTTAACCCTGCTCAGGACGTGGTCCCCCATAGAAGGGCTCCAGCTGGACAAACTCACCATGAAGCTGGTGATGTTACTAGCGCTGACTTCAGCACAGAGGGTCCCGACACTGCATAAACTACGTGTCGACAGAATGATGTCTACCCCTACAGAAGTAGTCTTCTTCGTTGATGAGCTACTAAAGCAGCATAGACCTGGGTGCACAGGGCTGCAGCTGAAGTTCCCGGCATACCCCGCAGATGCTAGGCTGTGTTTAGCCTCACATATCCGTCACTATGTCAAGGTGACGGCATGCCTCAGAGGAATGGAGAGATACCTGCTTGTCACTCATAAGAGACCTCATCATCGAGTGACAGTCCAGACGATATCCAGGTGGCTCCGGGTCGTCTTGGGTAAGTCAGGTATCGACACTAATGTGTTCAAGTCTCATTCCACCAGGGCTGCATCGACGTCGGCGGCGAGGGTCATGGAGGTGCCCATGGACCATATTCTCGCCACAGCAGGATGGGCTAATGAAGCTGTGTTTCAGCGATTTTATAACAAGCCTGTTGCTGCTCCTCTACAGTTCGCGGAAGCCGTGCTGAATGCAGGTCAAGAACGTGGAGGTGTCCCCGCATGAGGGGTTTTTGATTTGTTGTTAATAAATATGCTCTTGTTTTGCAGTATGAACTATTTGAGCAAGTTTGTTCCTCCCATCCATCCCTGCTAGTGGTGTGTCAGCATGGACGTGGTCCAGGGCGTGTAATCACAGAAGCTTTGAAGTCTTCACGAAGTCACTCACGTGACTCCGAAATGAAATAGTAAGATTGAACGAGAACTTACCAGTTCGAAGGTTGATCGTTATTTCATGAGGAGTCGCGGTGAGGGATTTCGTGCCCTCCACGCCCAACCCTCAATCACCTTCACCTGGTAATTTGAGTCTCTTTCATCTTACTATGCCAAGTCATTTCTGTTACTGGTTTCTGTGATTCCACACCGCTACTTTGAAGAATGTCGAGCATGCGCGCCGGCGGGCTCTTCACGAAATCCCTCACCGTGACTCCTCATGAAATAACGATCAACCTTCGAACTGGTAAGTTCTCGTTCAATCTTACTATTCCCTTTGACTGTGTAGAGAGTTAAGTGTCTGTGATGGACTATGCAGTGTCTACTGCTCTCTGTAATCTCCTTCCTTCCTGGGCATTCGAGTTGCTGAACCAGTCCGTGATACAACTAGTCGTTGTGCTCTCTAGCACACACCTGTAGACGTTCAACGGTATCCATCGACGATGGATACTGAATCTTCTCAATTTTCCAAGGAATTAGAAGCATTGATGGACTTTCTTTACGATTGCAACAATGTAATGGGTCCAGGAGAGATCTTCAGAGATATGTACGCCCATGAACTTAAAGCTGTTGACTGTCTCCAACACTGTCCCTTTGATGATGGCAGGTCCATGGATCCTCAGCTTTCCTTTCCTGTACTGATTTATCATTACCTGTAATTCATCTAATAACGGCGGTATCATTAGCGAATGTAAAGATGGTGTTGGAACTGTATCTGGCTACGGCATCGAGAGAAAGTAGAACATGGGTATAGAGAGAGTTGTGTAAGGGACTGAGATGGAATCTTGTGGTGCTCCTGTACTGATGGTTAGTGAGAAAGAAGAGCTGTTGCCAATTGGTTCTGATTGTGATCCTGCCAGTGAGGAAGTCAAGGATCCAGTTCCCTCGGGATGAGCAAAGATCCAGTTCTCTGATAATTAATTTGAAAGGGGCTATGGTGTTGAACGCAGAGCTGCAGTCAATAACTCCTGATCATTAAAGAACAGCAGATTCACCAACGTTCTCCAAGTGATGTAATTTCAGCTAAATAGTCTACTTGTCATTCTAAGACCTCTGGCACCAGATTTCATAGCTGGGGAACATGCACTCTGCACGCACCCTTGTAAACTGTGTAAGAATATTTTACTTTTCAGCAAGATAATTTCTTGTTCTTCGAAAATCTGTAGAAAAGAGTCAAACTGGCAGCTTGTCTTCTTGAGGAACAATGATGTGGGATTACTTCGGGGAGGTGAAGTGGAAACCATTTTTTTTTGCCCAGACATCCAATTAGTTTTATGGAATCATGTTGTAACAGAACTACTTATATGTTGTAAGCTGTGAAGATATAATAATCAGTTGTTAGAATGGACATTAATGACCAGTGGTGGAGGTGGTCATTGATCGATGTATCATTCATTCTTTGTATTTGTCAATATTAAATTAATTTGAGTTAGGTCGCTAATATAATGGAGAATCTTCTAATTTATTTTACTTGCATTTCCCAGGTTTGGAAGGATGCGGCTGCACAAATATTATTTTCCATCTCAATATCTCTGGGTGGTATAACAGCTTTATCTTCTTACAACGAGTTCAACAACAACTGTTACCAAGATGCAATTGTTATCACCACTATTAATAGTATTACAAGTCTATTTGCTGGATTTGCTAACTTTGCCATCCTTGGGCACATAGCCTTTCAACAAGGAATGGCTATTGATGAAATTGCAGAGTCAGGTATCTTTCTAAGAATCATAAGGTCATAAGTGATAGTAGCAGAATTAGGCCATTCGACCCATGAAGTCTACGCCGCCATTCAATCATGGCTGATCTATCCCTCCATCCTAACCCCATTCTCCTGCCTGCTCCCCTAACACCAGAATCAATATATTGAGGGGGGAGGGGGGGGGGGGGGGGGTAATTTTCACTTGCAAGTGACTGCACGGCTCCAAACAGCCTTGAGGATTGAGTGGAAAGAGTGTAGGGAAGATTTACGAAGATGTTGCCAGGACATAAGGGGCTGACCCACAGGGAAAGGTTGGGCAGACTAGGACTTTATTCCTTGGAATACAGGAGGCCAAGGGATGATCTTATAGAGGTGTATAAAATAATGAGGGTGAACATTATTACACAGGGTAGGAGAATCAAGAACCAGAGGACATCGGTTTAAGGTGCGAGAGTCATCGTTTAATAGGAACCGGAGGGACAACTTTGTCATTCAGATGGTGGTGGGTATATGGAACAAACTGCCACAGAAGGTACTTGAGGCAGATTAAGTATAAGAGCATTTACAAAACACTTGTACAGGTACATGGATTGGAAAGATTTAGAGGGATATGGGCCAAATGCAAGCAAATGGGTCTAGCTTAGATGGGGCATCTTGGCCAAGTTGGTTCGAAGGGCATGTTTTTGTAATGTATGTTTCTATGACTGACACCCGTAGCCATTCTGTACCTCCAAACGTCTCATCTGAGATCTTGCGTCCATTTGGGATTAGACAATATGAGTAACTCTTCTTGGACACCATTAAATTTTCTATTTCATAGAAACATAGAAAATAGGTGCAGGAGTAGGCCATTCGGCCCTTTGAGCCTGCACCGCCATTCAATGTGATCATGGCTGATCATCCAACTCAGTATCCCGTACCTGCCTTCTCTCCATACCCCCTGATCCCTTTAGCCACAAGTGCCACATCTAACGCCCTCTTAAATATAGCCAATGAACTGGCCTCAACTACCTTCTGTGGCAGAGAATTCCAGAGACTCACCACTCTCTGTGTAAAGAATGTTTTCCTCATTTCGGTCCTAAAGGAATTCCCCCTTATCCTTAGACTGTGACCCCTTGTTCTGGACTCCCCCAACATCGGGAACAATCTTCCAGCATCTAGCTTGTCCAACCCCTTAAGAATTTTGTAGGTTTCTATAAGATCCCCCCTCAATCTTCTAAATTCCATCGAGTACAAACCGAGTCTATCCAATCTTTCCTCATATGAAAGTCCTGACATCCCAGGAATCAGTCTGGTGAATCTTCTCTGTACCCCCTCTATGGCAAGGATGTCTTTCCTCAGATTTGGAGACCAAAACTGTACGCAGTACTCCAGGTGTGGCCTCACCAAAACCCTGTACAACTGCAGTAGAACCTCCCTGCTCCTATACTCAAATCCTTTCGCTATGAATGCTAACATACCATTTGCTTTCTTCACTGCCTGCTGCACCTGCATGCCTACTTTCAATGACTGGTGTACCATGACACCCAGGTCTCCTTGCATCTCCCCCTTACCTAATCTGCCACCATTCAGATAATAATCTACCCTCATGTTTTTGCCACCAAAGTGGATAACCTCACATTTATCCACATTGTACGGCATCTGCCATGCATCTGCCCATTCACTCAGCCTATCCAAATCACCCTGCAGCCTCCAAGCATCCTCCTCACACCTAACTATACCCCCCAGCTTGGTATCATCTGCAAATTTGGAGATGTTGCATTGAATTCCCTCGTCCAAATCATTAATATATATTGTAAATAGCTGGGGTCCCAGCACTGAGCCTTGCGGCACCCCACTAGTCACTGCCTGCCATTCTGAAAAGGACCCGTTTACTCCTACCCTTTGCCTCCTGTCTGCTAGCCAGTTCTCTATCCACATCAATACTGAACCCCCAATACCGTGTGCTTTAAGTTTGTATGCTAATCTCTTATGCGGGACCTTGTCGAAAGCCTTCTGAAAGTCTAGATATAACACATCCACGGGTTCTCCCTTATCCACTCTACTAGTTACATCCTCGAAAAATTCTATCAGATTTGTCAGACATGATTTACCTTTCGTAAATCCATGCTGACTTTGTCCAATGATTTCACCACTTTCCAAATGCGCTGCTATCCCATCTTTAATAACTGACTCTAGCAGTTTCCCCACTACCGATGTTAGACTAACTGGTCTGTAATTCCCCGCTTTCTCTCTCCCTCCTTTTTTAAAAAGTGGGGTGACATTAGCTACCCTCCAATCCTCAGGAACTACTCCAGAATCTAAGGAATTTTGAAAAATTATCACTAATGCATCCACTATTTCTGTGGCTACCTCCTTGAGTACTCTGGGATGCAGACTATCTGGCCCTGGGGATTTATCGGCCTTCAATTCGTTCAATTTACCCAACACCACCTCCCGGCTAACCTGGATTTCACTCAGTTCCTCCATCTTATTTGACCCCCGTTCCACTGCTATTTCCGGCAGATTGTTTATGTCTTCCTTAGTGAAGACAGAACTAAAGTAGTTATTCAATTGGTCTGCCATGTCCTTGTTCCCCATGATCAATTCACCTGTTTCTGACTGCAAGGGACCAACATTTGTTTTAACTAGTCTCTTTCTCTTTACATATCTATAAAAACTTTTGCAGTCAGTTTTTATGTTCCCTGCCAGTTTCCTTTCATAATCTATTTTCCCTTTCCTAATTAAGCCCTTTGTCCTCCTCTGCTGGATTCTGAATTTCTCCCAGTCCTCCGGTAGGCTGCTTTTTCTGGCAAATTTGTATGCCTCATCTTTTGTTTTTATACTATCCCTGATTTCCCTTGTTATCCATGGATGCACCACCTTCCCCGATTTATTCTTTTGCCAAACTGGTATGAACAACTTTTGTACTTCATCCATGCAGTCTTTAAATACCTTCCATTGCACATCCACTGTCAACCCTTTAAGAATCACCTGCCAGTCTATCTTGGCCAATTCACATCTTATACCTTCAAAGTTACCTTTGTTCAAGTTCAGAACCCTTGTTTCTGACTTAATTTTGTCACTCTCCATCCTAATGAAGAACTCAACCATATTATGGTCACTCTTGCCCAAGGAGAGAGTGGTGAATCTGTGGAATTCTCTGCCTCAGAAGGCAGTGCAGGCCAATATTCTGGATGCTTTCAAGAGAGAGTTAGATAGAGCTCTTAATGATAGCGGAGTCAAGGGATATGGGGAGAAGGCAGGAACAGGGTACTGATTGTGGATGATCACAGTGAACGGGGGTGCTGGCTCGAAGGGCCGAATGGCCTACTGCACATATTGTCTATTGTCTATTGATTTTTGCATCTGTATAAGATCACCCCTCGGCCTCCTGCACACCAAAGAATAAATCTACCCTAACTTTCCCTGCAGTTCAGGCTCTTGGGCCTTGGCAACATCTTTGTAAATTTTCTCTGCACTCTTTCCAGCTCAAAGGCATCTTTCCCATAGCAGAGTGACAGAAGCTCAACACAATATTCCATATTGTACGACAGTTACACAACATCCCAACTTCTCTCCTCAATTCCCTGACTGATGTAAACCAATGTGTCAAAAACCTGCACCACCCTGTCAAAACTCTGAACATTAATAGACCATTATCGGCTTATTTGCACCATATCTGTTTATTTATTCATGTGTGTATATATTTTTATAATGGTATATGGACACACTGATCTGTTCTGTATTCATGCCTACTACGTTCTGTTGTGCTGAAGCAAAGCAAGAATTTCATTGTCCTATCTGGGACACACGACAGTAAATTCTCTTGAATCTTGAATCTCTTGAATCTTGAATCTGTCTACCTGTGACACAATTGCCCCAGGGAACTATGTACTTTGACTCCTAGATCCCTCTGTTCTACCACACTCCACAGGGTCTTGTTGTTCACTGTAAAGGTCCTGCCCTGGTTTGGCTTACCAAGCTGCAACATCTCAGACGTTATCCGAATTAAACTCCATTAGCCATTCCTCGGCCCACTTGCCCGGCTAATTGAGATCCTACTGTAATTCTCCACTATCATCTTCACTGCCTATGATATCACCTATTTTAGTGTAATCTGCAAACTTACTAATTGTGCCTTGCACATTCCGATCTAAAAGCCACGTAAAAGGTAACTGTTAAAATTATGCACACTCTTGAATCCTGTGATTTTACTAACATATTTTGTCCTTTTTAGGCTGGAATATACTGGGTGAAATTAATAGATATTTTTGCTGCTGGTTGGTCCCTACTTTTTATTGGCCTTATGGAGCTCATTGGTGTGGTCTGCATCTATGGGAAGTATAATACAATAAGTACAATGATAATTACTATTCATGATTTGCTGGATTGGCCAAAGATGGACACGAAAAGCTAGAGTAACTCAGCGGATCAGGCAGCAACTCTGGAGAAAGGGAATAGGTGACCTTTCGGATCGAGACCCTTCCTCAGACTGAGAGTCAGGGGAAATGGAAACGAGAGATATAGACGGTGATGTAGAGAGATATAGAGCAAATGAATGAAAGATATGCAAAAAAGTTACGATGATAACGGAAACGGGCCATTGTTAGCTGTGGGCTAGGTGACAATGCGTACAGACAATGAGACTGTGCCATCTGGTTTCGTCTGAGAAAGTGGAAACAAATGGATAATATAAATAGGACTGCAAATTCAACTATTAATTTTACTCATTAACCAAATTGTGCACAAGAGATGGGGGACAACTCATTACACGCTTCATTAAATGGGCATGTTAATCTTTTACCTCAATGACAATTTAACCTCACATTATTTGACGCCAGAATATATATTTTTTTAATTTGCCGATTCCCGTTTTGAGTGTACTCCACAGAGAGCAAGGGCAGAGAATGCCAAACAAGCTTAAACCTCTTGGTGAAGCCATTTCTTCTTATCTAAATGGCCGACCCTTTATCTTAAAACTTTGACCCCTGGTTCAAGGTACCCAGTAGGGAACGTTCATGTCACAGGAGCAGAAGTGGGCCATTTGGCCCATTGAGTCTATTCCGCCTTGCAGTCATGGCTGATCTATCTTTCTTCCTCAGCACCTTACTCCTGCCTTCTCCCCATAGCCCTTGACACCCATACTAATCAAGAACTTACCAATCTCCACCTTAAAAACACCCCATAATTTTTCCTCCACATCTGTCTGTGGCAATGAATTCCACAGAATCACCACCTCTGATCGAAGAAATTCCTCCTCATATCCTTCCTAAAGTTACGTCTTTTTATCTGAGGCTGTGCCCTCTGGTCCTAAGCTCTCCCTCTAATGGAAACATCCTCTGCACGTCCACTCCATCCAGGCCTTTCACTGAAAGCATCTTGGCATGTACCCAGTTAAGTGCTGTAACAATTTTGTAGAACCCAACAATTTAATCTCCTGTTCAAATCTCAAGATTAGTTTATTTATTCTCTCCACATATGGTTATAAGAAAATATCTCCTTATGTAAATGGTCCCTATGTAAATGGAGCAAGATGTCACTATTCTCACCAAAACCTCCTGTGCTAACAGCATTCCATTAGCCTCCTTATTTTTTCCTGTTAACCTGTAATATTTGTTTAGATGATCTCACATTTTAGTACTCACAATTCCAAATGTCATGTTATTGTCCGTTCAGTAAACCTGTCTGTAAACCACTGAATATTCCCTGTATTCTCCTCACAACACACACTGGCTGAAGAAAGGTCTTGAACCACAACGTTACCTATTCCTTTTCTCCAGAGATGCTGCCTGACCTGCTGAGTTACTCCAGCACGGCCTCCCAGTTGTGTATCATCAGCAATGCTGATATTGCATTTCATTGCAGTTCAATCTAGAGCAAGAAAGATATCTGAAAAAAAAAAAATGATTACAAAAACTGATTGCCTACTAGGCGCCCATAAAGGGCGGCACGGTGGCGCAGTGGTAGAGTTGCTGCCTTACAGCGGCAGAGACCCAGCATCGATCCCGACTATGGGTGCTGCCTGTACGGAGTTTGTACGTTCTCCCCATGACCCGAGTGGGTTTTCTCCAGGAGCTCCGGTTTCCTCCCACACAACAAATATGTACAGGTTTGTAAGTTAATTGGCTTGGAAAAATTGTCACCATTGTGTGTCCGATAGTTAATGTGCGGAGATCTTTCTTCTTCTGCAGTTGTATAGGGCTCTATTAAGACCACATCTGGAGTATTGCGTACAGTTTTGGTCTCCTAATTTGAGGAAGGACATCCTTGTGATTGAGGCAGTGCAGTGTAGGTTCACGAGATTGATCCCTGGGATGGCGGGGCTGTCATATGAGGAAAGATTGAAAAGACTAGGCTTGTATTCACTGGAGTTTAGAAGGATGAGGGGGGATCTTATAGAAACACATACAATTATAAACAGACTGGACAAGCTAGATGCAGGAAAAATTTTCCCAATGTTAGGTGAGTCCAGAACCAGCAGCCACAGTCTTAGAATACAGAGGAGGCCATTTAAGACTGAGGTGAGAAAAAACTTTTTCACCCAGAAAGTTGTGAATTTGTGGAATTCCCTGCCACAGAGGGCAGTGGAGGTCAAGTCACTGGGTGGATTTACTAAGAGAGTTAGATAGAGCTCCAGGGGCTAATGGAATCAAGGGATATGGATAGAAGGCAGGCACGGGTTATTGATTGGGGACGATCAGCCATGATCACAATGAATGGCGGTGCTGGCTCGATGGGCCAAATGGCCTCCTCCTGCACCTATTTTCTATGTTTCTATGTTTCTATCACCGGTCAGTGCAGACCCGGTGGCCCGTAAGGCCTGTTTCTGCGCTGTATCTGTAAACTAAAACCAAATGATTGCTTTTATGTTCATTTTCAGGGGGGAACCGATTCATTATGGACATTGAGATGATGATCGGTAAAAAGAATTGGCTCTTCTGGCTTTGGTGGAAACTGTGTTGGTTTTTTGTTTCTCCTTCTATCCTACTGGTAAGAGCACATTTGTTTTATTAATTTAATGCTTAGATCTACAAAAATTCTATTTTGTTCCATTCTGATTGATAGGAAGTTATTTCTAACAGGCGATCCTTCTCTGGGCTGTAGTGACGTTTAAGCCGCCAATGTATGGAAGCACAGTGTACCCGACATGGTCAGTCGTAGCAGGATGGCTTATATTTAGCTGTTCTGCCATTTGGATTCCTATTATAGCAGCAATAAAAATTTTCCATGCTAAAGGCTCCAATTTATACGAGGTAAAGAAATATATGTCTGTGTACGTTTCCCCTCCCACTTTCTCCCCACCCACCGCTCTCTCTCCCTTGTGCCCCACCTAGATCCACACCTACATCTCCTCTCCCCCTCCCCTTTCACCTACATTCCTTCCTCTCGCTTTACAATACCCAATTCTTCAATCCCATTATCTATCATTTCATCTCTGGCTTTTCTCCACCCATCCTTCTATCAAACCCCCCCCCTCACCTCGATCCACCTACTACCTGCCAGGCTTTATCTGCTCCATCCACTCTTCCAGCTTTCTCCCCCGCTCCTAGCATCACCATAGTCTGAAGAAAGGTCCGGACCTGAAACGTCAGCCATCCATGTTCTGCAGCAATGCTGCCTGACCCGCTGAATTCCTCCAGAAATTTGTGTCTTTTTTTGTAAACCGTCAGTGTAAATTAATGTTTAAAAATACATATTATTATGTACTGAGTGACTGTCATTGCTAACATGTATATTGGATGGTGTGTAATGGTATGTTTGAAAATCATGAAACAATGCAAGATCAAATATTTTCAAATTGAAAGGAAATGTGTTAATAAGCTAATCTGTGTTGTTATATTTTTGCACTCAATTTATTGTTCTAAATAGTTTTACTGAGATAACATTGGTGGAAAATAGAATGTTGAAGGCTGGATCATTGAATTCTCAATGAAACTCTGGGCCCAGTGGTGTCCTTTACAATTTTTCTATTCGGGGGCAGTGGTAGACTGTAGATGACTGTACAGTCATCTGTACAGATCTGAACAGATTACTGTTCGGGGACTGTAGATGATATGTGTGTATACCTTTAACATAGTGACATAACCACCACTAACCACTCCCCTTACCATCCAGTATAATTGTGACCTTCCCGCCCCTGGGTCTCTCTCTGGCATCCGTGACAGACCATGTACTGCTAGGGCTGCGATGTATTTGACTAGTGAATAAAGTAGCATAAAAGTATGTGTGTAAAAGACCATTCTTTACAGTTACGTGGCTTCAGAGTGAAGCGTTATAAGACAGGCTACAGGTCAGGGGAAGAAGGGAGAATGGGATTGTTTGAGATAGTTAGATCAGCCATGATAGAATGATGGACTAGGCTCAATGAACCAAATGGCCTAATTCTGCTCCTCATGTCCCATGGTCTGTGGGTCACTGCAAAAGTCTACAAAATCCAACTGAAATTATCTGAAATAATCAGCATATGTTAGGCTGTCAGTAGCTGTGGCACTTCTTACTGGCCCAAAATCAATCCTTCACCTTGTGTCGAAGGTAGACACAAAATGCAGGAGTAACTCAGCGGGACAGGCAGCATCTCTGGAGAGAAGGAATGGGTGGCCCTTCCTCAGGCTGATCAAATTCACATTGTGTCTCTTCCTTTTTTAAAATGTTTTAATATTTTTATTTATTAGAGGTACAGTAAATGACACCAGTGTACGTCCCGTATACATTATTACAATCGTTGTACCCCTTAGTTTTTAAGACTATTTTAAAAAAAGTAGAAACTGAGAAAGTAGAGAAAGTGAGAGAGAATTGTGGAAGTGAAGAAGCATGACGAAGGGAAAGGAGAAAGACCCTTGGTCGAGGAGTTAGAAAAAGGAGATTAAGACCCTGGAGGAAAAAAGAGAAAGAAAGAAGAAAAAAGGAAAAGACGGTTACTTTATTATAAACATCACACAAAAGGAATTTACCAACTCAGCAATTTTTCATCCCCCTTTACCAAGACCTGACGCCGGTACCATTGTGTCCCTTCTTTGTGTTTCTTGTCCTGGTGTCCCTCAAGACCTTTGTGCTGAGAAAGTGGTTGTTGCCCATTGTTCTGTCTAGGTTTTTAATCAATTGTAAGTTCACAAGCTGCTCTTTGTCTCAGCGTGGATTGGTCATAGAGTATTCCTTTGAAGGAGTTCACAACAAACTCACTCCAGCAACTCTCTGCAATCCCAATCAATTCCCTGTGAGCCCCTACAGAATATAAGAGTAGTCTGTCCGGATTAGGGGGTAATCCTGTAAGGATAAGTTGGGCAGGCTGGATTGATTTCTCTAGAATGCCGAATGTTGAGGGAAGACCTGAAGGAAGTGTATAAAACTTTACGAAGCGTAGGTAGGGTATACAGACAGATCCCTTTTCTCAGTACAGATCAGTTTATTTATTGTAACCTGTGCTGAGGTACAGCAAAATACTTTTTGTTGCCTGCTAACCAGTCAGCAGAAAGACAATACATTATTACAATCAATCCATTTACAGTGTACAGATACATGATAAGGGAATAACGTTTAGTGCAAGGGAAAGCCAGCAAAGTCCAGTCAAGGATAGTCCGAGGGACATCAGAGGTAGATGGTAGTTCAGCACTGCTCTCTGGTTGTGGTAGGATGATTCAGTTGCCTGATAACAGCTGGGAAGAAACTGTCCCTGAATCGGGAGGTGTGCGTTTTCACACTTCTGTACCTTTTGGCTGATGGGAGAGGGGAGAAGATGGAGTGGCCTGGGTGCACCCTGGCATTGCCGAGGCTGCATGAGGTATAAATGGAAATGTCAGGGTGGAAGTGTCAAAGACTAGTGGGCATCGCTTTAAGATGAAAGGAGCAAAGTTTAAATGAGATGTGTGGGGTAATTATTTTTTTCACAGAGACATTCTTCTCCTGATACTTTACCATCGGGAGAAGAATAAAGAGCAGGGGAGAGACAAGACTTTGCCTTCCATCACAGTGAGGAGGTGTTTGGAGATTCACAATGTAAATTGTGTTAGTTGTATGCCTTGGTACTTTTATTTCTTGTTTGTATGACTGCAGAAACGTAATTTAGTTTGAACTTGGGTTCAAATGACAATAAACGTTATTCTACTCTATTCTATTCTGTGATTGCTTCAGTTTTCTCCGGGTGCTCCGGTTTCTTCCCACACTCCAAAGACGAACAGGTTTGTAGGTGAATTGTGTTCTGCAAATTGTAAATTCTCACTACTGTGTACGATAGTGCCAGCGTTTGGGCGTGATCATTGGTCGGCGCGGACTCGGTGAGCTGAAGGTCCACTGTATCTCTAAAGTCTAACATGATTGGATTGTTTTCTCTTTTTGGATGCTGAGGGGAGCAGCCATCGCACAGAACTCATCGGGGTGTTTCGTTTCTCTCTCACAGAAAGTTGCTGCGACTTGCAAACCAACTGCCGACTGGGGTCCTCGCTTGAAAGAACACAGAGGTGAAAGATACAAAAATCAGATTGACCTGACTGACAAAAGCCATTCATGTATTATTAGTGAGACTAAATTTAGCCTTTAAGACAGTTGTGTTTAAACCACTTCAATTCTTTTTACTATCACTTTGAAGACTGAAATTTGTAGAGAGGATAATTGCTGTAACTATTTTATTTGTTCAGGAAACATTACACCTGAACTCAAAATCACATTTATGATATAATTAAAATGACTGTAGTTTTGCTATATTAAAAAAAATGCTAATTTCAAGAATCTGTTAAATTGACCCGATTTCCATGATCATTTGTTTTAATAGTCAGCCAAATATTTTGTGCAAGATAACATTAATATTTCCAGTCATGTGTCAGAATACGGATTTATGATAATGCAAGTAAAAAATGGATTCTCATGATAAGAATAAAACAATTTGTTCATATTTCTAAGTGACTGTCTCATGATTACAAGTTAATATTTGTTCTCCTTTTACGGCTTAATATGAACGATTCCACAATCCAACGTGGCATGCTGACCGTTTGAATTTGCAACATTTTACACCCCACCCCTCCCACCATGTGTCAAATCTGAAAGTGAACCAGCACATTTGCATGAAAATACAGACAACCCGCTTCATTATAGGCTATAGGTTAAATAACAAATTTTCTGGCAACTGGTGGTCATTTAATCCAGACAAAATCTCTCCCGGGAAGTCTTCTCCAACATGTGGCACCTTTAGGGGGATTGCACATAAAGTCATCGGGTCCAAACGCGTGATGCACAGAGCAGCTCAATCCGTCTGGAGGACATGGCAGCTTCCGGCAAACACTGTTAACACATGAAACATGTACTTTCTAACCTGTTAAAAACTGCTGAAATGGTCAATTTTTGAGCTGTAAATAATTGTGGAGGGTGACTGAGCTCTGAACCAAATGATCTGGTATCTTTGCTCTGAACCCGAGCACCAAGGTGTAAGCGGGCCGAAGGAACGCATCCCTCGGGACAGTGCCCACTCTCCCCCCGTGGTCAGCGCTGTCCGGCCACGGCCACCCTCCGCCCACCCTCCCCCTGTGCAGCCGCACTGTCACGAGTTGTGGGTCGGCAGCGCCCACACACACGGGGCCGGGTGGAGAGGGGCCGCGACTCCTGGCAGTGGACACACGGGGACGGATACCCGCGAATGTCCCCGTCAGCTGCAGCAGAGTTGGGGACACTGGTCCCTCGGCCCACCCAGAGTCACCGACCCCCACACAACCACCGACCACCCCCCTCCCCCCCCCCCCCCCCCCCATGACCAACCCCCCCACCGACCACCCGGCAATGTCCCCATCAGCTGCAGCAGAGTTGGGGACAGTCTGGTCCCTCTGCCCACCCAGAGTCACTGATCGCGCTGCATCGGCACCACGGTCCCCCCTGACCACTCCCGACGTGTACAGGCAGATCCATTCCCATAGCCGACATCCGCGGGCAACTTTGAGAATCGCTAACTCAGCTCCCCAAAGCCGTGACCTCTGTTGCTCCGGCTAAATGGATAATCCGGAAAGGCTGTGGAACCAAGGGTGCTGGAAAATCAGTGGTGGACCTGTGCATTGGAAAATAATTTTCCTTGCCTTGAGGATGGGAGAACTAAAGCATTTTGATGTTTAATTGAAAAAGATATTATTCCATATTTTAAACATGCCCTTAAATAACCTGACACAGAGGCCAACGTGAAGCCATGTGTGGATTGATTTAAAATAACTTTTACTTAAAATTTCAGATACATTTTTTGGATCCCATTCTTCTCACCACAGTATTTCTCAAGAGTTTGTTCAGACAAGGGTTCTTCCAGAACCTCACTAATGGAAGTCAATTATTTTTTTCTGCTGAAAATTAATCTTTAAACAGTTCTGCATAAATACCAATGTATATTTTGCATGGCGAAGTGCCGCATCTAGGGAGTCGGGTCAAGCATGCTTGTCATATGTATCAAAGCCAAACAACTAAATCCTCACTTGCAGCAGCATAACAGATCTGTCAAGACTGATCTGTAAAGACAGGTCTGTAAAAAATTGATAACGTAACAAAAGGAAAAAAAAATTGATAATTAAAAAAAATATTAGTGCAAAACAAATCAAAAGGTCAAACTCCCTAATGCAACCAAGACAGCTTGATGTTCAAAGTTCAGTTGGTGTTTGTAGTGTTTAATAGCCTGATGGATAGAGGCGGTTTCTGCACCCGGAGGTCCCAGCTTGCAGATTCCTATCCCTTCTTCCCAATGGCAGGAGTGAAGTGAGAGTGTGGCCATGGTGGTCATAGAGTCATGGAGTGATACAGACAGGAAGCAGGCCCTTCGGCTCAACTTTCCCACCGGCCAACAAGTCCCAGCTGCACTAGTCCCACCTGCCCGCATTTGGTCCATATCCCCTCCAAACCTGTCCTATCCGTGTACCTGTCTATCTGATTCTTAAACAATGGGATAGTCCCAGCCTCAATGACCTCCTCTGGCAGCTTGTTCCATTCATCCACCATAGTTACCCCTGGGATTCCTATTAAATCTTGTCCCCTTCACCTTGAAAGTATGTCCTCTGGTCCTCGATTCCCATACTCTGGGCTAGAGACTGGGCAAGTGCATCTACCCAACCTATTCCTCTCATCATTTTGTACACTTCTACAAGATCATAGATCGGTGGTGTAGGTCCTCGATGAGGCTGACTTCCTTTTTTGGGCAATGCCTCCTATAGATCCCTTCGATGATGGGGGTGATCAGTACTGGTGATGGACCGGGCAGTGTTCTCTACTGTTTGTATCTTCTTTGCTCCTGTGCATTTGAGTTGCCAAACCAGGCCGTGACGCAACCAGTCAATATGCTCTCTACTGTCAAGAGAGTATTCGTCGATATGCTGAATATTCTAAGGAAGTAGAGACTTCAACAACAGATTTTAAATATCTTTTGACGTTCCATGTACAATGCAGAGCTCGCAATGCAGAGCATGTACAGGAAGCTAGACATACACAAAGGATAATCAATATAAAATACAACATGGTGAAACTAATTTAATCTTAATCTAAGCAAAATGTTCCTGACAGAATCTAAATTGGAAGAATTGTTGGACAGTCTAATCATGTACAGACTGACGTAAAGGTACCATGCACTTCAAACAGCGCAATAGATTCTTTCCACTGGGACTGTACCGTCACAGTATGTTTCCAGCATGATTTTGATCAAATGCATTCAGCAACTCTGTGGCACCTAAAAAATTCCTCATTTCCTCTCTGGTTCTTCCCTCAAGTAGTTAGAAACTATAAATGTCTGCTGAAGCTTGTGATTGGAAATTGTGACTTTATTACACATAATGTCATGTATAATCATGCCATCGCATGCACACATCCATAGTCATATTCCCAGTCGTGGCTTCCTCTGTGAAATTGCTATAATTTTGCAATTGGTTGGTCACACTGGTATGGGAGCGCTGGTCAGAGTAATTCAGATAATTGCAGTGCCTAAGCTATTTAAAAGCATCATCAAGTACCTGCAAACTTGCTTGGGAGTTATCTACTGTGTAACTAATCCCATTTTCCAGCACTTGTTCTGTCCTCTTCTTTGCTCTAGTTATTAAAATGTTCATCTTGATAATCAATGTTGTCTACGTCCCTGACTCCAGCATCGACACATGCAGCGCATTGCAGATCACAATCAACGGGTGGCACGGTGGCGTAGCGGTAGAGTTGCTGCCTTATAGTGTAAATTGCTCGTTTCTAAGCTTTCCCCCAGTCTAGTTTCAGTAAAAACACTGAATTAAGCACTTGAACAACTATCCTTTATTTTAATAAAAGCGCAATTACAGTTCAACTACTGTACCTATCCCACCACGGGTTCTATCCTCGTATCTGCCTGCTCAAGCCCTCTAGGCCTCACTCAAACAGAGACACTCCAGAAGGTCATGCAGTCCCAAGTGCTCTCCTAGAAGATCAACCCTGGACCTTGTGGTAGCGGACTTTTATATGTCCCGGGACCTTGAGGGGCCGAATCACATGGGGGTGGTCTCTTAATAATCCAATTACAGATATCGATTAACCCCATACATACCAGACATTTCCCTAACCAAATAATACAGCAGCTTATACATTGTATAAGAAAGAAAGCTCTCGAAGGAAGCAAACAAGAACAAACATCGAAACATGTGCCCTGAGATTCAGACAATTTCGCCAAGGCTCAACAGTTCGACCAAATATAATTTAACAGGGTGACCGTTTTGCAACATTATTTATACTGTTTACAATGCTTTTTCAGCGATCCAATAGAAATGATGCATTTATGGTTAGTTTGCAAAACCACCATACGTTTTCAATTTAAGGGAAACATGGAGAACACCTGGACCCCTTACCATCCTGCATATCAGTCTGAGCCTAGACTGTCTGGCCCTAATCAAAGCCTGTAAAGTTCAGCTGACAAGGGTTAAGCAATTCTGACAAGTGCAGGAATCCTCCATTTTATGGTATTTTTAATTTAGCCGATATTAACATTCCCCCATTTTATCATTCATGATAACCCTCATATTAAATGATAACTCCAGAATACAATGATGACTGCTGTACTTTAACAATGTTCTAACAAGAAGATGTTGATGTAGCTTCTCAGAATTTCATCGAGCTTCCCGAGTTTTCGTGGGCGTAGCTCCATGATTTCCTTATGATGAGTCTTCACCTCCCGAGTTTTCATGGGCGCGAATTCCCATCTATCAATCTTGATAGTCCATTAGTCCTCGACTGGAATTCCTAAGAAAACCTGGGCGAAAACAAATTAACTACTGATACCTTCAGTAATACTTTTACAATGATGAAGATGCACCCAGGCATTTCTTCTTTCTACCTTTACTGCGGTCGAAGTCATTAAAAGAACCTGGTACGGTCCTTCCCAATGGACTTCTTTTTTTTTTGTTGAATATATTTTATTAGAAGTATAAGTACAGGTATAAGTACAAGTATAAGTACATATAAAAACAACGTTCTTGATAAAGAGATAGGTAATAATCACCATGTTTTCTTATATATACTTCTAAACATTTTATTGTAGTTTTTTTTATATAGTGAAAAGTAGGAAAGTGTGAAAAATGATTAACATAAAGATAGTTATAAAATAACCAAAAGAAAAAAGTAAATAAAATGACAGTGGTATATTATACAAACAGTATTTATATAATAATATATCCGTGATCAATAATGTATTATTCTTCGTCTAATCCTTCGTTCAGGTCTCGATCAGGTCCACAAACCGAGTCATATTGATCCCTTAAGATATTCAAGGAATGGAGACCAAATCACATTAAATTGGTCTAACTTGCCTAAAAGGGCAAGTCTTATTCTTTCCAAGTGTAAAGTCTCCGCCATTCCTGAAATCCACAATTTGATTGTAGGGGGTATGGGGCCTTTCCAAAATTGTAAAATTAATTTTTTACCAATTATTAAACTATAATCTATGAAAGTTCTTTGTGCTATCGTGAGTAATTGATCCCTTTCTAATATTCCCAATATTATTAATTTTGGGTCTGGAACTAGATTCTTATTTACAACATTCGAGATTACCTTAAATATTTCCAACCAAAAATTCGTAATTTTTATACAAGTTGTAAAAGAATGTGTTAAATTAGCTTCTGGGTATTGGCATTTGTCACATATAGGAGATACATTAGAAAATATTCTATGTAATTTAGATTTTGAAAAATGCAATCTATGTAAAACTTTGAATTGTATCAGAGAGTGTCTAGAATTTAATGAACAATTATGTATATATCGTAAACTTTCATCCCAGATATCAGATGCGATTGTTTCACCTATTTCATTTTCCCATAATTGTCTGTACTTTTCCGTATTGGGTATATCATTTTCTAATAAAATATTATAAATGTATGATATTAATTTTTCCGTGTTTGGGTGTTTATTTAAGCATTCATCTAGAATTCCCGTCTTTCTCTTTTTATATTCCTGTGCAGTTGTTTTAATGTAGTCAGTTATTTGTAGATATCTGAAGTAATGTTTAGAGTGTAGTCCATATATTTCCTGTATTTCTTTAAATGAAAGATACAGATTGTCCCTGTAAAGGTCACTGATCTTATTAATTCCTTGATTTTTCCATTGTAAGAATCCTAAATTTTCCAGGGATGGTTTAAAACTTACATTATTAACAATGGGAAGAACTAATGGGATATCTTCTAGTTTAAACGTTCTTTTTAACTGTCTCCAAATATTAATTCCACTATTAATTATTGGGTTTTCTCGATAAGTTTTCTTAAATATTTTAATTTTAGAAAATAATATGGAACTGATTTCATACGGTAAGCAGTCTTCCTTTTCCATAAGTAACCAGTTTGGATTTTCATCTAGTTCCACCCACCAAAAGTTCATATTCTTAATATTAACTGACCAGTAATAAAATATAAAATTAGGTAATGTTAAACCTCCATTAATTTTCGATTTGCATAAATATTTTTTATTTATTCTATGGCTCCTATAGTCCCAAACAAAATTATTGACTATGGAGTCAACCTTTTTAAAAAAATTCTTAGAAAGATATATCGGGATCATTTGAAATAAATATAATAATTGTGGGAGAAAAATCATTTTTATCGCATTAATTCTACCTATCATTGAGATAGGTAGAGTTCTCCAATATAGAATATTCTTAGATAATTTATTTAGTATAGGTAAAAAATTATATTTAAATAAAGAATCATATTTTTTTGTAACGTGAATTCCTAAGTACTTAATCTGTTCATTAACAATCTTAAAAGGAAATTGTTTTAATATAGTTAAATTATCTTGTATTAATGGCATAAGTTCACTTTTATTCCAATTGATTCTATATCCAGAAAACGAGCCGAATTGAGTTATTAAATTCAATAAATTAGGTATGCTAATTTCAGGTTTTTTAATATATAATAATACGTCATCTGCATATAGAGAAATTTTATTTCTTGTTTTGTTAGTTTCATATCCAAAAATTTCGGGGTGTAATCTTACCCGAGTGGCTAATGGTTCTATAGCCAACTCAAATAATAATGGTGATAGGGGACAACCTTGTCTACATCCTCGAAATAAATTAAATTTGGTGGATATCATTTGGTTAGTTAAGATTCTAGCAGTTGGATTAGTGTATAGTAATTTGATCCATTTTATAAACTTGTCTCCCAAATTTAACTTTTCCATAACCGCAAACAAATATGGCCATTCAACTTGGTCAAAAGCTTTCTCTGCATCTAACGATATTATTACTAAGTCTTTATTATAACTCCTTTTCGAGTAAACAATCGTCTCAAGTTATATGATGAGTATCGTTTAGGTATAAATCCTGTTTGATCCGGGTGTATTATTTTATTAATCACTACACTTAATCTTTTAGCTAATATTTTAGTTAATATCTTTTGATCCGTATTTAAGAGAGCAATTTTTGGTATGAGTGTTATAATGGATTCGTTTAGTGTTTCTGGTAAACTCTGTTGCGGATATATATATTCGTAAAGTGTCTTCAAATAAGGTGTTATCAGATCCTTGTATGATTTATAAACTTCCGAACCAATACCATCTGGCCCTGGAGTTTTCCCGTTTTTTAATGATATAATAGAATCCTCAATTTCTTTAACTGTTATTTCAGCATTTAATAGTTTTGTATCATCTACATCCAATCCTACTAGATTACAGTCATTTAAGAATGCATTAATTCCTATCTGATTTTCAGTCATTTTGGATGAATATAAATCTTTATAATATTGTAAAAATCTCTCATTAATATCGTTATTTTGTGTTAAGAATTCACCATTTTCTGATTTAATCCGATGTATTATTTTTTCTCCCTCTATTTTTCGTAATTGGCGAGCCAGTAATTTGTGTGGTTTGTCCCCAAATTCAAATTGTATTTGTTTTGTGTATTGATATAATTTAACCACTTGGTCAGCATATATCTTATTTAATTTATATTTTAATGCAGTAATTTTATTATGTGTTATCATTGTAGGGTTGAGAGCATTTTCTATATTTAATTGTTTTATCTCTGTTTCCAGAATATTTTGTTCCTTCCGCTTTTCTTTGTTGTAAAATGCTTGTGAAGATATCATAATTCCATGAGTAAAAGCCTTAAAAGTTTCCCATAGTAGGGATGGAGATATTTCTGGTTTATCGTTTATTTCAAAAAAAGTCTTAATCTGTTTTATAATATATTTATTAGTTGATTTATCCTTCAAAATTTGTGGATTAAGTCTCCATTGTCCTCGTATTTTCATGTTATCATTAAATTTAATATTAAATGTTAATGGAGCGTGATCTGAAATAATGATACTGTGGTATTTAGAGTTATAGATGTATGGAATAAGCTTTATATCTACAAGGAAATAGTCAATTCTAGAATATGTTTTATGTACCGAGGAGTAAAATGAATAATCTCGTCCTGTTGGGTGTTCCATTCTCCAAACATCTCTAACTTTACTAGTATCAATGTACGCATTTATTAAATCACTGGAGTGTGATTTAAATTTCCTCTGCCCTGACGATCTATCTAAATAAGGATCTAAAGTACAATTTAAATCTCCTCCAATTATTAAATTATGTTGTGCATGATCAGGAATTGTATTAAATATTTTCTTTAAAAAAATTGGACTGTCAAAATTTGGGCCATATATATTGGCTAATATTACTTTTTGAGCATATAATTCTCCCGTTACAATAATAAATCTTCCATCTTTATCAATTATAGTTGATGTATGCTTGAATAAAGTACCTTTACGTATCAGTATTGCTACGCCTCTAGATTTATGAGTAAAAGAGGAATTATATATTTTGTCAATCCATTTAGCCTTTAATCTATGCTCGGCATCTTTTTTTAAATGTGTCTCTTGAAGAAACATAACATCAATTTTAAGTGCTTGCAAATGTGCCAATACTTTGCCCCTTTTAATAGGTTCATTAAGACCTTTAACATTCCAACTGCCAAAGATTATTCCCTCATTCCCCCAATTCTTTTTTAAGTCCTGCATTTTATTTAAGGTGGTCTATAATGGTTCACATGTCTCAGCTCGAGCTCCGGATGGACGAGTTACCCCCGAACTCCGGATGGACGAGTTTCAAGATTTTCAAATATCTCGCACGGATATATCTTTTCTGATTACGAGTCCACTGTGATGTAAAAAAATAAAAACATGAGGTAATATAAAAAAACAGAAGATAGGAAAAAGGGTTAGTAAATAGTGAAAAGTAAGGAAAAACTACAGCTATAGTAGGTGCAGATAGTGAAAGCCATACTAGCATGGCTAGCCATCTACAGACTTCCAGTGTAGGTGATGTTAACTCGCCAGCTCCATAAGTCCTTAAAGTTATTGTCTTACAAAAGGTATTTTAACGGGAATATATAATTCTAAAATGTTTCATCAATCCTATAACATATTTAAATGCAAAGATCAAGGAAATCTTAACTATTATTGGTATAATCAAATGTATGATCTTAGGAAATATATTTACTAATTACTATTTATTTTAATTTTATGTAGATTAGTATTAATTATTGATGAGTAAATTATATGTATGTGGGAAGTAATAAGAAAGTTACTTATACCTAAGCCTTAGTGATTAGTATTTAGTATTGTTTTAGTTAGTAACAGTACTACCGGTTAGGTTTTAGTATATTAGTATTTTATTATGTATTAATTATTTCTATTAGTATTGTTATTATTCTAATTAATAATATCCATAAGAGAAAGTCCAGTCCACTCTTTGATGTAGGGACCCAGTCCACTCATTTCTTCATCTTTCTTGATTGTAGCCAGACTATAACCAGTCCATATTCCGGTAATCCTTTAAACCAAATGCAAACATACAGTTTATTCATTAATATAGTTCAAAGGTGAAATATTATTCAGTCTTCTTCTTGATTCTTAATCCTCTGCGCAAAGTCCAGTGCATTTTGTGGGTTCTTGAAGAAATGATCTTGATTGTCATAGGTCACCCTCAAGGTAGCGGGATATCTCAGAGTATACCTTACATCCTTCAATTCTCTCAGAATTCTTTTAGTCTCCCTGAATGCGATTCATTTCTTGGCAACTTCAGCAGGATAATCTCGGTAAATACTGATTCGTGCTCCTTCAAAAGTAAGATTTTTACTTCTTACAATCTTACCCATCATTTCTTCCAGTTCGTAATCATTATGTACTTTTAAAATCATTTGTCTTGGGGGAGCTCCAGGTCCTGTAAAACGCCTCTTTACCCTATGTGCACGAGCCAGTAAGGGTTTCTGATCCAAGGCTAAAACTTGTTGCAGTAAATCTGCTGTAAATCCTCGTGGGTTATTCCGCTCCATGCCTTCCGGAATACCCACAATTCTAAGATTCGACCTTCTTTGGTAGCCTTCCAACTCCGTGCATTTTTCTGTTATCTTGTCCAGAAGTTCAGATAAGCGTTGTATATCTCTGTCTGAGTCCCGAGCCGATGCTTCGGCTAAGTGTTTAATAATGCTTATATCTGTCGAATGTAAATTTAATGCTGCTTCGACTTCAGACAGCTTGTCCTTCACCAGGGTTTCGATTTTAATTTTCATCTGTTTGTTCTGCTCTTATAACTTGTCCGTAATCTCTTTTTTCAGTGCTTGAGCAGATTCAGTGATTTCAGTCTTCAAGTCTTTTATTTCAGTTTTCAAATCTTTCACTTCTTCATTAACTTTTTCAACTTCTTCCTTAATATTCAACTTTTTCATATCTTTCTTTAAATTCAATAGTTCGGTTTTGATACTTGCCATCTCTTTTTCAATAAGAGTTTTCAATCCTTCCATCTCCAGTTTCGTTTTAACTTCTTCAGCTCTAGAAGGTTTTTTTCCTGCAATGTCTTCCTGGGATCGGGTTCTACCCGAGACCGAGGCTTCAGAACGGCCTACCGGGTCCCGAGTGGTCGGTAGCCGGGTTTTCAGTTTTTCTTCTGGGGCGCAGGGCTGATAACGTCAGTCACCAATTCTGTACTAATCAGTACTGAGATTTCAGACGGCAAGTAAGTCTTTTTTCAGCGTTTTTTACCCCGTTTTCTTCAACATTCTTATGGAGCTGGGTGGCAGGGCGTCTTCACCTCATGATGGCGCCACCGGAAGTCTCCTTCCCAATGGACTTCTGATCCTTTCCTTACCCAATTCTTCACTAAGACATAGCCTCCGGGTTTTAATTTAATGGGAGTTACAAGTGAAGGCATATCCTCATAGACTGATCTCACTCTACAATGTAAATCTCTTAAGGCTCTTGTCAAGGCTAAGATATAGTCGGTATCTCTGCAGTCATATGGTGGTAATTAACTATGTTCATTGCATTCTGGTTCCAAGGGGTTATCAAGGGTCTACCGTAAATAATTTCAGATGGGCTTAATCTAGATTTTCCTGCAGGCGTGACTCTCATTTGAAATAGGGCTATTGGGAGTAATTTAATCCATCCAAGTCCAATCTCCGCCTTTAATTTGGCTAATTTCATTTTAAGGGTCTGGATTGCCCTTTCTACGTGTCCGGCAGCCTGTGGTCGATAAGCACAGTGTAATTGCTGCAGGATCACCAGCTGTTCACAAATGTCTTTATTGATTTGTCCAATAAAGTGCGGACCATTAACTGAGCTAAGTTGAATGGGAATGCCGAATCTAGGGACAATTTCTCTCATTAGCATCTTGACAACAGTAGCCGCTTTATTATCAAGGGTTAGGTATGCTTAGATCCACCGTCTGAATACATCGACTATGACAAGCACGTTTTTGTATCCTTGGCATCTTTCTAATTCAATATAGTCCATTTGCAATGTCTCAAAAGGACCCATAGGCAATGGTGTTTTCCCTCCTTCACATTATATTCCTTTCCCTAGATTGTACTGCTGGCAGACCAGGCAATTACTGCTTATCTTTTGAGCAAAATATTGTAATTTTGGATGCCACCAAGTAGC